>OX422142.1:69487496-69831275 GCA_949129095.1 Volucella bombylans | reverse complement strand
TTTCAAGGCGGGGCATGATGTTATTCAAGCTGCATCTAAACTGGTTTCTGATATCCAATGGAACAAAGGAAAGAACCAGTGCACTGGTGCCTGCCTGATTGACTTGGAAAAAGCCTTCGATACCGTATGGTTAGAGGGACTCTTTTTCAACCTGGACAGGTTAGGCATTAGTAAACCACTGCTGTATATTCTCTTTGATATGCTCTCCAGTAGACAGTTCATCGTGAAGAATGGCGATGTGACTCGGCAGCACCAACAATTCTGTAGGCTAGATGAAGGAGGGGAAGTTTCGTCGTCGAATTCCTCCAGTAATACGTAGCTTCATAGGAAGCAGAGTCGGTCTTCTGCGTATTTGATTGGCCGTGGCCGGCTTACATAGTGTTAGATAGAATTAGGGTAGATATAAGAAAAAAAACAAAAAAAATAAAAATAATAAAAAATAAAAATCACAAAAAAAAATTAAAAAACAAAAAAAAAAGAAAAAAAAGTATTTTAGAACAGAAGTGGGTAACACTCTAAAATACGGTATAGAATTAGATAGTTTAAGTAGGATTAAGTAGGCTAAGATTTAGTTGTAAATAGTTTATACGTTTAGTTTTAAGTTTTAAATTATAACAAAAGTCAATTTACTAAGTTTTTATACTTCAATTTTATTATCTTAGTTTTACTTTTACACAAAAAAAAATTAAAAAAGAAAAAAAGTATTTTAGAACAGAAGTGGGTAACACTCTAAAATACGGTATAGAATTAGATAGTTTAAGTAGGATTAAGTAGGCTAAGATTTAGTTGTAAATAGTTTATACGTTTAGTTTTAAGTTTTAAATTATAACAAAAGTCCATTTACTAAGTTTTTATACTTCAATTTTATTATCTTAGTTTTACTTTTAATAAATGTAAAAATAGAAATAAAAATAGTCTGTAAGAAACGTCGAAAGACATAGATTAAGTATTAAGCGTCTGTCATCGTATCGTGGTCGTGGACACGGGTTCGAATCCCGAGCTAAATTGTGAACTTTTTATTTTTTTTTTGTTTGTTTTTTTTTTGTTCTCGCAAATTGTGTGAATTAAAATCAAAAACAAAGGGTAAAAAGAAAGAAATCACGTGATGGATGGTGGAGAGCGTTCCGCTCTTCCCATAACGGGACTTATAAAAGGCAACATTACGGTTGCTGGTGCCATGGAGAAAGCCGTCAAAAGAAGGAGTAGGTTGAGAACCCCTCCTAATTTAAGAAAAAAAAAATAAGTGAGTTGAAAGGAGATAAAGTTGCGTTCCAGTATGAGGGGGGCAGTAACAACTTTGCCTCTCTAGCTTCTGAGTCGGAAGACGAAGATGAAGAAATAAGCAATATTACCAGCAGTATATTAAAGCTGGAAGAAAAAGTGCTTGCAATTAAGCAGAAAAAAACTGCGCGCAGGCAGAGGGAGCAATCAAAAGTAGAGAGCTCCCAACAATAAAAGCTACAACAACAAAAGCTACAACAACAACAGCAGCAACAACAAAACCAGCAGCAGCAGAAACAACAACTACAGCAAACAATACAGCAGCAGCAGAAACATCAACGGCTGCAAAAACAACAAAACCTGAAACCGCAGCAGCTGAAAAAACAGCAGCAGCAGCAGCCACACCAACAACACCAACAACAACAACATCAGCAGCTGCAACAGAAGAAGATGGAGAAGGTACCTCCTATCAACACCTTTAAATTAGAGGTAAATGCTACCAAGGACCTGTGTAAGTTGGTCATTGGTAATAATTTCAATATCAAGAGATTGGGGAACGATCGCCATGCCATCCACTGCAATACAGTGGAGGGCTACGCGAAAGTTAAAGAGCTCCTAAAGGAAAAAACGACGGAGCACTACTCATTCACACCGAAGTGGGAAAAGCGGCAATCGATGCTGCTGAAGGGGTTGGAACCGTCTTCTGATCCTGAGGAGATCCTGGCACTGCTCAAAGAGAAGGAGTGCGAAGGACTCAAGTTTGTGGGGGTAAAGCCGTTTACCACAGCTAGAGCTAGGCGGGAGAAACGGAGTCTGCTGTTCTTCCTGGTGCAGCTCAGTCCCGAAAGTCGTCTGGATAGTCTAAGGAGTATCAATGTCCTAGACTACCAGGTGGTTCACTGGGAAAAACTAAAAAGGAGCGAAGGCGTTATACAATGCGTCCGCTGCCAGAGGTTCGGGCACGCCGCGTCGAACTGCCAAAGCGGCCTCGATTCGTGAAGCGCGCTAAGAACCACAGTTCAGAGGAGAGTCGCAGCTCTCGCGCGTGTTATGTGGAAACGTGGGACACACCGCAAACTATCGGGGTTGTCCTAAGTACTCTGACATTAAGAAAGCAAAACTGGCTCGGCAGCAGAAGGTGGAGGTCAAACGTCCACCTGTTAGGTTTCAACCACCAGCGGTCACGTCCCAAATTTCCTACGCCCAAATAGCGTCTGGTAGGGGGGCTACGGTACAGCAAGCGACTGTTGCTTCTCCGGCGCCAATGCCGGGAACAACGGAAGCTGCACCTAACATGCTAGCCATCTTGCTCGCAATCCAAGGGCAGATGGCTCAGCTGCAAAAGCAGGTTCAAGAACAGGCCAAGCGAGTGGACCAGATCTACGCGTTGCTGCCGGGCCTAACGCAACACATGCCGTAATGGGTAAGCACATGGTGGAGCAAACTTTGAAGGTCCTTGCGGTGAATGTTAATTCACTGATTAGGATCGAACGAAGAGCCGCGATGTTTAAATTGCTACAAGACCAGACTCCTGATGTGCTTTCGCTAGCGAAACCAAACTAACCGATAAGCACAAACTGGAGTACAATAAATATATTGTTAAAAGAAGAAACCGACCCAGATCCAAACGTGGAGGCGGTGTCGCGATCTTCATTAAAGACGGTATAAAATTTCACAGAGTGTATAAGGGAGTGTTGCGCAGGTTCCGGGTGTTGGAGGCAGTCGTCGTTTGCATCCCGCTCCGCAGTGGAAAGTGGCTCTACTTGGCTTCTGTTTATGCACCTGGGGCTTCACAATCCACTCTATTCATTACAGAGCTCGACACGCTTTTTCGACTTCTGAGGCTAGAATCGGGGGAGAATTATTTTATAATCGGCGGGGATTTCAACGCTGGACACAGAGATTGGGGAAATAATTTGCCAAATACTAGAGGGAACCTCCTACTCGATTGGTGGGTTCAGCACGATGTCATGTACAGACTCGGTGTTAAAGCGACGGATAAACCGGCGGGTCTTATTTGGATCTACTGCTGTACGACGAACGCATACGACTGACAGGTACGAATTTACAAACGCTAAACTGTCTGCGCACATTCGTGTATGACAGTGACCATTGCGGTTTCAGCACCGAAATTACAGTTGCCAACGAAATTGCGGAATTGGAGGAGGTTGTCCAAAGATATTCTTACAACTACAGTAAAACTCGATGGACACGCTTCTCCGCAACTTTGAAAAGAGCGCTCTCCTCGAACACGCTCCACCCACCGTCCAATAGGAATTTGTCAAACGAGGAGATCGACAATTACCTAAAACAAATGGACGAGACAATTAAACAAACTATGGACACTACAATACCGCGGTATAGACGTACGACTAACGAAGACCTGTTCCGCAATCCTACTATTGACGCACTGCACTGACAGAAAAGCAGACTTCTGACAAGACTTAAGAACTTGTACAGACAGTTAACTGACCGACAGGACCCGGAGATTAGGACACTGAAGTCGTCGATTAAAAATATCCAAACGCTAATGAAAGAAAATTACAGAATTTCTGTAATTTTGTATTGGAAAAACAAGGTTCGGGCTGTAAACGCCAACAACCCGAATATGTTTCCGCAAATAAATAAACTATTTCGGAGAAAAAATCAAAACGACCTTCAGTGTCTTAAAATAGCCCGGACAACAGACAACGAACGGTTACTGACAATAGCAGGCATTGATCCAACTGAGGCCGCTGATGATGACGACTTTTTTGTGATCGAGGATCCACAGAAGAAGGTTGAGGCCATAGGGGCGACTTTCCAGGAAGTATACAATTCCATTGATACCATTGGCCCTAATTATGACCTGGACAATCGCGTCTTGGTGCACAACTGCTACATTCGAAATGAAATAGAGAATTGGCGATCCAACGGCGAGCCACCCGGTTTAGCGACGAAAATATGGCAAATAATGTCATTGCCAGAGAAGGTGACCTACCCCCGTTCATTTCGAAGGAAGGACTCCATGAGATCTTCGACACAATCAGAGTTAAGAAATCAGTGGAGACCGATGGTATTCCGAACATCGTACTTCGACATCTTCCTCTAGAAGCGGTGGACATATACACCACCCTGTTTAATAATGCAATGAATAATGTGCATTATCCAGCGCATTGGAAAACGGCGGTGGTTCAACCTATCCCCAAAAAGGGAAAGGATATATCCAATCCGTCGAACCTCCGGTCGATAAGTCTCCTTCCGAATATCAGTAAGGTTTTTGAAAAGGTAATCAATTGAGCTCTGTCTAGTTGGGTTGAGGACAAACATATAGTTCCGGATAATCAATTCGGTTTTATCGGTGATATCTCACATGCCGCGTCTAAACTGGTGTCAGATATCCAATGGAATAAAGGCAAAAAACAATGTACTGGTGCCTGCCTTGTTGACTTGGAGAAGGCTTTCGACACCGTATGGTTAGAGGGTCTTTTCTATAAGCTGACTAGGCTGAGGATCAGTAAACCACTCTTGTACATTCGTTATAATATGCTAACTAACAGACAGTTCATCGTGAAAAATGGTGATGTGACTTCTGTTGGAATATTTCAAATTAAAAATGGTCTTCAGCAAGGCTCGGTCAATTCGCCGATCCTATTTAACATTTATACCAGCGATTTGATAGGTTCACTTCCCCATACTATTGCGTATGCAGATGATTTGATAGCGTACAGAACAGGTCCAAAAATCGAGGTTATTAATACTCTCTTACAGCGTGACTTCAATAAGATAAGACGATTTTGCGATGACTGGAAGTTGAAAATCAACTTTCAAAAGTCGGAAACCATTCTCTTTAGGACGCCGTTGTCTGGAGCCTCTGGGGATACCAGAAAAAATTGGCGAAAGTTCTCTATCATTGGACAGCACGGAGGGCCTCTTGCCTGTCGAAATGCAGTCAGATACCTTGGGATCTGGCTAGATCAGTTTCTGTATATTGGCAAAAATGTAGATGCTGCTCTGGCCAGAGATAAAGGCGGTTTTTCCCTTACAAAGAGACTGTTTTATAGCAGCCAACTCGATGCGAGGGTAAAGGTAATCTGCTACATGGCCCTTGTCAGGCCCATGCTGGTATTTGGTTGTCCTGTGTGGTTCAATGTACGAGCAAGCTTAATGGAAAAGATTCGGGTGTTTGAGAGGGCTTGTCTTCGCTTGTACAGAACACCAGAGACGGAGTACAAGAAATTTTATCCTAATGAGGTCCTTTACAACAGGGCGAACCTAATACGAGTGGACAACTTCGTAATTAAGCTGACTCGAAGGCACATTGCAAGAGCAATGAACTCGACGAATAACCTGATATCTGGGGCTTACTACCCCAATTACCTTTACCACGAGAGTGTGCGCTCTGACGGCTTCGTTCCACCGGAAGCATTCCTCTACCTAGATCAGCTAGGTTTGATCCAGGATAGATCAGCGGTGCCGTTAATTTTCCATGTCGCTCGGACAGCTGGAGACAGGCGACTCAGGTTGAGTAGGGCGGTGGGGAATCGCGATAAGAGGGATGTCGTTCGGCAGCACCAGCATTTCTGGTGGTTGAATGATGGGGAAGATGTTTCGTCGTCGTTTCCGTCAATTACGGACCAGCCTCACTAATGAGGCAAAGCTGACCAATTTATTTGCTCTGCAACTAGCGGTGGCCAGCTTACATAGGTTTAGGTTAGCATTTAAGAAACAAATACATATATCAGTGTATACAAAGGTGTATACTGATATATGTATATGATTGTGTATAATATCTACGTGTGTTTATGTGTGTATTGTACATTTAGGTTAGGTAGGCTAAGGTTTATTTTAAGTTAGATATTAAGTTTTTATAAAAAATAAAAAATTATGTCCATATGCTAAGTTTTTGTTAGCAATTTTTTTTCTTAGCTTTAAGTATAGTAAACAAATATTAATAAAGAAAATGTAAATAAAGTCGAAAGACATAGTTATAAGAATTTAGAGTAGCTTAGAACGCCTGTGTGAGGCCAGTAAGTTAGTATAAGATTGTTAAGTAATTTTAAGCTAGCATTTAAGCATTTTTTGTTAGTATGTAAGAGTTAGTGATTAAGAAAATAAAATGCAGTTAAAACTAAAACAAGCTAAGTATTGGATCCCGAACATTCGAAGTCTTCTCAGAACAGCTAAAATTGAATGTCAATACCTCTCATGGGACTATCCCAAGTATAGTCTTACACCATATGTTCGCCGATTCTCGTTTACGGGGCTGGATTATTTCAGACCGATGCAAGTAACCATTGGCCGTCGCCATGAGAAGCGATGGGTAGCCATATTTACGTGCCCAACCATTCGCGCAATTCATCTTGAATTGAGGGACTTATCCACAGACGCTGTAATTATGTGCTTGCGAAATTTTGTAAATCGGCGAGGAGTACCAGTTTGGCTCAAGAGCGATCACGGTACTAATTTCGTTGGGGTGAGCAAGGAGAAATGGTTAGTTAATGAAGGCGTCATCGAAAAAGAGTGCACAAGTCGTGGTATCCTGGTTTTCAACACGCTAGGAAAGTCGGTGGTCGGTGGAGGATGGGAACGGATGCCAGGGTGTGTTAAGCGTGTCCTGGCGGTTACATTGAAAGAGAAAGCGCCACAAATACATACTCTAAGCTGTCTACTGATTGAGGCTGAGAATTTGGTGAATTTGGAAAACGAGCCTCTTACGCCTAATCACTTCTTATTAGGTTGTCCAAATTATGTGCAAACATCAGCTGTGAATGAAGAAGTATGTCTACGCAAACAGTGGCATATTCTCCAACAGCTAAAACATACATTCTGGAGAAGATGGGTTCTGGAGTACATGTCTACTCTTACACGTCGCACAAAATGGTACAAGCAACCAAAGCCATTAAGGGTGGGTGATATTGTTATCATATGCGACGAGAATGAAAGTAGAGGGCAATGGAAGCAAGGAAAAGTATCGGAAGTATTTCCAGCGCCAGATGGTCAGGTGCGCTCAGCGATTGTACAGTCTTCATCAGGATTACCTAAAAGACCAGCTTCTAAACTTGCGAGATTAGATGTCGGTGGTGAATCGGACACATAGATTCACGGGCGGGGGTTGTCATTGCATGAATTAATTATAATATGAATAAATGATTGAACAAATGTAAGCGCTGTACATAACAACCCTGCTTGCTTGTATCATTACTGGAATTTCCGCTTATCGAGTCCACAGATAACGAAAATTCACTTGCGCCCACGTGGCGTATTCGATGAGTGATTATTTGCGAAATATCCGCCGAAAGGGAATGACACAAGTAAGTATGTATAGACATTTATCTAACTATGTAACAAATTAATAATTATTTAATGGATAATACATTTCTACCATTGAACGAGTTGTTATTATTTTCCCAAGCAACAATAGTAATATAATAGTAGAATATTATAATAATATATACAATAATATAATAATATAATTTAGAATTGTTATAACTTTAGCCTATGTTATTTTTAAGTCAGTTATTAAACTTTAATTTTTATAGTATATTGTAGTAAATTCAGTAAATAAAATAAATATATCTTCTTTTAAAACTAATGATGCAAGTAATAATAAACCTAACAAATTACGTTTAAAAAGAGAGAGTAGATTCGTTTTAAGGTCAGTTATTTCTTGGCACTTAATTTTTTTTTTAAACAGGTTCAAACATTTGTTTGAAATCTATAAGTACAGATAGAATGGTATTAAGCTTGCAGCTGAAACTCCTCTTACCATTTTGATTGGGCACCGAGAGCATATAGTACATATATATTAATGTATTGTACATAGTCATGTATTTTAACGTGTCACCACAATTTGAGCTTAATATCATTAGTCAGAACCTTGTTAAATGTCAAATTTCTTCAGCTTACTTTGTTTTAGTAAAAACAAGGCTAAGATAAAAACGTTTTTATCCGTGGAGATATGCACTCATATGATCTCGGAACAAGGTCACATTTTTGTTAAGATGCATCAGAGCAGAACAGATGGTTGTAGAAATTCTGTTGTTTTTCGATTATTCAAGAGTGCGCGAATATTTACATTATTTGTATATCGCATGACCAATTTTGTTCACGTATATAATGTATATACATACATACATACACACAACTTAATAAAATTAAATAAGAAACTGGTTTGAAGAATATTTACACAACAGTAGAGAAGTCTTAAAAACAGGTGTTGCGTAGGTTGAATATTTATGATCTTAAATGCTGACTTTATTAAGATCTCTTTGTTTTAATGCTAATTATAGCCTTGTTCTTGTACGTAAGCGCTGAAATATTATACGTACCAAAACCAAACTACTCTTCCTACCTAGCTTACCCGAAAAAAATCTTTATACACGATCAACATTATTCTTACGTACATAATGTACGTATGGAATGTACGCATGCACGAGAATATGGGGACATCGAATAAAGCGCAAAAATTAAAAAGTTTTATAGAAATGTCTTCGTAAAATAAGTATGAAATTAAAACTGAGCGTGGGTGAAGTCATGTATCCACATAGTATGTAAAACAATAAATATTGTAAAATTAAGGTAAATTGTTAACCAGCACTCCGATTTATTGGAAAAATGCTGAAAAATGCGGGCAAGCAGCGAAGCTACCAAGATCGAAGCCAAGGGCTTGTCGTACCTCTCAGTGGTAGTCCCAGGGAACTGCATGAGTAAACCGTTACTCAAGCAGTATAGACTGACATGCTCTGCCAGTAACATAATAGAGGCCTACGTCGTCATAGGGCTCACAACCAAATATGAAAAAGACGTTACGAAAGATGGAAAGAAAGATGGATTCGGAAAAGAAAGTATTCGCTGTTAAGGACCCTTGCAAAGGAAAACAATCTTCGGATCTGCACGTCGCATGTTCGAACCAATAACAGACCACGTGCAGTGGAACAACTATTGTAAATTCGCTTACATAAAGCTAAAATGCCCGCATGCTCCTACGGAAATCTCCTCCTACGTTAAAATCGTACTAGGCGTTAAAATCGTACCAGCCGTAAAATCACCAGGATATGAAAGGAGGAGATCTGGCAACCGACTTAAGCTTATTGATTTTGCGGTGGGTGGAAATATCACTATATAGAGGGGCGTTCAACATATTCTCGGTATCGGGGTGAAGCTGTGGTTGTATATATAAATTGACTTATTTATCAAGTAATACTATTATTTTAGTGCATTCATGTAAAATTTCATATAAATGTGATTATTAATTCGCGTTTTATCTCTAGTTAAACAGAATCATAAAGGCAACTGAGACGATGATGGTGAAAATTGAGCATCGCGCTGTAATTAAATTTCTCACTAAGCAAGGAAAAGTCAAAAAACTATTCATAAAGAGATGGTGGCTGTTTACCAGGGTTCCCCACCTTCATTATCAACTGTGCAAAAGTGGTCAAGTGAGTTCAAGAGAGGCAGAGAGAGCATTGAAGACGACCCCCGCTCCGGCGCCCCGGCTACTGCTTGTACGGGAGAAAGCATCAAAGAAGTCGTAAAACTTGTTCTTGAGGATGCCCGAACAAAGGTGAAAATGATGGCAGAGATCACCAAGCTTTCAATTGGTACCGTTCACACCATTCCTCATGACCATCTTAACCTTTCAAAGGTCAGTGCAAGGTGGGTGCCACGAATGCTCACAGCGCCTCAGAAAAAAGTGAGAATCGCATGCTGTAGAGAGCTTTTGGAGATGTGTAGTGAGAACGCGGACGGTGTTATGGATCGAATTGTTACTGGGGACGAAACATGGGTCCACCACTATGACCCTGAAAGCAAACAAGAGTCCATGCAGTGGCATAAAAAAGGAACAGGCCCCCCGAAGAAGTTCAAAGTCACTCCGTCTGCCGGAAAGCTCATGGCCACAGGTTTTTGGGACTCAAAGGGAATCTTGCTCATTGAGTACAAAAAAAGGTGAAACCATCAACGCCACATCCTACGCTTCCACTTTGCATAATTTGCGGGAGGAAATTAAAAAGAAAAGACGGGGTAAACTCGCAGCGGGTGTGTTGCTTATTCATGACAACGCTCCTGTTCACACGGCACGAGTTTCCAAGGCTGCTGCGCGAGATTGTGGTTTCGAAGAAATCCAACACCCACCCTATAGTCCAGACCTTGCCCCTAGTGATTATTTCCTGTTTCCGGATTTGAAAAAATGTCTTCGTGGAAAAAGATTTTCGTATGATGAAGAACTCAAGTCGGCAATAAATGGGTATTTTGCAGAGAAAGAGGAAATTTATTTTTTTGAGGGTTTAAAAAAGCTTATCTCAAGATGTAACAAATGCATTGATGTTAGGGGAGATTATATTGAAAAATAAAAACAATTTAAATTGAATTCGCATTTTCCTTCATATCGATACCGAGAATATATTGAACGCCCCTCGTAAAGCACACGGTTTTCTCACATCAATATGCACAAGGGGACATGGCTATGCCTCCAGTATTATAGACTTCTGAACCATCCGGTCAGCCAAAATTGACTCGGATAACCAAAGTGTTAGTACCGATATGACTTTCGCATGCAACAATACAAAGAAGAACTTCCTAGCGAAAATATAAGTAGAACGTCTACTATGCCGCCAGCATCAAGTTGCCGAAGACAAGTGGCAACGCTGCAACGTGGCTGCTGTGTTTCATCTGACTACCAACAATAAATCTCTGGTTTGATGAAGAACACAGGTAACCGCATGCAGCTAAACAAGAAAAAGCAGCACTTGAATAAAGCAGCACTGGAACGAAGGACGAGAGTTACTCTTGAGCGCTAAGAACAGACAAACGCGTCAAGGTACAGAAATTTGTAGAGACGAAGAAGGAAAATTTGTAGTAGAATCAAAGTCGGTGCTAAGAATATAGAAAAACTTTTTCTGCAGTTTACATAAAGAAAACGAAGACCACCAGCCCGCCGTCAGGCCAATGCCATTTAAATCATACGATGGTAACCAAAACTTCCGTCCACATAATCAAAACTAAGTAAGAATAGCAATATATAAGCTGGACCTGACGGCTTACTGGCCGAAGTATGAAAAGCTGCTGAAAATGACTTTGTTGAGAGCATATACCAACTTGTTTTTTAGATTGAAAATTACACTTACATTCCCTTATTTGTTATATGGTATTTTGCGTTACCATATCTTATACACTTGAAGATTCATACATTCAGACTTTCATATTCGTCAGATAACAAAGATAGTAAATGAAGTGACAGAGTACTTAAAGTCATACAAGGTAAGAGACATGGAGGACTTGTCTAAGCTAGACTCCATGAAAAAAGATCTCGCTTCATACCTCCAACGTCTCACTACTGCCAACGAAAACTTTCGCGCCATCAACAATGATGTTCAGGCTAAGATCATCGAAGACTCCAAACCAGAGAAGACAGCGGTTCGCAAGTTCGCTTGGCGACGGTGCAATCGCTAATTAATCTCTATCAAAATGATGTCAATCCTCGAGCACCTTCAACATCGAGGAAGCATTGCACAAAACTTCCGAAATTGGAATTAAAGAAGTTTTCGGGTGACCATCAAGATTGGCTTCGCCTTTAGGAAAACTTTCGTATAACTGTACATGAAAATTAATAATTGAGTGGCGCCGAAAAGTTCAACTATTTGAGTCTGTTCTAACGGATAATGCAGGGAAGACGATATCAGGTTTCACTCCCTCTGATACCCCTAACGATGGAGCACTCTCTCTTTTGCATGGCGACACCGAAAAATTAATAGACAAATTAATGCAGCAGCTCATGTATCTTCCCGCAGTTTCTGGCAAAACGGAGGCTACGGAATTGAGGAATTTATATAATACAATAATGGCTTTCAGTCATTCTTTGACAGCTCTTGGTGTTCCCTCCTCTCATTATTATATAATGCTTAAAAGCATTCTTTTGAAATGCATGCCTAACGAGCTCCGGATAGATTATCATCGAATACAAGAAGAGTGTCTGCCAAATGCGGAAGATGCCACGGACTCAGTTTCTGATTCTGGCTCCACTCTTTCCTTCGATGGAGACAAACAGGTGAAAAATATTCTAGATTACTTAAGCAAGAAGTAGAATCGATAGAGAGAGAAGGTGTAAACAAATCATCAAAAGAGAGTGCGCATCGCCCACAACCATTGACAGCAGCAGGCCTTTTTACCTCCGCACTGTCAAAGGCACCGTGCCTTTTTTGCAAATCTACAGAGCATGCGATGAAAGAGTGCAACTGCGCGAGTTATGTACATCAAATTACGTACATCAATAAGTTATACATACATACCCATTATACCCTTTTATCAAATAATTAAAGTGCTTCCTTTTCAAAACTCATTTATTTTAACAAAATTTTTTTCTTTAAAATTATGTACATGCTTGTTTTCCACTGCTTTCCAAATCCAAGATTCCGTTCCCACAGTTTTCATACTTTGTTTACAAATTATAAATTGTGAGATAAATCAAAGATTCTTGGTCATTTGTATTTTGTAAAGGATGAAATAAAGTAGATTTTTTTTGAAACTCCGAAGGAACGTTTTTTTAATTTACGCAGTCGGTAGGATACAAGTATCCATTTAAAATTAATCGGAATATGGGAGTGTGATATATTAAATGAACATTCAATACCAATAACGACCTTTTATCGTTATTCTTGTGGTTAGTGTGTGAACATTTAAAAACTGTACAAAGACTCTTGGTGATTACAAGTGCATTTGTAACGACGGCAATCGTTATTTGAGAAAGTGATCCTCGTTAATGCAAGTGTTGTTATAACGAAGGTTCATCGTGTCCAAGAAGTGTACAGATCTTGACTCCTGGTGGTTTTCAAGTCGTTAATTCCTGGAAGCTACGGCTACAGAATGATAATGATTATAGTCATTTGCATGTAAGTCTGTTAATTGGTTAACATTCGTTCCTTTGTTCATCCTTTATAATCCTTATGCCCAAAAATAGAATAAGCAGAAATAAGATTCAAGATCCTTAGTAGATAGATTTGACCAATTTCAAAACAATTTTACAACTCTAGAATCGTATCAGTGCGAATTCCTAGAGATAAATAATCTTTCAAAACTTAGTGCAATAGTAAAAACCAGTTTTCCAAATCTTACCGAAATTAATGATAGTTCAAGCTTAAACGTAAACACTAACGTTGTTACAAAAGTTGGTAATAGGAACACAAGTAATAGTCAATTAAGTAGTTTAGATATTAACAATATATTTAATGGCTTACGTATACCAGATGTCGACGGTAACCCCCGTTCTCTGTATGATTTTATAAATAACGTAGAGGAAATTTTGAAGCTTATACCTCAGTTGGACGGCACTTCATATGCTATCATTATATTACGAGCTATTAGAAACAAAATTATTGGCCAGGCTAATGAGGAATTAAATATATACGGGACTCCGACGGAATGGGAGCAATAAGAGCCATAAGACCTGAAACCTTGGTGGAGGCATTAAATTATTGCATCAAGGAACAAAACGCATACTATTTAAAAAATACAAACCTGAAACCTACTGTTTTACCAAACCCACTACCATTCCCCAAACTGACACAGTAACAGCCACGAAATCAACAACTCCAACCATATCAACCAGTTAGATAGCAATATAATTCCTTTCCTCAATACTTACCTCAGTTCAAACCATCTTAACCTTATCAACTCCAAATAAGGCCCTTACAGCAAATACGCCATCTTCAGTCTCCCAATCAGCAAGGAGGAGATTCAATAAATGTTTATTTCTGCATCCAAACCACATTTCAATTACCAGCAACGTCAAACTCCAATGGTAATACCTAGCGGTAACCCTAAAACTCTTCCGAAACCAGTACAAACCCAACAACCCTATCAAGGAAAGAATTTAATGCAAAATCTCAGATACATTATAAGAGAAGTGCACAGTTTTTCACAAAATCACGAAAATTATTTGGAGGAATATCCCAGATATGTGTTACCTGATGGATACTATGACAACCAACCTAATTTGGACTATTATACAATTGAAGAAATTCAAAATGATGAAGTTGCACAAGTTACTGGAAATGAAACAATACAGGAGAATGAAATTGATGACAAAAATGTTCCTTCCAATGCCTCGGAAAACAATACGGGTTCCTAGAAGTTAATCAACACGGTAGCAATCTTCTTCCTTACATAAATGTGACTTCACCTTTTGGCCGACAACTAAAATTTCTCATAGATAGATCATAGGAACCTCTGCTAATTTTATTGACCCCCAACTTACTAATCCCCAATATCATGAAAATATTCACACTGTTAAAATCACTACCGTTTTGAGTACACATAAACTCAATAAACAAATCACATTTCAGGCATTCTCTGAATTCAAGTCTAACAAACAGTTTACATTTCTCTTATTTAAATTTCACAATTATTTTGATGACCTGATAAGATTAGAAACATTAGCGAGATTAAATGCTTCAATAGATCTTAAGAATAACCTATTAAAAACTCAAAATGCAGCTATTCCCTTATTTTTTAAGTCGTCAAAAATCTATATGATACCAGCAAGATCCAAAATGCTGGTTACATTACCGGTCGATATCAAAAATGGCGAAATATACCTCAAGCCAACAAAAATAAATGATATTCTAGAAATACCTGAAGGAGTATTTAAATCTGAAGAATGGTACAGTCAATTAGAGGTAATAAACAACTCTAATATGGAACAAAAATTATTTGTAGAACAAACGATAAAGGTAGACAAATTTAAAATTCTCTGTTGGTCATGGACACTCTGAGTACATTCGAATGCCGTGACTGATGCTAGTAACGTTGCAATTGGTGCAGTTCTTAGTCAAGGCCCAATAGGATCTGACATGCCAATCTGCTACACCCCAAGAACTTTATCTCAAAAGAACAGAATTACAGCACAATTGAAAAGGAACTTTTGGCCATAATTTTGTCTACTAAATATTTCCGCCCATATCTGTTTGGTCGAGAATTTAAGATTATAACTGACCATAAACCCCTCAGCAGGTTATTTTCACTAAAAGAACCCAATTCAAAATTCGATTATGAAATAGTATATAAGAAGGGCAAGGCCAATACAAATGCCGACGCACTCACTCGTATCGAACTTAATCTTAATGAATCGTCTACTGATATAAATTCTCTTGCAAATTCCAACGTATCCTTACACAATAACCCTAATGATTTAGAAAATAGTTTAAGCTTGTCTACCATTCACTCTGCATATGAAAATCTGGATGACGGAATATATATTTCCGAAAGACTCCTCAACGAGATTACGGAACAGATGGTTTTGAATAAAACGAACTGCATTGTTAAGCCTTCCATGATTTATAACATCCTTTTTGAAACAAAACGTAGACGTATATTTAGACAACGTGATCTCCATAACGAAAAAATAATGGTATCAATCCTCAAGGAATATCTAAACACCCTTAAATTAACAGCCATTTACACAGACGATGATACTTTCAGAATAGTTCAAGAAGTATTCTCCAAATACTTTGCCAATAGTAAAGTGCTTAAATTAATACGATGTATGGAGAAACTAAACGATATTACTAATACCGATCAACAGCACGCCCTTATAATTAAGTATCACATAGATAGCAACCACCGCGGCATTAATGAAACCTGTAATCACCTCCGCAGAACATCTAATTTCCCGAAAATGAAAGAGAAAATAACTAGAGTCATTAACAACTATGAGAAATACAAGTTATATAAGTACGACAGACATCCCCAGAAAATAAAATATGAACTTTCTGAAGTTCCCAATAAGAGTCTTGATATTCTGCACATAGATGTTTACAGTATTCAAAATATAGAAATACTTTCAATAATCGACAAATTTTCAAAGTTCGCATCTGCTTTTTATTAACTGCATTATTAACTGCACGTAATAGTATCAATATAATTAGTTCTTTAAGGCAATTCTTTTCCCAACACGGTACACCCAAGAAAATTGTATGCGATTCAGCCGCTGAATTCACTTCAAACTTATTTAAAGAGTTTTGTGATCAATACCAGATTCAGTTACATATAACCTCTCCTCAAAACTCTACAGGCATTTCTCTTGTCCAAAGATTTCATTCAACATTGACTGAAATTTACAGAATAATTTACGACAATAATAATGGACAAATACCGGCAGACATACTGAACGAAGCATTGACTACATATAACAATTCAATACATTCGGTTAAAAATTTGACGCATTTCGAACAGGAAGAACATATAAATTTAGGAAATCAATACATGTCTCTGAGCACTATTATATAAATAAATTAAGATCCTTAATAAGATCTATATAAAGAAATAAGAACCAAGCTTGAAAAGAATAATAGATCAATCATTGATAGATTAAATAAGAATCGTGAAGAACTTTAGTACAGATATATAGTATATGAATACAAGAATAGAAGAAATAAAATAGCTCCTAAAGCAAACAGGTAGTGACTAACAATAAAGTTACTGTATTAGCTAAAAATAATAGGAAAGCTCATAAAAATAAATTAATAAAAAAAAACAAATTTCAGTTTAACACAGGCCATGAGTCAACGAATCGCAATTCAAGACCTCTCGAAGAGTCAAGGTCTTCTTCCAATGAAATTAGGCCCGGTACGGTTAATTGATACACATACAAAATTCATACACATTATAAATTTTACAGCTTATGAAGAAAATGTTAACAATATCAAAAGATCTGTAGAACTTATTAATGAAATTAAAAACATTGGTCCAATGAAAGAAGTCACAAACATAAAATTTAGGGAATTAGAAAATAAATTTCTAACACTTCTTCCTCGATATCGAAATAAAAGAGGGTTTATCAAAGGAATAGGATCGCTAATTAAGAGTATCACAGGGAACATGGACGACAATGACGCTGTACAAATAAACAATGACATTAAACTATTACAATCTAATCAACAGGAGATGGTATCTGTGACTATAAGAAAAGAAGCATGGTTATTTTTAGGAAGAATAATTGGGTACAAAGGAAGAATAATTGGGTACAAAGGAAGAACTGCCTCCAACAAGAAGAACTCCATTCTGGTCAATGAATGGTGAGTACTTAAGAAGTTTCGAGTTGTTGGGCACGGGTCTGTTATTGCTCAATTGATGAATGTCGTCCTTAAATGCATCGCTTTGAACTTGTCTTATTATGATTATGCTTGTGCGCCGAAGTTCATCCGTACTTATTCTGGAAGTGCATTTGTTAAGCCTTGTAGAATGGCAATTTGAAATGAATCGAAGGACATAAGCAACAATTTTTTGAAATCTATACCAGGAAGAAATGTTATTAATAAGTTTCTGTATGACATTAAGTTTCGTTGTCGCATATAAATAAACAAATAGAATAATAAATAGGTAATAAATAAATAAGTATATGTGTATAAGTAATTAATTAAATAAATAAATAAATAAATAACAAAATGTAATAAAGAGATAAACAAGTTAACAAAAAACAGGAAAATAAATAAATAGATACTGAGCTATATACGAGTATTTATATATTAACAACAAGATTGCAAATAGATATATTTCAACTTAAGCTAAGTGGCATTTAAATCATTAACGAGGGGATTTCCAGGTATACTACATCTCATAAGAAAAGAGTTAGTTAGCCTTTCTATTCTGTCAGAGATCAATTCAACACTGGCATGCCGATGCAATTTAGAGGTAGAATAGTACCAAGGTAAGTTTAGCATCATTTTTAGCAGTTTATTTTGCTGAATCTGTAATTTTTTAATATGACACTTGGCACATTTTCCCCACACAGGACAACCATAAAGCAAGAGTGCTTGAAAAATGACTTTATGTATAATTATTTTATTTTGGCCTGATAAGAGACACTTTCTGTTTATAAATGGGTATAACATTTTTATAGCAATGCTAATTTTATGCAAAGTTTTGCTTATATGCTCCTGAAATGTCAATCTCTTATCAAGATGTACATATACCCAGATATCTAATTGTGTTTTCCCAGACTATCGGCTGCCTGATGACTATGATTCGTTCAGATGGGAGGAAACAATGTTTTCTTTTTCTAGAGAAAAAGATAGCTTGTATTTTTCCCGCATTCAATTTGAGTTTCCATTTTTTGCAATAATCACTAAATACTTCGGCAGCATATTTAAGATTCGTCTCAATGTTTAGACTGAACATATGCGAGGAAAGTATCGCTGTATCATCAGCATATTTTGCAAATTCACATCCTGGTAGATCTGGGAAGTCGGATGTATATAAATTATATAGGAGTGGTCCTAGGACAGAGCCTTGGGGGACACCAGCGGGCACACCTAGCAAACTAGACGAGCTATTATTCACAAGCACTTTAAAATTACGGTTTGACAAGAAACTTTGAATAACTTTGCACAAAAAGGGAGGAAAGTTTAAGTTAAGCATTTTGAATGCAAGTCCATTGTGCCAGACGGAGTCAAATGCTTTCTCTATATCGAGGAGTAGCATGCCCGTCGACTTTCCTACACGTCGATTTTTCCTGATAAAATTGGTGATTCGAAGTACTTGATGGCTGGTACTGTGAAATCGTCTAAACCCAAATTGTTCATTTGGAATTATTTTGTGTACATCAATAATACTTAGCAGCTTGTCCTTGATAACTTTTTCGAAAATCTTGCTCAGGCTGCTAAGCAGGCTAATTGGCCTGTAGCTTTCCGGGCTGTCGGTTGGTTTTCCTGCTTTCGGAATTGGAACTACTTTAGCTATTTTCCAAGCAGTAGGAAAGTATTGAATTTTGAGGCATACATTTATTATAAATGTCAAATATTCAATTCCAATTTTAGGTAGATGTTTCAGATAACAATTTTTGATATTATCCAGGCCAGGTGTTTTCCTAGTCACTAAGTTTTTTATGTAGTTCTTTATTGTGTTCTCATTAATGAACGCATTTACTGGAGTTTCAACATCGATAAGATTAAATGCCTCCAAGGAATCGCTTACTACTTTAATTGTATCCACATCCCCTAAGTTATCCGAAACAGTGTGATTTTTGGCAAAAGTTTGGCTGAATAAGCTAGCTTTGTCATTATCCGTGTAGTATGTAGTAAAATTATCTTTAAGAATTGGAATTTGTTTATTTTTGCTTTTGACAATCCTGACAATATTCCAAAAAGGTTTGGAAGCTTTCTCAAGGGAATTCAGCTTAGTATTCCACACTTCATTTCGTTTATTTTGTATTAACTTTGCGATTAACTTATTGAAATATTTAACCATGGTGTGAGATATTGTCTGCCTATACCTCTGCCAGTTTCTTCTATGTTTATTTCTTATTTTAATAAGTTCAATGACGTGATTTGGAAGTTTAATACAATTATGTTTTCTTTCTATTTTTGGGATACTGCGGCACGCAGAGTTTAATATATGCTCAGAAAACGTACTGATAATGTTATCAACATCTTGTGTTGTAGATATACCTTCTAGCGTAGTTGGGAAATTTTGAAGTTTTGTTTTCAGTTCGGACCGAAAAATTGACCAATCTGCGTTTTTCATATCTAAAAAATATTGCACTTTTTTCTCTCCAGATCTAGGAATTCGACAAATAACTGGATTGTGATCTGATGACAGATCATGAATCGATATAGGTTGAGAAATTTGACTAGATATATTAGTTATAAACAGGTCAAGAACAGATGGACAACCACGAGAACCAGCTGGAAAATACGTAGGACTAGACGGAAATAAAATACAAATTGGCAACATTGCAGACAGACTAGATAAAACGTTGCCCCAAGAATTTTCTCTTGTGCAACCCCAATCTCTATGCCTACAATTCAGATCACCGCCAATTAGAAACCCACCACTCATAGTGAATAGTTTTCTTAAATCTGACCTGAGTATTACTTGGTTTGCATTTGTGGATACCTTGCCTGGAAAGTATACACAGAAAATTTTAATTGCCTGGCCGTTTTGCAGCTTTACCTCTACACCTATATTTTCGACAAACTGAGTTTGAATGCATTGCAAAGGCTCATGTTGAATCGATCTCCTTAACAGAATTGCTACACCTCCACCTCTTCTATTATTTCTATCTATACGATAACATTTAAAAGCAGAAGTTGAAATATTAATTCCAGATGTTAACCAAGTTTCAGTTATTAGTGCAATATCTATTCTATTATTATTTATAAAATTTATAAACTCAACATGTTTATTAGAAATACCTCTGGCATTCCATGTTACAATGCTTAAATTATTATCTATTACATTACTTAACATTGGAGTACAAGAATTTAGTAGCTAATTGCGTGATGGCATTAAATTGATCGACTTTTGTCTTACAAGAAGCTAACTTGGTTATCATTTCTATAACTAATAAATTTAATTCCTCCATAGAAAAAAGATCGTTGTTGCATTTACCCCATGTTGATTGCTGTTGTTCATTTCCCCAAGTGGTTGTTGGCTGGACGCAGCTATTGAAGTCTGCATGATGGTTGTTTTTCTCGATCGTTTGTTTCCTGAGTGAAAGAGATGGGAAATCCGTCATTGATTGCAAATCAATATGTACATTATGAACTGGTGCAGCAGTGGGAGCTTTCACGTGGGAAAAAGCTTTTTTTAAGCCCGAGCGAGATTCATTTCAACCGATTTACCATGTTGCTTTTAAGCTCTAAGTATTTAGCTCTACTTAGGCAAGATGAATCACTTGCTTTATGATCACCGTTGCAGTTAGCACATTTAATAATTGCACTATTGTTGCAATCGGCAGTCTTATATGAACCCGCACAAATTCCACAATACGTTTTTATATGGCAGTGGCGCTCGCCGTGTCCGAACATCTGACAGTTGTGGCATTGTGTTAGTTTCCCTTTCATTTTTCTTTGAAAGTTCCAACTGACTTGTGTGTGAAAAATTGATCGAAAATTCTTTTTTAGGTCGTTTAATTTCACCGAACCATTTTCTAGAGAAATAAGATAGAACGTATCTATGTACCTCTCGTATTTCTTTATAATTTTTTTGATTTCGATGCACTTTAGTCCGCGTTCAATCAATTCGCTTTTAAGCAAATCCACATCCATATTATCGAGTCCAAACAAAACAACTTTAAAGGCTTTTTTATTCTTTCCATCGTGTGTAAAAAATTGACAGTTTTTTTCTTTAAGAGAACGAAGAACCGAGTTGTACGAATCCACAGTTTCGCAAAGAATTTTTATGCCGATAGAAATTTTTTAACTGAATATGTGGAGATGTTTAAAGATCTCATCAGATTATGCACAAACTCACTCGTTTTTTGCAATAATTTGATTGGAGGAACATACACTTTTTTATTAGCAGTCGGTGAGATTATTACGTCGTCCATTTCATCACTATCAAAACACTGCAAGGGACTCCAGTAATTATGCCTCGAGTCCCTTTTCCCCGAATTTTTTTCCATATTACGAGGTTTTTTAACCGAGGGATTAGAAAAGCCCTCGGATTTCGGTGATCTACCGCGTTTCGGAATTTTTTCTATTTAACTAAGGATGCGCAAAATTGGCCGGTTAATAAAGTCAAGCGTGGGCAAAAGCTCGTCGACGACTCACAATTATATTTATTTTAAACTCATCCTGTTTAGTTTTGAAGCGAGCGTACACCACAGCTGCATAAGCGACAGACACAAAACCCATGAATCTCAAATCCCTCAGAGTTAATTGATGATATATTCCTGGGTATCCGAATCCGTTCAAAGTGATGCAGTTTTTGTCTATATTTTGCCCATTTTGTAGCAATGTTGAAAGACAGCACATCATCCTAGCTTAATTCTAGCTCTGACGATCAAAGCTCCTGAAATAGAATTTTAAACAAAACAACGGATGGAGACAAAAATCCCAATGGATCGCAAATACGGGATATCTCAGATAATAAACTCTTTCTCGTTGGTACAGAAGATTGAATTAATTTCCCGAGTTGAAAGGAAAATTGATCGATCGTAGGGTTCCAGAACATTCCGAGAACTTTTATAATTTGTGATTGTTCTGGATCAATCCAGGAGAACTCACATTCTTCCTTTGGGAGGCGAGATAATAAAGCCCAACAATTCGATGTCCATTTACGCAGTTGGAATTTCAACAAGTTCACGCTGTAATTTAATTAAGTCCTCTACTGAATCAGCATCAGTCATAATATCATCAACATAAACATCATTAAGTAGAATGCGAGAAGAAATTGTATATTGGACCTGGTAGTCTTCTGCGAGTTGCTTCAAAACCCTTACCGATAAAAAAGGAGCAGATGCAGTACCATACGTTACCGTGCGCAGCTGATAATGCTGAATCTCATCAGAAGAGTTTTTTGGCCAAACGATTCTTTGATAATTGATATCCTCGTCATCAATCCAAATTTGACGGAACATCTTTACAATATCTGCTGTGAAAACAAACTGATAGCGACGGAAACGTAGAAAAACACCTAATAACTAATAAATCACCTTGAATGGGTGGACCGACTAATAATTGGCTATATAAAGACTGACCAACTGAACCCTTTGCTGATCCATCAAATACAACTCTTAATTTGGTCGATGAGCTATCGGGTTTGAAGACGGCATGGTGTGGTAAATAAAACTGCTTCCGGGGTGGGGTTTCAATGTTATGCGATGAGATACGCCTCAGGTGACCCAATGAAAGATATTCCTGCATAAATTTAGAGTATGACCTATACAAGTCTGGATTCGTTCGGAATCTACGTTCCAATGTATGCAAACGAGAAACAGCAGATTGAAGGGTATTTCCGAAAGTTAGTGATGAAGTCGTAAATGGTAACAGAACTATGTACGTTCCATCTAATGATTGAGAAAATGTTTTCGAAAGTGATGTTCTGTTGGATCAGTGTATTCATTTTTCGACGGGCCAATTTCCTCAAGTTCCCAAAATTTTTGTAACAATACATCAATATCTAAAGTCGACTGCAACGAAGAAAGAACCACTTATCCTAATAGATTTAGGTCGAGTATTTCTCCAGTGATAACCCATCCAAATATTTTACTTTGAGCGGACTTTTAATTTGCTCTCCCTTCAAAATACTCCACAATTTATCAGCACCTAATAAGATATCAATAGGACTAGGCACACTGAAATTGGGATTTGCCAACTTTAATGTTGAGAACTGTGACCAAGTACAAGTATCAACCGGTTGAGAAGGAAGGTTCGAAGTCAATTTATTAAGGATGAATGCATCGAAAGTTAGTTATCTGAAGTATATCGCGAGTAGATTTGTAATGAAATGCATCCCTTGGTGTAGCCTGCGTCTGTTGTTGACAGACCGATAATGTTTGAGGCCCTAATTTTTGAGCAAATGATTCAACGGTGAATGACGCCTGTGAGTCGGAGTCCAACAATTCACGAAATTCCCTTGGTTGTCTTGAACTTTTGCCAAAATAGTTGGAAGGATAGTTTATTTTCGATGACATGGTTCAAGCAAGAGATTGTTCATAATGGTGTGGTTTTGATTATTTGGGGTATAGTTATGCATGGTAGCGATAGATTGTGGTTCACTATAATGATCAGGTACAAGTGTTTTCTCAGACTCTAATGGGTGTACCAATGAATAATGAAGCGATTTGCACACTTTGCAACGAAAGGTTGGCCGGCATTTGTTTGCAGAATGCCCTACGCGAAGACAATTAAAACAGAGTGCATTACTTTTTACGAAAGTTCGACACGCATGGATATCCAAGCCAACGAATTGAGAGCACTGTGGTAATATATGATCTCCTTTACATTTTGGACATTGTGTTTTGGTTGAAAATGATTCTGCAAGAGGTGATTTGATTTGAGGCTTGTTCCGCGAAGTCACCGGACGAATTAGCGATTGACATGACTCTAGGGCATCACATCTAGATTGCAAAAAGGTGAGAAAGTCTGAAACACTGCAGTCGTCACGCGTACCAATATGCACAGCCTATGCTTGCTTCGAATCGCCATTTACTTTATTGAGCAATAAGTATATTAACCACGGATCCCGACCCAATCGATCAACTGCATTATATCCCAGTATGACTTCGTCTGCACCATCAGTCAATTTACGAAGCCCTTGCGAGTTACTTGTCTGAATCGACGGCAATGACAAAAAGGATTGTACATAGGATTGAACAATAAAATGCACGCGATCGTATCAGTTTTCTAATCGATATAGTTTGTGTCTGAAATCGAAATGTGTTTTATTAAGTTAGCTGTTTCATCCCGCAAAAATGATTTCAGGTAATGAAACTTCTGTGTCGCAGAGAGATTACTTCTATTGTCAATAAAACCCGAAAATAAGTCGCGGAAGGACGGCCAATCTTTGTAACTTCCCGAAAAGAGTTGCACAGTAATTTTCGGAAATTTATTGAAGTCGCATTTGACGCGGAAGTAGTCAACGTTTCTAAGAAGGCAGCTTACTGATCTGCCAGACGATCAACCATAGATTTACTTGGATCATTAACTACCGACTGTCTTTCATGAATAGCTTTCATAAGACTCGAATACGCTTTAAAATAACGATCTTCGTAGTCACTAAATTTATTTTCAAGTTCATTAACTTCTTCTGCAGTTATTTCCCGAAGTAGTTCATGGTGCAACATGGAAAACGATTCATCTAATTTTTGTACACGAATTTCAAGCATTTCTATCGGAGTTTCTGTATTTATTGTTTCTATGAAGGTTGCTCCGCGAGTTAGCTGACCTTTTGCAATTCCACATTTAAGTTTCAGGGAACTCATTGTTAAGAATCGATCCACTGGTTATTGATTAAATTCGAAAGGATTTAATTCAATTTAATGGAACCCCTAGCGAAGTGAAATGGACGAGTAAATTTGAATAATTACTAACACCGCACTGCACACTTTTTCTATTTCAGATTAAAATGTTTTTAACAAAAAAAAGGAAAGGTTCAAACTGTAATTCGGACTTGAAGGGCCAAAAATATGTTGAATATCGAACACAAATTGTATAGAGTAAAACAAAATAGATTTCCAGACTTCAATTTGAGTTATAATTGTATGTATTTGATAATATACAAAATTTTATACTTTCGTTCTGCTTGCGTTGCGACCAAATCCAAAGTGATCAAGGCAATCTTAGGTGGGACATCAAGGGGGACCAGTGAGTGACCACACACATAAACGAAATTTGCACCCGCACGATGCAGCAAGTGTGCTGACCAGTGGTTAAACAAGTTTCTGCCTCAAAATAATAGTGTGTGTGTGTAGAAAATCATAACATGGTTAATATTGGTGGACTGTTGTTGTACTGCAACTGCACAAAGATGGTACGATTCTGGTGTGATTATGATGCGCAACATCTTGAGAGGGACGATACAGTGACTAACACGAAATTTTCTGGATTTAAATTTGAATCTTAAACAAGACACGATTTTTGACTGGACGCTTCAGGGCCCTTGCGACATGAATAAATTGATCCCTAATGAAAATGTTTCTACCCTTTTTAGCTCCTCCCTTGAAGATATGTGGAGCTTAGAGAGCTTGGGATTACGGAACGATGACATAGAGATGAGAGAATTCACCAGAGGACTCCAAGAAAAGTATATTCGCAAGACGGAGACAAGATATGAAGCACTCCTACCCTGGAAAACCAAAAATAGAGAGCTGGGGAACAACAAAACAATGGCTATATCCAGATTGCATTCCCTTCTCAGAAGTCTTCGAAAGGACCCATCCAAACAACTTAGCGAATACGACACTGCAATACAGCAATTCATAGCATCAGGAAAACCTGTACTGTACTAGGTTAGCATACTGTGCCGTTTATCGTCCAGAAAAGACAACTACCAAGATCCGAATTATATTCGATGCCTCGTCTCATTTGCCAGGTAAATTGATGTTTATAGACATGTTCAAACTTACTTCCAGACATTTTGCAAGTCTTGTTCAACTTCCGTATCGAGCAGTTAGGTTTAGTCGCAGATATTGAAAAGCAAAAGATAGAAACAGTCATCGTTCTGTCTGGTTTTCACAAGACAAGGATTTATGTACAGACTTTTCATCCAAAGTGGAGTATCGTATGATGCAAGTCACCTGTGGGGTTCTTGCTGTCTGCCACATTGGGGTTCACATTCGCGCGCAAGTAACCGAATATCCAGACTCATGTAAATTGCTGAGTATGTCGTTCTATATGGATGATCTTTTAACAAGTGTTAGTAGTCAGGCAGATGCAGATAAATTTCATAAAGAGTCTACCGAGGTCTTTAAGCGTTTTTATATGAATCGGAGAAAATGGCACTGCAATAATTCTCAAATTCAGAGTTCTCTCGAGGCGACAGAAGGTTCAGTTCATTCCGTTCTCGGCGTTATATGGAATGTACACAGCGAGGAATTGATGATTAAATTTGATCCGGAATGATTAAAGTCAACGTTACAGCCTAAAAAGTGCAACTTGTTTAAGATTTTCCTATTCTTATTATCCTATTCTAATGATGTTTTTGACATCTAGGAGCTTAAACGACTATTTTTCGGATTCATATTATGTTGGCGTGAGTAATTTAAGAACTTTGGGAAATGCTGTTCTTTGCGGATATTTAACTATCTATATCTGATTCTGAGTTCCTGTCCTGAACATTATCCAGAAATCCATCCACAAAGTTGTTTCCTTCATATCGATTGTTAGGCTTTCTTTCACATACTTAAGTAATTGTTTCATAAGCTTAGCGGCACACATTTCCAAAACGGGGAATGGTTTGTTGCTTAATTGGAACATACCAATTGTACTTTTATTTCTGTTCGGCTCCATATACTCGTTGAGATGCATCAGAGAATGCATGTAACTCAGCACCAGTTATGTCTGCTAATAGTATATTTTAAGGTACCGTTAAGTTGTTAAGCGGGATTATAACTTTTTTGAAAGCCACTCATTTGATGTGTATTTCCATAGGTTATGCTGCGTCCCAGTTTAGTTTAGAAATTCGTAGTTCTTGGATAAAGATTTTAATGAGTATCACTACTGGATTCACAATGTCTATCGGATCGAAAATATGAGCAGTATCAGCCAATATGGATCAATTAGTAACTCATTCATATCCTTCCATTTCGTTGTGATATGAACCTGACCTGATGACAGTAGCCGTGTCATGCAAAGAGCTTTGACAGCCCTTCATTTTGATCTGATCACAGTCTGTTTTTGGCATATTTCTTATTAGTGCAGGTGCATTAGCACACCACTTCCCTTGAGCTCCCTTTACATTTGAAAAGCTCTACTTAAATCTTTGCTGGACGTTAAGATATCGTCCATGTATATCTTGTTGTATGATAGTTGCTACCAGTGGATGTCTTTCATTACTTGTTTGAGCCAAATCTTTAAGACATTTT
Source organism: Volucella bombylans (assembly GCA_949129095.1). Lineage (NCBI taxonomy): Eukaryota > Metazoa > Arthropoda > Insecta > Diptera > Syrphidae > Volucella > Volucella bombylans. The sequence continues at coordinate 69,803,773 of OX422142.1, read as the reverse complement.
TATTATTAGATAAGCTCCAGATTCGGTTCCGTACGTTACTGCGTTGAGTTGGTATACCTTAATGGTAGATCAGCGGATTCCCTCCAAATGATTCGCTGGAATGTATCATATGCTTGCTGTAGTCATCCACTAATATTTGGCGACACATCTCTGAAACGTAGAAGAATAGAGAGTTGGTCATTATATAGAGCTAGTTCAGCATGCAAAACTCTCGTTCAGTGAGATATTTCTTGACATTCTTGGAGATCTGTCCAACACCACTCGTGTCTTAGCTGAGCTGATCTCTGGAGGAAGGACCCAATGATGTCGTAAAAAGAAATGTGAGGTCTGAATTGATATTGATTTGCAACTAACTTCTCCCATGGCGTAAGTCCATGTATTCTTTCATGAAGTGAACGTGCTGTAATTCACCCGTAATTTTTGAATTCTTTTCTCTAAGCTCAGGAACTTCGAGTAGCTATTTCTCTTGATTCTCCAAGGCTAGCCGGATTATTTTTAAACGGCTGTGTTAAGGCGTAACTATCTGAATCTGTTCTTGCTGTGGATGCAGTGATGATTTCTTCACCATGCTGTTTATCCTTATTATTATCGGTCTACCGATAATAGCTGGGTATAGAGTTCTGTTCCGATAAAGATATTAAGTGTATTTGGTATTCTTTGGTAACAGCCATTGACTAATATCGATATATTGGCTTAGTTGTCCGGAAGCTATGGTTTTCAGGACATAAACTTTTAAATTCGCGATGTAACCCGTCAGACGAAATAGAAAGCAAATACTTACTTTCTTACTGGTTTGGATTAGTGTATTTCCCATTGAAACTTGCAACTATTCATTCTTTGAAATCAGTTGAAGCTGATTTGCTTATTTCTCTGTGATGAAACTCATTTGAGATTCCGAATCCAGCACTATTCTTACTTTGGTGGAGCTGTTATTTTCAGTTGCCCCTAATAAAACATATTTTGATGCTGTTGCTTCTGAATTGGTTGCTGATAAGTTTGATTGTAAATAAGTGAACCTTGAGCTGCAATTCGATGTTAGATCAATGATGTCCAAGCTACTAGTTTCTTTGTATTTAGTTTAAGGTCAAAATTGACAACGTTCATAAGTTTTCGTATTTGCGGTCTAACAAATATGCCTTCTTTAAGTTTGGCATCACTTAATTTAGGGAATACAGTAACAAGGCTATCACTTTTAAGTCAGCACAAACTTTTCCAACTTGAGTCTCTGTACTTTATTAAGTTTAATATAAATTGCATAGTACAAGTATGTTTCTTTTAAAGTGATTGAATATGCTAGAGGTATGGAGGGATATTTACTACCATTATTTAGAAGAACTTTTTTTTAGGTGTACACATATATAAATATAAATACAATAATCGTTTTTGACAAATTTAAAGAGAGTACAAAAGTTGAAAAAGATGAAACAATTAATGAATTACGAGTAGGTAAGTTAATTATTAAATTATGAAGATACTGATTTTACAAAAAGGAAATAATTGTTAAATATCATTAAATTTATGATGAAGTTTTGTGGCATTCTTGATATGAAGTACCGACGTAAGGTTGTTTGGATTTAATAACTCAGCCAGTTGTTGTTCGTTGCTTGGAGCCTCGCCGTCATCTTTTACTATCTTCGATATAGGGCAGGTAACTAAAATATGCCAGACTGATAGTTCTAAACCATAGAAAGTGCATATTTCGGGGGCCCGTGCTGTGTAGAAATGCCTACTTGTGAAGAGAGTTTTGCCAGTTCTCATGAGGAGAAGTTGTATACAGTTTTCTCTTGATAGGTTTGAATTATACGGACTGCGTAAATGATGTGTCTGGTACTTACGCAGACAGGTATGATTATCTTTCCATAAGACTGCTAATTCTTTATCTCTTAGTGCTGAAAAAATATTTTCGGATAATTAAAGCAGAGTTTGGTGCTTCTACTGTAAGTGGGAGAGTAAAATTTCTTTAGGAAAAATTTCCTGTTAGTTCCGATATATAGCTTCCGGTAGATTCGGGCAAAAGTCCTTGGTGTATTGTTTTAGTCTCTGTGTTGGATGTAAGTTCAACAACTGCATATGACGAGCTGGAATTTCTGAATCAGCCATCAGTATAAAATATTCTATCTGGTTTTATTATTAATTTATTATTAATATTATTATTATTAATTTTTATTTTATTGTTAATCCGTTGTATCATTTTTCTTGTGGTTCGTCAAGGTGGTATTTATTAGCAACGTATTTCTTTTCCAATGAGTTGGAGGTCTAGATATTGCCGAGTAACTCTTCATATTTGGGAGACAAATTTCGGGGGTTTCCAACAAAGAAACCATGTTCCTTATTGCGGAAATAGCGTCCTTACGAGGTTTTCCCATACTAAGTGATTCCCTAATTACCTTGTGGAGTGGATGCAATGGATTTGTCAGAGCTTTACTTATAAGTGCTACAGATCTTTCTTTCCAAGGTGTTCAAAGGAACAGTTTCTACCCGAAGTGGTATTATTGCCGTTGTTTTAAGGGCACTTGTTGCTGTGCGAAAGCATTGGTTGATGGCGGCGGCTATACTTTCGACGTTTTTCTTGGAGGTCCACATAAAGGCTATCAAGCCATGTTGAAGAGAGCCTTCTACCAGAGTCTTAGCCAATCGGATCGCAGTCTCCATATGGGGGCCTTTCGTTTGGAGCAAACCGTTTCAAGTGCATTGTTGCGCAATTTAAGGTGATTTATTGCTGTTTTAATTTGTAGATTCCATTTTAAGTTTCTAGAAATCGTAACGTTACGAAGAACCAGAGAAGGACAGATGCAAGCTCTTTTTTTAAAAATGTTGATTGCTTCAATTTTTGTTGATGGAACAAGCACCTCTTTCCAGCGTCCATTGATGGATTTCTGAATCAGTAGCTTCCAACAGTTGATTAACATGATTAGGATGTCCGGAAGCCAGTATGTGTAAGTTAACACCCTGAATCATCACCAAAACAAACACAAAATTCGCCGAATCGAATTTATCAAAGAACTCACATTCCATCCAAACAATTGAAATGCTAAGTTGCATAATTGTATATTGAGACGACTTATCACAGAACTCATATTCCATCCAAACAATCGAAATGCTAAATTGCATAATTATATATTGAGACGATACAATCAACACCAAACAGTTGAAATGCCGATGCAATCAATAGGAAGCAGCTGCCCACTGCTGAATCAACAAATCAACCATATAAATGGCTTTAGATTCATAAGATAGTTTTTAGTTTGAATTGTGAAGTTAACCAGATCACATCGTTGATCTTTTTATAATAAGTTATTAATAAAGCATTTTTTTTTATAAAAAAGCCGAGTATAATTTATTAATTGGCGCCCAACGTGTAAAACCAACGTGCAAAGCCAACGTGTAAAGCCAACGTGTAAGCCAACGTGTAAAGCCAACGTGTAAAGCCAACGTCAACGTATAGAACAAACGCAAGTGGTAAAAGTGCGTGTAAAGTGCATAGAAATTTATTTTTAGAAGCATTGAAAAATAAAGTGCTTATAAATTTTTATATAAAATAACTATCCTCACGAAGGAGAAAAAATAAAATTTTATTCAGAAATCATTAAGTGCGTAAATGTACAACACAAAAAAAAATAAAAAATTTTATTAAACCTTATACATAATTTAATATCATATCAATGAATGAAAAAAAAACCTTAAATACGCTCCACCTTTCCATTGATGAAAGATAAAATAAAAATAAAAGAAAAGACATAAAAAAAAAATACAGCATCAATCAGCGGGTAACCAGGCTCATCAGCTCAACATTATATTGTAAGACATATTTTAGTTTATCTATTTATAAGATCTTAACACTAAACAAATGAAACATTAATAAATATTTTTGAGACTGTTATAAATAATTATATCTTAACATTAATTTTTAACACTGGACGACCTTATATACAAATTTAGCAAAATGACAACAAACACAGTTAACAACGAAGACTTAATAACTAGGCTGATCGCAGCAAATAACGCGAGTTTGCTAGCGGAAATTAAAACATTAAGAACACAAATAGATACCCTTACCGGGACTAGCACAGTTACGGAATACAAACCCCAAACGATAGATAATGAAATTCATTGTGACGAATCCTTAGATGTGATTAAATCTCTGCCTGAATTTAAAGGTAACATAAATTTATACGTCAGTTGGCGTGAAGCCGCCCATAACTCTCTGAGTCTTTATATTAAGGGAAGTAAAAAATACTTCGCCGCCCTAACCATTTTACGAAACAAAATAACAAACGACGCAAACGACATACTATCCAATCATGGCACAGTGCTTAACTTTGATGCCATAATAAGCCGACTGGACTTTACTTATTCGGACAAACGTCCAATTCACATCATCGAACAGGAACTCAGTGTTCTAAGACAGGGTGGAATGACAATTGTCGAATACTACAATTCGATCAATTCTAAATTAACTTTACTTACGAGTAAAATAATAATGACCCATGGTACAGATTCAGATCTTACCAAGGAACTAAATTGCATAAATCGAAGAAACGCTCTTCGAGTATTTATAACAGGGCTAAATGGCTCACTGGCCAATATTCTATTTTCTTTAAACCCCGAAGACCTACCCAGTGCTTTGGCGAAAGCGCAGGAGTTAGAGTCAAATAATTTGAGAGCACAATTTGCTCTACAATATAGTAAAAATATACAAAATCAAAATAACTCTAATAACAATAGAAATAATAGCAATAACCAAAATAATAAAAATTACAATCAGAATAATAATAATTTAAGATTCCCTAATCGATCTGTTTGGGAACCTCAGCAACAATCAAATAGAAATCAACAACCCAAACCTGTAGATATGGAAATAGGAAGTTCCAACTACAGACAAAACTATAATAACCAAAATAATAAAAATTATAATCAGAATAGGGACCGTAACGGGTCATCAAATAATAATAATTATAATCACAACAACCGTAACAATTATAATAACTATAATAAGAGTCCTAATTATAAAAATAACCCGAATTACAATAATCAAGGTGAAAAACGACACCATAGTAATTCGCAACAAAGTACACAACCCCAAGAAAAAAATTTAAGAATTAATAATATTAATGAGGAAGCTTTTTTAGAGCAAAGCGACCAAAATTACCCTACATATTTAGAACCATTAACTCCGGTGAAAAAAGAGTACAAATCTTAATCGACACAGGGGCCACAAGCTGTTATTGTAGGCCAAAAGTTTTATTAAATAGACAACAATTGATTACAAAAAAAAGAGTAAAGACAATAAACGGATATACAGAAATAACACATTATAGTGAAGGTATAATTTTTGATAGGAAGGTAAGATTTTACGAGATTAACAACTTAGATTGTGATCTACTTATAGGTTACATGCTGCTTAAACAAGCAGACATTATTTTAAACTTAAAAGAAGGTATTCTATCATATAAAGGGAAGGAAGAAAAAATCTTCGCTCCTGAGATAGTAAAAATAAACTATAGAAGTAATAATTCCGACACTAATTATTCGGAAGTAGCAAACCGGAGTAATACCTACAAACTAAATGAGATAACTGATTATAAAGATGTAGACGATAAAATAAAGTCGTTAACAAAGAATATTATAAATAAAATAAAAGAAACGCATTCAAATATCGATTTGAATCTATTAATTAGAACAGATGTGAAAGCGGAAATCCGCACTATTGTTGAAACTTCTATATGGAGTAAACAATATCCCTACCCATTGTCGGTAAACATATTTGTCAATAAAGAAATTAAACAGTTGTTGGATAACGGAATTATCCAATCGAGCAAGAGTCCTTACAACTCACCTATATGGGTGGTACCAAAGAAAGGCACTAATGAAGATGGGACTCAAAAACTAAGGTTAGTCATTGACTATAAAAAACTAAATGAAAAAACCATATCAGATAGGTATCCAATTCCCGATACCAATGTTATTCTATCGAACCTAGGAAAAGCAAAATACTTTTCAACGATAGACTTAGAATCTGGCTTTCATCAAATACAAATGAAAGCATCAGACATCGAAAAAACGGCATTTTCAATAAATAATGGGAAATATGAATTCCTCAGAATGCCGTTTGGGTTAAAAAATGCACCCGGTATCTTCCAAAGAGCGATGGATGATATTTTACGTGAACACGTAGGAAAAATTTGTCATGTTTATATTGACGATATTATTATTTACTCTCGAACTTTAAATGAACATACTAAACATATACAAATAATTATAGAAATTTTAAAAAAGGCTAATATGAAGATATCTCTAGAAAAATCACAATTTTATAAGAAAGAAACAGAATTCTTAGGATATATTGTAGCACACAATATAATAAAGACAGACCCCAAATAAATCGAAACCATTTCTCATTTTCCATTACCAAAGACTCTTAGACAACTTAGAAGCTTTTTAGGAATGACAGGATATTATAGAAAATTTATTAAAAATTATGCATTAATAGCAAAACCTTTAACAAAACTTTTATCAGGAGACAACGGTAAAGTCTCGAAAAATATTTCAAAAAAATACAGATCAATTTAGATAAAGAAGCAGTAGAAGCATGTGAAAAATTAAAAAATCATTTGATAAACCAAATAGAACTTATTCAACCAGACTTCAATAAAAATTTATTTTAACGACTGACGCTTCGAACAACGCTATAAGCGGTGTTCTAACACAAGAAGGTAAACCTATCACTTTCATATCAAAAACCCTTAATTCAACTGAACTTAATTACGCAACAAATGAAAAAGAATTATACGCTAGTGTATGGTCTTTAAAAAATCTACGAAATTATTTATATGGTGTATCAGACCTTGAGATCCACACGGATCATCAACCTTTAACTTTTGCGGTTTCAGCCCGCAACCCAAATGCAAAAATGAAACGCTGGCATGCGTTTATAGAAGAGTTTGCACCCAAAATGGTATATAAACCGGGAACTACTAACGTAGTAGCAGATGTTTTATCCCGACAGTATTTAAATCAGATTTCGAATTCCTCGAGTAGCGTCACACAACATTCCGCAGAAAGCAGCGACAATTTCAGTACAGAGGAAACAAAGAAACCTCTAAACCAATTTAAACAGCAATTATTATTGAGTCAAGCTCAATTCACAATACATGAGCAAATTAATAACCTTAGTAGAACACGACATATAATTGAATTCGATACCCCTGAAAACCTTACCATAATCCTCAAACAATATTTACAACCAGGTACAGTTGCAATCCACTGTACTCCAGAAGACTTATATGCTATAAAGCAAATATTGAAAGAAACCTTTAGCAACAGATTTCTATATACCAAACATTTTCCTTTAGACATAACCAATACTGAAGATCAGGCAATTATAATACAACAAACCCATACAAGAGCTCACAGAAGATATCAGGAAAATTTAAATCAAATATCTTCTTTTTATTACTGGCCTAAAATGAAAGAACAATTCAAAGAATATATAAGAAACTGCGAGATATGTAATAAAAGCAAATACATCCACAAAAAATACCAATTGGCGAAGCTCCCATTCCCACAAAGGAAGGAGAAGAGTTACACATAGACATTTTCTTTGCACAAAACTTAAAATTTATAACTTGTATTGATTCCTACTCGAAATTTTTAGTTATTAAATCAATAAATGATAAAACTAAACTAGATGAAAAAGTTCTAGAACTATTACAAAGTTTCCCTGACGTAAAAAAAATAACACTAGATAACGAACCAGGATTCACAGCAGTTCAATTCAAAACCCTTATGGATAGATTAAAAATCCAAACAAATTATTGTGACCCTAGACACAGTACAACAAACGGCCAAGTTGAGAGAGTTCACTCAACTCTAATAGAAATTTCCAGATGTCTTAAACAGGAATATCATTTAATAAGTGACTTAGAGTCAATAATAAGAGCATCCCAACAATATAATAAAACAATACATTCTGTTACAAATATGAAACCCTATGAAATTCTTTTTAACAAAAAACCCCATTACGATGTTCAATCCAAACTTACACTAGCGCAGGAAAAGATGTTAGCAAGGGAAAATAAAAATATACAGAAGAAGACTTATAAGCCTAATGAAATTATATATGAAAAAGTTATAGGAAACAGAAATAAACTATATCCGAAATATAAGAAACAAAAAATTAAACAAGATTTAGGGAATAAAGTTAAAATATTCTCAAATAATAGATTGGTCCATAAAGATAACATAAAGACTTAAACATTTACTTTAATTTCAGAAAATGAGGACTTCAATTTTAATATTTTTAGTAATTGGAATAGTATATTCCGAAATAATCGACTATACACGTGAAAATTACATACTAATAGAGAATGGCAACGCAGCCATATACGATAATTATGGAGACATATTCCATATAACTAATTTAAGTTATTTTAAATCTTTTGTATCAAAAAATATAGAATATAATAGTAATAATAACAATTTAATCTCTAACGAGATAATCATTAGTAATATTGATAAAGACCCCGAAATAGATTTAATAGAAACATTATTGAGAAACCTTCAGGTTACAAAGTTCAGAAACAAGAGAGGAATAAACGAATTAGGTACCATTTGGAAATGGATATCAGGAACCCCAGATCTTGATGATCTAGTATTAATAACTAATAAATTAACACAACTTGTAGAAAACAATAATAAGCAATTTACAACTAATTCAGAAATCTTTGAATCCATTAAAGAAATTAAGAAATCTTTAAGTTTCCTTGAAAACAGTTCTAGAGATAGAAGGATTAAATACATGAATAGGTTAATAATAACTGAACTGCAAAATATAATAAACACAATAACTTTATCCAAACTGGGAATCCTTAATCCAGCTATTTTAAATCTTAAAGACATTCAAGAAATTACGAGACACGAACATGAGACTTTAACAATTACAGACCTCTTAGATGTTTCCAAATTTAAAATTCTACAGAATGAAGATATAATTGTGGTACACATAAAATACCCCATTATACAAAAAAGTTGTAAAATATATGAAACAAGATCTTTAGCCCAAGAAGATGGTAAATTACTAATTGATAATAAAATTATAAAATGTAAATACGAATTTTTTAATGTATTAGATTGTAAATTAGAATTAAGAAATACATTTTGTAAATTAAATAATAAGAAATCTTGCTTGTCAGAATTGTTAAATAATAAAAAAACAAATTGTACAAAAATAAAAGAAGGAAATAAAGAAATTGAAATAATACGAGATGGTGCAATTCTCGTATCTGGAAAACATATTATAGACAATATATTATTAAACGGAATTTATCTCATTATTTTTGAAAATCAGACTGTTATTGACAACATTACTTATGAAAACCCAACATCTTCCATTTTAAATTATTTGAAAACAAAATTTATAAGCCAATTTGATATTGTAAATTACATTGAATCCGAAAACATTGAACTTAAATTCAAAAATATTAACATATTATCCTCAATGAAAACACAAATTGGAAAAAGTAAGACTTTAACCGTATTCATTATATTGTTAATATTAGCTCTAATTATACTTGTATCTTATAAATGTTTTATAAATTATTTATACAAAAAAGCCATTAAACAAGATGACATCGTATTCAATCACTTAAATTCAAGAATTCAAGACATAACAACAAAGTTCCAAGAAACGGGACGTTTCCATTAAGAAAGGGGGGAGTTAACACCCTGAATCATCACCAAAACAAACACAAAATTCGCCGAATCGAATTTATCAAAGAACTCATATTCCATCCAAACAATTGAAATGCTAAATTGCATAATTGTATATTGAGACGACTTATCACAGAACTCATATTCCATCCAAACAATCGAAATGCTAAATTGCATAATTATATATTGAGACGATACAATCAACACCAAACAGTTGAAATGCCGATGCAATCAATAGGAAGCAGCTGCCCACTGCTGAATCAACAAATCAACCATATAAATGGCTTTAGATTCATAAGATAGTTTTTAGTTTGAATTGTGAAGTTAACCAGATCACATCGTTGATCTTTTTATAATAAGTTATTAATAAAGCATTTTTTTATAAAAAAGCCGAGTATAATTTATTAATTTGTATATTGTATGCATAAATGCCGACAAAGTCGAAATCACATCTGGCGTTATCAAGTTGACATATCAGCGAATCGATATAGGCATTGTATATTATTACCGATAGTGGCGATACTTGTGGAACCCCGTTCTCCATTTGAACTACTGAAGATTTAAATCCATTTACATTAACATGAAAAGTACGACTTGTCATAAATGAAATGACAGTCTTTAAGATATCTTTAGGTATCCCCCATGAACTAAGCTGTTTAATAGCTGGAATGAACATTACCCTGTAGAAAGCGTTTTCAAAGTCAGCTGATAGAACTACGCTATGTTTCCGCAACGAAAGATTCTTAACAAGTTTTGCTTCTTAGTACATCTATTAGTAACAGACTTTAGACACCCCTATTTTTTCTAAAGGCGTGTGTGTTGGATGTAACCTTTCTTCTATTTCCCAACCAATTCGTCTTGCAATGATTTTTTCAAAAATTTTGGACAGAACTGGGAGAAGTGATATAGGCCGATATTCTTCAAACAAGTAAGATATTCGTGTTTTTCTTGGAATGGGCTTAAGTAATGCTCTCTTCCAATCATGTGGGATATTACCAGTACTTATTATATTATTGTATAAATTACAGATTCTGTTTTTTAGATTTTCATCGCAGTATTTTATCATACTGTATGTTATCTTATCACTTCCCGGAGAAGTTCCTTTCGCTGTGCAGATAGTCATTTCTAGTTCGGTAGTTGTTATTTGCTCAGAAAGATATTTTGCCTGCGTCGCCAAAGATGGTAGATCGTTTATCGAAAAAAATTGTTTGGAATTGATCAAGTTGTGTGGGAAGGAGCTGTCGGAGCTATAGTTTTTCCATAATTGGGTAAAGGTGTTGGCTATTGTTTCTGGGTTCGATAGCATGTAGGGAAATTCTTTTTGTGGCTTTGAAGCTCGAAGTGATTTTATTCTGCTCCAAAGCGTCTTGAGGTCTAAGGAAGGGTCCATTGTATTAACGAAGTTCTCCCACGATATTCTTTTTGCCAGAATTGACTCTCTTCGAAGTTTGGCAAAACATTTTCTGTACGCAATGCAGTTTTCCATGATGGGATTCCTACGTAATTTCAGTTAAGGTTTTTTTGTTTTCTTTACAGAGTGTTGCAATTTCTTTTGTAAACCATACAGGATTTTTCGTATGCGTATTTCTTATTTTTGCTGTCGGGATATATCTTGCTGCAGATTCTCTAATTATTTTTTTAACACAGGTGTTTTAGATGATAGATTACGCGATGTTAATTTAAAGAGATCCTAGTTTGCTATCTCTTCCTTAAACCTTGCACTTATTTTTCTTTTACAAGGTGTTCTTGGTGTTCGGCTTATGATAGGCATGTGATATTTGCTTGTACCTAATACCTCCCATTGTAGCATGGGTGCAATATCTTTTGACCCAAGAGTAACATCAGTGGCTGTAAAAGTATTTCTTGTGATGAACATTGTAGGTGAACCGTCGTTGAGGATTACTAGACTTCGATCATTTGCGAATTCTTCAAAAGTGCTCCCTAGAGCGTTTGTTGCACTGGAGCCGCAAAGAGGGTTTCCAGCATTTATATTTCTCAGGATGATATGATTGCAGTTGTTAACTGACGGAATTCCACTAAGTATGTCGAGGCTTACTGGTATGTCATGTTCTCTGTAAATGTTTGGTATAAGTAATGGCTTTTTTGTTTGAATAGTTATTGTCTGATGGAGATGATTGGACGTGGATGTAACGTGTGAGGTTACAGGTATATTTTCCATTACAAGCATTCCTATTCCTGCCTTTGAATACTGATAGGGTTTGTTAAAATTAAACCTATTTAAGGTTTTTTTTTTGCGATAATATGTGTTTCTTGTAGTGCTATGATATCGGGATTATATTTAGAAATTAAAAGTTCGAGAGCATGTTTGTTATTTGAATACCCTTGGAGGTTCCACTGGAGGATTGAGAGATAAATTTCCAATGAAACTATCAATATTGTAATTTATTGTTTTTTTTGAGTGTGTTGAATTGGGATTGGTTAGTTTTTTGAGTGATTCATACGGAGTAGAAATCGTTGCCTTGGAGCTGAAGGTTGATGAAGTGCGGGGTTATTGTAAATCTGCCAGACCTCTCGAACAGTACAGCGACGATCAGCTTTAATTTTATTCACTGATTTGTAGCTAAGAAAAGATGGGCAAGCGGGGCCGTATGACGCATGATTTTCTTCATTCCAATTAATGCAGAAGATTCGTTGGCAACCCGTTGCTACTAGCTCGTTCTTGTTTTTCATTATTTTTTTCACTCCGATCACCTTGAATTTTTTAAGTTCGGATAATAGTACTTCTTCTGACAGATCGACAATGTACCGAGAATATATTCTACCCATAACCGTGTTTAGATTTACGTTGCTTGTGATTTTGATTGGAATTAAGTCGACGAATTTTGCTTTAAGGAATTTTTCGGCTGTCTGCAGGTTTGTAACCTTTACCAGTAGATTTCTTGATCTCATGGCTTTATCATCTAGAAAATCTGTTGAGATGAATTCCAGGCCGCGTTTGATCTGAAAGTGATTATACGTGGAAAGTGGTCGCAAGTTATCTCCAACTTTTTGAGTACCAGATATTACGATAAAGCGATGGATGTTGTTATCATTATTAATTGAAGGTAATAGTGCGTACTTTGAGTCGTAGAACTTCCGTTTGTTTTGTTTTTTACCCCGGCCTAACACACACTCAGACTCGAGTTGGTTGAACCAGTTATGGTCTATAGGGGGTTCAACCCCTTTCATTCTTAGTTTGCTTTATACCACTGAGCTGTGTTAATGTTTGTGCCGAAATAACAGGAAGAATTTATTTAGTTAACTTACCCCGGAAGGCACGTTTGATTCACTGATTGTATATTTTGTTGTTAATCACTATCACAAGTTAAGGTTGGGGCGCTTACTAGAAAAGAAAAAATAACGTTGCGAGATGACAACTGCATTTGATCAAGTTCCCTGTGGCTCGACTATCCCGCATACACAAAAAGTAGAAATACATTGTAAAAATACCCTGTAATCCTAGTAACAAGACTATCACTTCTATGTCAGCGCAAACTTTCCAACTTGAGCCTCTTTACTTTACTAAGTTTAATATATACGAGTATGTATCTTACATAGTATGTTTCTTTTAAAGTGATTGATATTCGCAACTATTGCTTGGAAGAACTGCTTTTACACTCGTTTTAATTCCATCAATGAAGGGGCCATTCATTGTTCTGTAGGTGATTCGTAATTCATTCATCAATCTGTTAATAGTAACGATATAGCATTCATTGGTTAAAGACTAGCCGATGGGATCGGAATTTGTTGCTGGACAATCAAATGTCAAATAGTCACTTCTGATTGAGCCACAAAATGTTCTTCTTCCACCTTTACACATAAAGCTGGGCTTAATGAAAAATTTCGTAAAAGCTATGGACAAAACTGGTGAAAGCTTTTCACATTTAAAATCTGTATTCCATAAATAAAGTCGTGCCAAACTTAAAGAAGGTTTATTGGTTAGACCGCAAATACGAAAACTTATGAACGATGTCAATTCTGACCTCAAACTAAAATAAATACAAACAAACTAGCAACTTGGACATCATTGAGTCATCTAGCCGACAATTCTGAAATGTTAGTCGCAAAGTGGTTTAAAACTTATACGGATTTATGTTTCAGAATGTCATTGAAAATACATTTCTTGCATCCACATTTAGATTTTTTTCCAAACCCTTGGAGCTGTGAGTGACGAACAAGAAGAACGCTTTCAACGGGACATAAAGAAGATCGAAGAACGTTATCGAAGTGGGTGGGACGCAGCCTTGTTACGGGATTACTGTTGATCTTTAATGCGAGAAGATTCAACAAGTCACAAACGTAAAAACTAAATCATAGAATACATGTTTTATAATAAATAAGAATATTTATGTTTTAGAATGAAGTAAATGAGTTTATCGTTTTGAATTTTTAAGTTTCACTGCCAATAAACGTTTTTTCGCTTCTAATTTATATATTTTGATATTGATTCTCGTATCCATAACACGGAAACGGTACGTGTTCAAGATAATCATTGCCATATCGTTAAATAGAATTCCCAATTGATAAAGGAATACCTTATTTTATTAATGTTACACAAAAAACTGGAAACTTGTCACACAGTGTAATTGAACCCGGAACCCAGTGAGCATTTGCAAAAATAAATAGTTTGGTGAGATTTTGAAGAGCTTTAAAACGGAACGTCAATATAACAAAACGCTTTTCGTCGGGAAATCGAAATAACAAAAGATTTCAGAACATGAAACTCAGCGGGCGAAGATATATTAGACTTATATTAATTCATAGTCTGATTACGAGAGACAAACTGCTCTGGGCGCTACATAGCTTCAAACCATACAAGTCTGCTGGTCCAGACGGTATTATACCTGCCGAGCTACAGAGATCCTCAGATATTATTCTACCAGTGTTGGAAAATATTATGAGGAGCTGTGTAGAACTTATCCACATTCCACTGTTATGGAGAGAAGTCAATGTAGTATTCATTCCCAAAGCTGGAAAATGTTCTCATGTGGTCCCAAAGGACCTCAGACCCATAAGTCTATCGTCATTCCTTCTGAAAACTTTAGAACGACTGATTGATATCCATATTCGAGCTAAAGTTGATCCAAGACTTCTGTCTACGGCTCAACATGCCTACTGTAAAGGAAAGTCGGTGGAAACGGCTTTGCACTCTCTGACTAGCCACATCGAACGATCCCTACAATATAAGGAGTACACAATGGTTGCTTTCCTGGACATAGAGGGCGCCTTTAACAACGTCAACACATCCGCAATCACGACTGCGTTGTCAACTCTGCAGGTAGACGACTCACTTGGGGAGCTGATTAATCTAATGCTAACAAGCAGGATAATCAACTCCAAACTGGGTGAGACTTCTGCTAAAAGATATGTCAGTAGGGGTACGCCGCAAGGCGGTGTCCTCTCCCCCCTTCTTTGGAACTTAGTGGTTAACGAACTACTGATATACCTGGAAGCGGGGGGTAGCAGAGTGATTGCCTATGCGGATGACGTTGCCATAGCCGTCTCAGGAAAACATTTAAATACCATTAAAGAACTCCTCCAAGTAAATCTTAACAGATTAACCTGGTGGGCAGATCGCTGTGGATTGGGAATAAACCCCCATAAAACTGATCTTGTCCTCTTTTCTAGGAAATATAAAATTCCAATCATAGACCCTCCTTCAATAAACGGTACCAGTTTAGCTTTCTCCGATACAGCAAAATATCTGGGTCTGATTTTTGACAGGAAACTAAACTGGAAACCTAACATTCAAGAAAGAGTCAATAAAGCTACAATAGCTTTATTCTCCTGCAAGAAAGCCATTGGGAACAAATGGGGCCTTCAACCTCGCATAACCCACTGGCTATACATCTCGGTCATAAGACCGATACTCACTTACGCGGTGGTTGTCTGGTGGACGGCCTTGGAAAATGCAGTCAACTGCATTAAATTAAGCAGAGTCCAAAGAACAGCATGTCTATGCACAAGCGGAGCCTTGCGGTCTACCCCCTCTGCGGCATTAGATATTCTGCTTCACTTGACACCCCTCGACATTTTTAGCAAGCAAGTAGCTGCGACTGCAGCTATTCGCCTTAAAGCGACTAAACAGTGGACAAATAATTCATTTGGCCACACCAACATTCTTAATACATTAGGAATCCTCACAGAGAACACCGATTACACCATACCTGAACTTTGGTTTGACAAAAACTTCCATGTAAGCTTCCCCTCTAGATCATTCTGGGAGGAGGATGCTTTCATGGAGGACAAGTCAATCCATCTCTACACAGATGGATCTAAAACCGACAGCGGAGTTGGTGGCGGTGTTTTCTCAGATAAGCTTAACCTAAGCCTCTCTTTCCGCCTTCCAAATCACTGTAGCGTGTTCCAGGCGGAAATTTTGGCGATTAAAGAAGCTCTGTCCTGGCTGAAGAAAAACGTGATATCTGCAAAGGATATCCGCATACTTTCGGATAGTCAGGCCGCCATCAAGTCCCTGGACTCGGTCTCATTGTGTTCTAAAACTGCCCTTGAATGCCGATCATCTCTCATGGAGATGGCAGAGCAGTTCAACATTCACCTCTGTTGGGTGCCGGGCCACAGAGACATTCCAGGGAACTGCAGAGCCGATGAACTCGCCAAAATTGGAACCACTCTACCTATCCTACCAGACAAAGGTAGTATAGGTATACCAATCGCTACGTGCAAACTAACACTAAAGCTAGATGCCAATAAAAGAACGGACCTTAGGTGGACTGCTGGACAAACATGTCTAGCGACAAAACAGATCTGGCCAAAGCTGGATCTGAGTCGATCTAAGTGTCTGATCCTCTTAGAAAGGAAACATATCAGCGCCATAATAGGTGTCATTACCGGACACTGCCTCATAGGCAAGCACGCAAGAAGGCTTGGCGCTTTTACTAACGATTTTTGTAGAAGCTGCATGGACGAGGAAGACGAGGAGACAATCCCCCACCTACTCTGCACATGCCCAGCTCTCTCTCAGAGAAGGAAGCTTCACCTAGGAGCTTTCTTCTACAACGACCTAAACGATCTAGAAAAAATAGACGTTAACAGTCTCCTACGCTTTATTAAAAGCTCAAACTGGTTCCAGTAGTAAGAAGATCATAGATCCACGTGGCATCACAATGGGCCAATAGGCCTAAGTGGGTTGGTATTTCCAACAGCCACTCTTACCTAACCTAACCTAACCTATATTAATCACACGGTACTAAATATGCTATTTACTAAGCAAGAGGGGCACATGATTACATATTTTTACATTGACATATATGCTGGAAATACAAGAAAAGGAGAATAAAAGATTTTAATGTTATCTTGAACTCATGAAAACCGGCAGCCTTCGACAAAATAAACTTATTAAATATGGAAAAGGCCAACTATGGGAGCTTAATTTACGAGAATGGCTACAAACTGCCATACACCAATACAGTGAACAAACGATTGTCTGCTCTTCCACATCGTCCATCTTGCATTCTTCCCTTTAAGACAGTGCCCAGTGATGATTGCGCTGAGGTGTTTCTTAATTTGAAAGATC
The DNA here is from genome assembly GCA_949129095.1 of Volucella bombylans. Taxonomy (NCBI): domain Eukaryota; kingdom Metazoa; phylum Arthropoda; class Insecta; order Diptera; family Syrphidae; genus Volucella; species Volucella bombylans. Next base: position 69,786,528 of record OX422142.1, on the reverse strand, counting down.
AAACTCTTACAGCGGTTCAGATCCAGCTCTGACCAGATTTGTTTGGTCTAGACATGTTGATCCAAGAGTCCACCTGTCATATCCGTATAAATATTTTATACCACTAAACGGTCTGGTCTGGTCTAGCCTAAGCATTATGAATTGTCTATTTATATCCATATAAATATATAATACCACTGAAACAACTCCCTCTGGTCTAGCCTAAGCATTATGAATTGTCAAATTGATTAAGTAAAATATAGTTGTTAGTTTGCACGTAGCGATTGGTATAACTATGATATCAATAGCGGTCTGGCTATCCGAAAGAAATGGATATCCCTTGCAGATATCACGTTTTTCTTTAACCAGGACAGGATTGCTTTAATCGCCAAAATTTCCGCATGGAACACGCTAAAATGATTTGGAAGACGGAAACAGAGGCTTGGATTAAGCTTATCTGAGAAAACACCGCCACTTGCCTGATATCGGTCTTGGATCTATCTGTGTAGAAGTGGTTTGACTTGAAATCCATGAAAGCATCTTCCTCCCAGAAAGATCCAGAGGGGATGATTACATGAAAATCTGTAAAACCAATGTTGGAGTATAGTGTAATCGATGTTCTCTGGAAGGATTCCTATTGAACTATATTAAGAATATTAGCGTGTCCAAATAATTTATTTGTCCACTGTGTAGTCGCTTTAAGGCGAATGGCTGCCGTCGCAGCTACTTGCCTGCTGAAATTATAGAGGGGTGTCAAGTAAAACAGAATATCCTGTGCAATGGAGGGGGTAGCACGTAATGCTCCGCTTATGCACAGATATGCTGTTCTTTGGACTCCACACACCAGACAACCACCAGTCGTTTGCAGATCTTCACAAAGAACAAACGTGTTTCGGTTTTTTCTAACGCAAAAAATAGTGAATCAGTTTCCTCCTAAGGATAAGCTAGTTGACTTGGTAGCCGAGCGGTCAGCGGCGTCGGTCATCGAATAGGGAGTCCAGGCCAAATCCGGAACTTTTTTCTTTTTTTTCTGTTTTTATCTCCTCAAAGTGCTGTTATCAACACGACCAAAAAGTAAATAAGCAAATCACGCGATGGATGGTGGAGAGCGCTCCGCTCTCAGCAGCAGAAACAACCACTGCAGCAGACAAAGCAGCAGCAGCAGAAACAACAGCAGCCGCAGAAAGAACAACAGCAGCAGAAACAGCAATAGCCGCAAAATCAACAACAGCTGAAAAAACAGCAGCAGCAGCAACAACAACAACAACAGCAGCAGCAGAAGAAGAAGGAGAGGGTGCCTCCTATCAACACCTATAAACTAGAGGTAAATGAAACCAAGGACCTGTGTAAGTTGGTCATTGGTAACAATTTTAATATTAAGCGATTGGGGAATGATCACCATGCCATACACTGTAATACAGTGGCGGGCTACGCGAAAGTGAAAGAGCTCCTAAAGGAAACGACGACGGAGCACTACTCATTCACACCGAAGTGTGAAAACCGGCAATCGATGCTGCTGAAGGGGTTGGAACCGTCTTCTGATCCTGAGGAGATCCTGGCACTGCACAAAGAGAAGGAGTGCGAAGGACTCAAGTTTGTGGGGGTAAAGCCATTTACCACAGCTAGAGCTAGGCGGGAGAAACGGAGTCTACCGTTGTTCCTGGTGCAGCTCAGTCCCGAAAGTCGTCTGGATAGTCTAAGGAGAATCAATGTCCTAGACTACCAGGTGATTCACTGTGAAAAATTAAAAAGGAGCGAAGGCGTTATACAATGCGTTCGCTGCCAGAGGTTCGGGCACGTCGAGTCGAACTGCCAAATGCAGCCTCGATGCGTGAAGTGCGCAAAAGACCACAGCTCCGAGGAGTGTGCTCTGGGTAGGGATGGAGCATAAGATAGGACGCAGCTCTCGTGCGTATTATGTGGGAACGTGGGACACACCGCAAACTATCGGGGTTGTCCTAAGTTCGCTGACATTAAAAAAGCAAAACTGGCTCGGCAGCAGAAGGTGGAGGTCAAACGTTCATCTGTTGGGTTTCAAACACCAGCCGTCACGTCCCAAATTTCCTACGCCCAAATGGTGTCAGGTAGGGGGGCTACGGTACAGCAAGCGACCAGATCTACACGCTGCTGTCGGTCCTAACGCAACACATGTCGTAATGGGTACGCACATGGTGGAGCAAACTTTGAAGGTCCTTGCGGGGAATGTTAATTCACTGATTAGGATCGAACGAAGAGCTGCGATGTTTAAATTGCTACAAGACCAAACTTCTGACGTCCTTTTCGCTAGCGAAACCAAGCTAACCGATAAGCACAAACTGGAGTACAATAATTATATTGTTAGCAGAAGAAACCGGCCCAGATCCAAACGTGGAGGCGGTGTCGCGATCTTCATTAAAGAGGGTATAAAATTTCACAGAGTGTACAAGGGACTGTTGCGCAGGTTCCGGGTGTTGGAAGCAGTCGTTGTTTACATACCGCTCCACAGTGGAAAGCGGCTGTACTTGGCTTCTGTTTATGCACCTGAGGCTTCACAATCCGCCCTAATCATTACAGAGCTCGACACGCTTTTTCGACTTCTGAGGCTGGAATCGGGGGCGAATTATTTTATAATCGGCGGGGATTTCAATGCTAGACACAGAGATTGAGGAAATAATATGCCAAATACTAGAGGGAACCTACTACTCGATTGGTGGGGTCAGCACGAGGTCATGTACAGACTCGGTCTTAAAGCGACGGATAACCCGTCGTTATACCGAAATTACAGTTCCCAACGAAATTACGGAATTAGAGGAGTTTGTCCAAAGATATTCTTACAACTACAGTAAAACTCGATGGACACGCTTCTCTGCAACCTTGACAATAGCGCTCTTCTCGAACGCCCTCCACCCACCGTCCAATAGGAATTTGCCAAACAAGGAGATCGACAATTACCTAAAACAAATGGACGAGACAATTAAACAAACTATGGATGTCACAATTCCTACTATTGACGCACTACACTGACAGAAAAGTAGACTTCTGTCAAGACTCAAAAACATGTACAGACAGTTAACTGACAGACAAGACCCGGAAATTAGGACACTGAAGTCGCCAATTAAAAATCTTCAAACGTTAATAAAAGAGAATTACAGAATTTCTGTAAGTTCATATTGGAACAACAAGGTTCGGGCTGTAAACACCAGCAACCCGAATATGTTTCCACAAATAAATAAACTATTTCGGGGAAAAAATCAAAACGAACTTCAGTGTCTTAAAATAGCCCGGACAACAGACAACGAACGCTTACTGACAATAGCAGATATTGATCCAAATGAGGCCGCTGATGCTGGCGACTTTTTTGTGATCGAGGATCCACAGGAGAAGGTTGAGGCCATAGGGGCGACTTTCCAGAAAGTATACAAGGCCACTGATACCATTGGCCCTAATCACGACCTGGACAATCGCGTCTTGGTGCACGACTTCTGCATTCGAAATGAAATAGGGAACTGGCGATCCGAGGTCTCTGGTTTCACCCGGTTTAGCGACGAAAATATGGCAAATATTTTCACCCTCTCATTGCCAGAGTGGGTGACCTACCCCCGTTTATCTCGAAGGAAGGACTCCATGAGATCTTCGACACAATCAGAGTTAAGAAATCAGTGGGGACCGATGGTATTCCGAACATCGTGCTTCGACATCTTCCTCTAGAAGCGGTGGACATCTACACCACCCTGTTTAATAATGCAATGAATAATGCACATTATCCAGCGCATTGGAAAACGGCGGTGGTTCAACCTATCCCCAAAAAGGGAAAGGATATATCCAATCCGGCGAATCTCCGGTCGATAAGTCTCCTTCCGAATATCAGTAAGGTTTTTGAGAAAGTAATCAATAGAGCTCTGTCCAGGTGGGTTGAGGACAGACATATAGTATAGATAATCAATTTTTTTTAATACGGGACATGATATCTCACATGCCGCGTCTAAACTGGTGTCAGATATCCAATGGAATAAAGGCAAAAAACAAAGTACTGGTGCCTGTCTTGTTGACTTGGAGAAGGCTTTTGACACCGTATGGATAGAGGGTCTTCTATAAGCTGACTAGGCTGGGGATCAGTAAAACACTTTTGTATATTCTTTATAATATGCTAACCAACTGACAGTTCATCGTGAAAAATGGTGATGTGACTTCTGTTGGAATATTTCAAATTAAAAATGGTCTTCAGCAAGGCGCGGTCAATTCGCCGACCCTATTTAACAATTATACCAGCGATTTGATAGGTTCACTTCCCCATACTATTGCGTATGCAGATGATTTGATAGCGTACAGAACAGGTCCAAAAATCGAGGTCATTAATACTCTCTTGCAGCGTGACTTCGATAAGATAAGACGATTTTGCGATGACTGGAAGTTGAAAATCAACTTTCAAAAGTCGGAAACCATTCTCTTTAGGACGCCGTTGTCTGGAGCCTCTAGGGATACCAGAAAAAATTGGCGAAAGTTCTCTATCATTGGACAGCACGGACAGCCTCTTGCCTGTCGAAATGTAGTCAGATACCTTGGGATCTGGCTAGATCAGTTTCTGTATATTGGCAAAAATGTAGATGCTGCTCTGGACAGAGCTAAAGGCGCTTTTTCCCTTACAAACAGACTGTTTTATAGCAGCCAACTCGATGCGAGGGTAAAGGTAATCTGCTACATGGCCCTTATTAGGCCCATGCTGGTATTTGGTTGTTCCGTGTGGTTCAATGTACGAGCAAGCTTAATGGAAAAGATTCGGGTGTTTGAGAGGGCTTGCCTTCGCTTGTACAGAACACCAGAGTCGGAGTACAAAAAATGTTATCCTAATGAGGTCCTTTACAACAGGGCGAACCTAATAAGAGTGGACAACTTCGTAATTAAGCTGACTCGAAGGCACATTGCAAGAGCAATGACCTCGACGAATAAGTTAGTGATTAAAAAAATAAAATGCATTAAAAACTAACTAAAACTAAACCAGACAACCACCCCGTAGGTGAGAATCGGTCTTATAACCGAGATGTATAGCCAGAGAGTAATGCGTTGTTGAAGGTCCCATTTGTTCTTAATGACTTTTTTTTTGAAGAGAATAAAGCTATTGTAGCTTTCTTGCCCGTTTTTTTAAAAGTTATGTTGCCAGTTTTCGTATCAAGAATGCAACCCAGATATTTTGCTGTATCGGAGAAGACTTAACTGGTATTGTTGATTGAGGGAACGTCTATGATTGGAATTTCATTTTTCCTGGAAAAGAGGATAAGATGAGTTTTACGGGGGTTTACTCCCAATCCACAGCGATCCGCTCCACATGTTAATGGGTTAAGATTTAGATGCAGGAGGTCTTTAATGGTATTCACATGCTTATCTGAAACAGCAATAGATATGTCATCCGCATAGGCAATCACCGTGCTACCACCCGTTGGCAGGTATATCAGTAGTTCATTAACCACTAAGTTCCAGAGAAGTGGTGACACGGCACCGCCTTGTTGATTATACTGCCTAAGGTTGATTAACTCCCCAAAAACTCCCCAAGTTTGGAGTTGACTATCCTGCTATTTAGCATAAAATTGATTAACTCCCCAAAAGTGAGTCATCTACCTTTAAAGTTAACAGCGCAGTCTTGATTACGGATGTGTTGACTTTGCTAAAGGCACCCTATGTCCATGAAAGGACCATTATGTACTCTCTATTTTGTAGAGATCGTTCGACGTCACTAATCAATGAATGTATAGCCGTTTTCACAGCCTTTCCTTTACAGGGGCATGTTGAGCTGCTGAAAAATGTCGTGGATCAGTTTTAGATTATGTATGGATTTCAATCAGTCATTCTAAAGTTTTCAAAAGGCAAGATGATATACTTACAGGTCTGAAGTCATTTAGAACAACATGAGAGCATTTTCCGGCTTTGGGAGTCGAAACTAGATTAACTTCTCTTTATGACAGAGGAATGTGCATAATTTTTACGCAGCCCTTCATGATATTATCTATCGTAAGCAGAATAATATCTGAGGACCTTCGTAGCTCGGCAGGTATTATACCGTCCCGCCTAGGCTTGCATGGTTTGAAGCTATGCAAGCCCAGAGCAGCTTGTCCCTTCTTGTAATCATAGCGTGAATTTTAGTCACAGTTGAAGTAGTCCTGTTATGGTTACTAATTTCCGGGAATAGGGAGTTACCTGGAAAGTAGGATTCCTGTACAACCAAGTGACTCATCACATGAGATTGTCCAAGAGCCGTCGGTATTTTTCAGACAGCTAGGCATCATAGGATTTGTAAAGACTTTTTTTATCCGCGATGATGCAGAGGTTTCTAATATTCTTGTCTTTCCTCAGTTCTTTTTTATATATTTTGAAAGATTCCTTGTACGAATCCCATTCAGTCACTTTTTACATATCTGACATGATTTTAGTAGCCAGCAAAAAGAATGCTTTCAGACGCGGTTGGTATAGAACGCCGTACCATCCGATTGGGAAGCCAATAACTTCCACTTGGGCTACGGCCCCCTACTAAGTTGAAAAGTTTTGTGCAAACGTTTCTAAGCGATCCCAGTACTGATCTCCACCATGCAGCTTTTTCTTGCCTCTAGGTTGAATGAGACATAAAATTAACATCATAATCTCTCAATATGAATTACAAATTTTATTTGGTAATCTGAAAATACTTAGTTAGTTCTTACAATGTCCGTACAGGCTGAGGGTACTGATCCAAGTAAACGAGATTATGCTTGCACTTTCGCATAACAAAAGAGAATACAAATATTTATATGTGTGACAATTAAGGCAACTATGCACAAAGAACTAAATGAAACCAATAACATGAACAACAGTGAATAACAGAAATAATCTATTATAATCCTGAACATCCCGGTCCCCCTGGAACAAAGTTTCAGTAAGTGGGCAATATCGCTAGTTTTTTTTTCATCTCCTGGTATTACCGCTTCCACTCGTCCAATAACGCACTTAGTTGGTGGTAGATTGGGTTCTTTTAAAACTGGCGAAATCTAAGACAAACACTAACAAGATCTCTCTGTATGGAAGGTCCAATCAGCAATGTGCTATTAAGCGACTCTCCTAGATTATCTTTGCGGAACCATCAAACACTTTGCGAAATTTAGGTGTAGAACTGTCTAATTTCATGACTGCATGGTGAGATAGATAAAAGAGATGCCCTGATGTATTTTCAATTTCGTCTGATGGAATGGGTTTCATATACCCAAGATCCTGATACTCGCGAATGAATTTTGAATACATACGAAACAATTCTCGATTATAACTGAAGCGACGTTATAAACAGTGTAACCGTGATACGGCTAACTTCAGAGTATCGCCAAATTTCGGCAATGCATTAATAATGGGAAATTGAACACAATAAAGTGTATCGGATGAACGGGAAAATGTTCATCGAAAATGTATTTTAGCAGGATCTTCTCCAACAGAGTTGTCTAAAACTGGTGAAGCTTCTTCCAACTGCCAAAACCTCTTGACGACGAATCTAGAGTGAAGAGTGCCTAATGAAATGGGATTTGTAGAGCAAGGGGTCAAAAATTCACCAGAAAGTACCCATCCAAACGAAGTTTCTTGAGCAATGGGTGTGCCATCTGAACTCCTTACCTAGTTTCCCCTCAGAATATCGACTGGGCGAGACACGTTATACTTAGGATCTGCAAGATTTAAATTTCAAACATGTGTACATGATGATGCATCGAACGATTGGCTAGGTAAATTCGAAGTGGTTTTAGGAAGAATGTATGCATCAACGAGAAAAACGGTCGAATCAAAACGAGAATTGAGTTCAATAGATAGGCGTCCACGAGTGAATCCAGCGTCAGACACCCCAACAATAGGATCTCGAGCGTGACTCCTGGAGAGACAAAGCCTTTGCACGAAAGGCTCAGAGATAAATGAATTTTGTGAACCAGAGTCCAATAACACACTACCGGAAACGAGATTGCCTTGAATGTCCCTTATTTTATCAATAATTTTAGGTAAAAGAGTTTGACGAACATCAGATTGAGTTGGGTGCGAATAATGACTTATCATGTTACCTGGCGAAAGTTTGCCAGATAAATTCGAACTAACTGAAGGTTCCACAGACGAGATACCGTGCTGAGATAAATTTGATTGCTTCGAATGATTTCTGATTGTCTGATTTTGCATACACGACATTGAAATGCAGATCTGAATTTGCTCAACGAATGTCCAGCGCTCAAGCTTTTGAAATATAATGAATGTTTATTAACGAACTCGCTGCGAAGTTCTATTATAAGTAACACGTACTTAGGACATTGATGGACCGAATGTACCTCTTTGCATATTGGACCCCGATTACAGTGTACAGTTTCAGCCACGTGGGCACGAACCGAATTTTGAGTTTTACCACTATGTTGAACCGACCGATTGAGCGATTGACAAGCTTCCAATGCATCACAACGGAGTTGTAAAAAGTCTAAAAGTTCCTGAACTGTACAATCGTCGAGCCAACCTCCTTACTATTTTTATCGATTTTCAAAAGAAGTAAATAAATTATCCACGGATCTTTTGTCGTTGACTTTAGAGCGTTTAATGCGCGTCAGTATCATGAGCAATTGTTCGAAGGATTGTTACGTTACTCGATGACATTACAAGAAGGGATAGAAAGTCCTGGATGTATGATAATGAAACTTGGAGGATCGTAGCGGCTTTGCAATGGGTCACATACCTCGAGATAATTTGCATCCGATTGCAACGATTAAATGGCGTACTAAATTAGAGTCGTCCTCACGAACAAAAGATTTTAAGTACCGACATTTTTGAGTACTCTATAAATTTGGATGACTGTCCACAGATCCAACAAAAAGATCTCGAAAACCTGGTCAGTCTTTATACTTTCCTAAGAAGTTTGGAACATGCAGATCTAGCAAAACTATAGAGGGGGATTGTGAAGACTTCGAAAATGTATCTAAAAGGCTCGCCTGTTGATTTACTAACTTTTCCACCGCGGAATCATTGATTTTGTTCTGTGATATCTGCATCTAAATCAGCAAAGCTATTATCATCAGCGAATTCAAATAGTTTGTCTTGCAACTCACGAAGTTACTTCCACGCATCCTCGAATTACCAACGTTCTAAAAGTTCTAAATCTACACGATCATCTGTTGTTTCTGCGTAATCTACCGAATGAGTTATGCAGCCTTTTGCAGTGCCTATTTTTTTCTTCAAAGCATTCATGACTAATATAAAGTTCAACTAAAATAGTGATTAAATTAATCTCGAGATATGCACGTGTAAGAATATTGACTGATCCACGTGGATCCGCGAATGTTTTCACAAAGAGCTGAAGAATGTTTATTCCGACGGGATTTCACCAATATTTTATCAATGTCTTAATTTTATCCGGTTTTGAAGGACCAACATGTTTTGTTTTAGTTGAGGATTAATTCAATATATATTTAGATATTAAATGAATATCACAATCTCCCAATATGAATTACAAATTTCATTTGATAAGCTGAAATTATATACTTAGTTAGTTCTGCCCGTACAGACTGAGAGTAGTGATCCAAGTGGACGAGATTATGCTTGCACTTGCGCAAAATGAAAGAGCAGCATAAAAGAGAATACAAAAATGTATATGTGTGACAATTAAAGCAATTATGCGCAAAGAATTAGATTAATAACATGAACAACAGTGAGTCACAGAAATAATCTGTTATAATCTTTAACAGATGTTTTTTTTTGATCTGAAAAAGGGTATTCAGACGATACCATCCAATTCGTTAGCATTTGAGTGACGTTATCGGAGGCAAGAGTAATATCTAGTCGGTATTTTGTTATGAAAGTGGGCTTATTGATAATGTTGCAAGCAATAAGGTTAGCACTTATAATGTAATATAAAAGTGTCTCACGTCTATAGCTGATGTCGGTACTGCCCCATACCGTATGATGAGCATTAGCGTCACACTTGCTGATGAGGTCAGTTTTTAGTTTTCCATCTTGCATTAAAAATACTACAATATCCCAAAATTAGCATTGTTAAAGGTTTTGGTTGTTCGCCAAAAACATTAGAAATTCTGCGTCATCCTCCATCCCAATGCTCACTTATAATGCTATTCCAGCTGTCTACAATTTGGAGAAGGCCAATCTGCTTGCTGCAAACTTTACGGCAAGTTCAGTATTTCCAGATTGTGCTATATTTCAGTGCGTTGAATCTTTAATCTTTCTTTCTGGTCAGATAGAAAACTGCATTTGTCCAGCCGGTCCTTAAAAAGAGCAAATGTTCTTCTATCTCCTACTACAGAACTATTGTACTTACGTCTCCTTTTCCAAGGTCATGGAGACGCAGATATAGTATCAAGTCATGAAAAATCTAGAACTATGAAAAAGTCATCTCAACAGTTCCATTGGTGATTTCATGGCATGTATCACCGGAAAGTGAAACCAATGGATACATAAATCTGGCGAAAATAATATAGTTGGAATTGATATTTTTAAGGCATTTGACAGAGTTAGGCACCAGTCGGAAATGCGTGCATTTGGGATCGATGCATCACTTCTTCAATGGATTAAAAATTACCTTTCGGAACATTCAATTCAAGTTGTCTCGGACAGTTCGTCTCTGTCTCCGACAGTCTTTTTAGTCTTCATAAATTATCTTTATATTCCTTTGCTGATAAGATTACTCTCTGATTTTCATATTCATTTCCGAATTCATCTCTTTGCTCTTCGGCTCTAGAACAGGAACGGCTCTCTAAGTTCAGATATTAACAGCATAACTAATTGGGGAACCACTAACAGAGTAGAATTGAATGCTTCAACAACACAATGCTGTCGATAAAGTAAAATTTAAATACCCAGCCATTATCAATGAATGACACTTGCGCCGTCGAAACTGAAACACTTTCCTTTCTTTGTATGACTGTCAATGACAACCTTCATTGGAACGATGGTCTAGGTTTCCTCAAGAGATGGCTTTTCTTAGCCTTAAGTATTCAATATAAATAGTTCTAAGCAAAATGTAAATAAAGTCGAAAGACATAGTTATAAGTATTCAGAGTAGCTTAGAGTGCCTGTGTGGGGCCAGTAAGTTAGTATAAGTTTGTTAAGTAATTGTAAGCTAGCATTTAAGCATTTTTTGTTAGAATGTAAGAGTTAGTGTTAAGAAAATAAAATGCATTTAAAACTAAACTTCCTCAAGAGATGTAAGAAATATTTTAGAACCTGCAAACATTTAAAATGAACGTACATCGATATTTCTCCTTGTTTCCTCCCTAATTTTGTTTCGCCATGCTGTGTGCAATCATTTTAAGGATACTCAAATCCCTTGAGTGCGCTCAAATTATTAAAAAAAAAATAAATAAAAGGGCTTTGCACTAATAATGGCCTTGCACGCCCCTTGCAGCAGAACCCCTGCAAACAACTGACGTAAAAAAGTATAAGGAGTGTATGACTTTAGTACAGGCTATCGAGAAACGGTTTGGTGATAGCCACATGCAGGATGTTTACAAGGTCTAATTGTAAATCCGAAGTGGGGGGAGAATCACTGCAAAAGCTCCAACTAGACGTCAGTAGACTGGCCCATTTTTCCCCACCGCAGGCCAGGGGATAATCGACGAAATGGCAAAGAACGCATTGGTCCGGGGAATTGCAGATACAAAGCTACAGTCAGCAGTATGGATTGCTGGGTAAACAACCCTGGCTGAAGCACTTGATTTCGCTCATTTTGTCAGAGAGGTAGCATCTTCTACTCCTGCGCAAGACTAAGTGTCGAGGTGCGCAGTGCGCAGTGACGAAGAATGCGGTGCTGGAGCTGCGATTGAATAGGGGATTTTCAAAGGCAGCGTAAAGAACCGCTAAGACGAAAAAGCTGCCCTTGATACGGCCATCAGAAACGCCTACCAAGAAGTCGGTCAATCTTCCCGAAGTTGCGAAGGACTTAAGCATTAAATGTATCACTGACACAGACTTCAGGACAGACCATGGGCTAGTAATCGAATTGGGTGCACAATCCCTGAAATACGGAAACATGGAGATGCGAATGGTATACGGAAACGCCAATACGTTCATCTTAAAAGTCGTCATATACCGAAATCAGATTCTAGGTCCTTAGTCGGATTAAATTGTTTGAGAACAGTAGAGGGTGGTCGTAGTAACCACCGATTGTTTTTGATGGAGCCAGAAAGTAAGGGATACATCATAGTGGGAAAGACCTTAGTGGAACCAAAGAAAAACGTGATTCCTGTAGTGATACTAAATCCAAACACATTCAGTGTTAAGGTGGAAAAGGAGAGAGAGTGTGGAAATGCATCTGCAGGGTCTATATCAACCACAACGGAAAAGAATCTTGCAATTCCGGTCGTATGAGTCCAGAGTACGAAAATCAAAGACAAAGGCTCAGCCTCTGTAATCTGGATGCAGAGCTGCGTATCCTGGCAGAAAAATTAATCAATAAGTACGCTGATATATTTACTACACAAAACGGAGAAGATGGATGTACACAACTTGTTCAATACCACATTGAAACCGATGATACCCGACCAATCCATCAACATGCAATGCGTCTTCCATGGGCAAAGCAAACAGCAGTTATCAAAATGGTGTCGAAGATGAAAATTGAGGGGCTGATTGAAGAGTCGCGGAGTCCGTTGGTATCTCCAGTGATCCTCATGAAGAAAAAAGGCAGCAACACAAGTTTTTTGTAGACTACCGACGTCTCAAACGACATGAACAAAAAGCACAGCTACCCACTACCAAGAATCGATGAAACTTTGAACACGTTTTCTGGAGCAAAATGGTTTTTATTTCTTGACTCAGCTGGCAGACAAAGGTCGTGAGAAAGTGGCTTTCACTACCGGAAGTGGTCTTTGGCAATTTGCGGATCCTGACAAAATCCAAGCCGTAAAGAGTTGGCCTGTCCCCAAAGATAAACACCTACTGGGAGGGTTGCAACCGTTAAGTAGTGAAAGAATCGGGCACTATCCAAATGATCAGGACTGAGCCAGTAGAGGGTTGGAATACAGACGAAATATTGGCCTAGAAGAAATACAAAGAAATCAGACCGGAGATGCACTCTGAAGGCATATTGCGCAGTGGAACTCGCTACTTGTGCAAGATGGTTTGCGGAAGAGAAAATGGGAAGAACATTTCGTAAGCAGTGAATTTTGCCACGGTCCAGAGTCAACCAAGTGGTCTATGAAATGCGTGGCGAAACTTCTGGGGGTAATTTGGCAATAAACAAGACATTGGAGGAGGTAAGAGAAGATTTTTATTGGCTAAGCGCAAAACATTATAGCGAGAATTGGTGCAAAAAATGCATTACGTTCGCGGCTACCAAAAGTAAAGCCACAGGGACGAATGCAAAAGCACAATGTCGGAAAAGGGAGAGAGACGAATAGTCATTGACATCGCTGGCCCGTTTCCGGAAACCTTTAATCATAACAGCTACACTCTCGTGGTCATGGATTACTTCAGTAAGCCGCTCGAAGTATTCGTAATCCCAAGTCAAGAGGCTAAGACCGTAGCAGAACAGATAGCAGAACAACTGGGTAAGCAGGTTTGTAGTTTGTAGTTACACTCTGATCAAAGGTGAAACTGTGAATTAAGAGTTTTCCAGGAAGTGCGCCAATATCGGGATGACTTGCGCAGCAGGATTCGTAATCTGCACAAAACACCCGAGAAAATATGAAACTAGCGAGCAAAGGCAAATCACCAAAATTTTAACTGGATTGGGAAGGTCCATACAAGGTTAATGGCATTGTCTATCGGATCCAACGCAGGGATCGGGCCAAAATTAAGTGATCCATGTGGATAGTCTTACACTATGTATTATATGTTATGCCGGTTGTTCAATAGTTGCTAAGCTTTTCGTTGTCATATTCCGAAGAACAGAAATAAATAATAATTACAAGCAAGTGGACATAGACGGTGGATATTTGCGTCCACTCAATTTGAAATCGTCAAACTTAGCAACTTTCTGGAAGGCATGGAAAAGACATTTTAAGGTTTGTTTAGCTGACAGTCATCTCTTGGGTGCGACTGATATAGCGTACTGCCTCGAAATTTTTGATAGTTTTACAATTTCATTTAGGGGTTTTGTTGAACGATTGAAATTTCTTTTCATGTTTGCTGTATTATTTTTGAAAGCATAATTGACAATTGATTCATATACCAAAGCAGGTATACATTTTTCCTTAGTTTCCGATTCATCAAAAATTCTTCTGGTGAGTATGAGGTAAAATTCGGGTTTGCCCTATAATTTAAAAGTGCAGTATATGAATCGGAATTGTATTCCAGACTTTTTCTTAGTAACCGTTTTACAGTTTATATCATCCCTTCAGCAAGTCCTTTTGACCTAAGTGTGTATAGACTTTCTGGAATATGTTCAATTTTTCAACCATATCAAAATTTATTAAATTCCGACCGCGAAATGTATATGTATATGACTTAATATTTCAGATCGCATTGTTTCCCCGATGACAATCCTATTCATACAATATCACAATTTGTAATTCGTTCATAATTGTTTGATAGGGTATAACGGAAGGATCAATATTCTTTTATTTTCTGGACAACTTTCTTTACATATAATAATGCTTCAGCTCAAGCAAAACTTTCTCATTAAGTATGGGATTAAGTTTTGTATTATTGACTGCCAAACTTGAAATTATGAGGTTACAATGCAATTCAATTTCATTGTCAAATTCTGCCAATGATTCTGTAGATAAAAGCTTGTGAATAATCTTTAAATTGTAAGCCTGTAACCTGAACAAAGCCTTTGAAGTCGCGTCGGAACTTTCTATAAAGGGTTTTCAAACAATGGTGTTAATATTGTAGTTATTGATCTATTTCAACTAAAACTTCTTTACTGAACAGAAAGTCATGAAAGCGACTGCATCCAAAAAGGATCGCGAACAATTCGTTTTCGATTAGCTCATAATTTTTTTGAAATACTCTTAAAGTGGCTGATTGATAGGCTATGGGTTTATTTTCGTGCTGAATAAAAGCTCCAACCACTGCCTGAAAAGTTTAGTAGAATAACTATTGTCAAGATAAGCTACAATTGTAGATTTAGAAATCGGTGACTTCAGATTTAAGAGCCCTTTTTCTTGTCTCTCTTCCCAATGCTACTCGAATGCTTTCTTTAATAGATACCTGAAATTTGCATTTTCTACTGTCCCAATCTCCAACGTTGGAGATATTTAACACCTCCGAATGGTCGTATTTTCATAATAGCCTCAATTTTAGTTTCATCCAGATGAACTACCGACTGATTAAAAATATGTTTATCGCGTTGTTTAGAACTAGCATAGATCAAAAAGTCGTCTATATAAATAATTTGGAATATGAGAACAATTTCTTACTATCTTAGAATGAAACATTTCATGTGCCGCGTTGATACCAAAAGGAAGGCCTAAGAATCAATATCTTCCAAAATGCGTATTGAAGGTCCACAGTTTTGATGAGAGTTCATTCAAAGGTGTTAGGATGGCAAAAAATGTTGCGAATAACCCTTTTTATTTTAATAACTTTCATTTCACGAATATATGTACATACGAATTTTAAATAAACAAACCACGTTTTCTCTTTTCGGCGTTCGTAGTTGGAATGCCGTCAGTGGGACAGCAAACATTTGCGTTCAGCGGAGGTTACTGGTACGTTCACGGGTTCACGGGTGTGGACGCGTTCAGCGGTGTTGACGGGAAATCGTCTCGATTTCCTCTTCACCTTCGCTCAGGCTCTCCTCGTAGGGCTCGTCCACTTCCGGTACAAGCTCACACCACGGCTTAAGTTTGTCGCTGCTAAATACTGAGCTGAAACGGCGTTGACATCTTTGCGCACCATCAACATCTTCAATCACATATCGGTCGAACCTTAGAACCCTTTTGATGACGTACGGCCCTCGGTACTTACTTTCTAACTTATGCGATTCACCAGTGTGAACAGGGACATTTTCTACGACGACTAGATCACCTACGTTGTACTGATGCGGTGTTTTATGCTTGGAGTCAAACCTCAGCTTCCATTTCTCTCGGGCGCGTGTTATATTCTCGAGAGCGATACTTCTCCTTTGGGTTAAATCCGCTTGCTGTTCGTTGATGTCGTTCTGTACTGCAAGTAACATTGCATTAGCGGCTATATCTCTTAAAGGAAAATCGAATATAAGCTGGACCGGACTGAATTTTGTTGTTGAATTAACTTGTGTGTTTAGGTTCCACTGCAGGCTGCGTAGTTGACTGTCCCAGCTTCCAGGATCCCCGGTCGATGTGCGGAGCATTGATAAAATTGATTGGGTAATTCGTTCGGCTTGATCACTAGAACGGGGACTTCGAACTGCGACTGTTATATGCTTAATCTGGTTCAGGCTGGTATAGTCTTCGAATAAAGCCGAGGTGAAGGCGGTACCTCTATCGGTGATAATAACTTGCGGCAAACCAATAACAAGTTTCAATTTCTTTCGTAGTTCTTAATGCAGCAATGATGACATACCTTGTTAGTGAGTCGACGATGACTAAAAAGTGGTAGTTCCCCTGACAACTTTTCGGAAATGGGCCCAGATGATCCATATGAAGGACTTGGAATGGAATAGATGGTATATCTATTCCATTTAGTTCGCATTCGGGTTGTCCTGATGGTTTTCAATTATAACAGCATTCGACACATGAGTTCAATGTTTTATCTAATGCGGGATGTCCTGAGTCACCGTTACAAAGCTTTACTACACGCCATCTAATGCCGGATGGGACCACTAATAGAAATCCGTCATGATGTTTACGATAAAGCCGCCGATTCTTGAGAACGTATTCAGCTTTAAATTGTTTTTCTTGTTCAGACACTAGCAGACCATTCAAAATTCTGATAATGTTTTCTAGATTAGGATCTTGAAGTTGCATAGAGTATAACCAATCATCGTTCGAAATCATGATCTTCATTATTTTCTCGGTAATGTCTTCGACTACATTTGATTCGTTGGCAGGTGCCCGACTCATGGCATCGACATGGGACATACGATCCCCAGAACGATGAGATGTATCAAAATCAAATTCCAGGAGCCTTAGAAACCATGGAGCGATTCGAGGTGGTAGGGGTTTGCTCTGTTTCGTTGTTTTAATGGCTTCGCAATCCGTCACTACTGTAAAGTGTTTTCCTAGCAAAAACATCCGGTAACGTTCGAGAGCTCCGACGACGGTGAGTACCTCCAGCTCGTAACTGTGGTATTTGCTTTCCGCTTCTGTGCAAAGTCGGTTGAAATACGAGACAGCTCGGTAACGTCCCTCATTTTCCTGCTGAAGTGACATTGCGGCTAGTCCAACACTGCTAGCGTCTGTGTGAACTTGGTGTTGCTTCATCGGATTGTAGGTAACTAAAACAGGTTCTTTATATAGAACGGTTTTCAATCGATTAAAGGCGTCTTCACAATCGCTACTCCAGGTGAACTTCAAAGGGGGTGGCTTCGTTTTAGTAAGTTGATTTAACGGCCGTGCTATATTTGCGTAATTAGGGACGAATTTCCGGGAAAATCCACTAAGACCTAGAAATCTTCTGACTTCGGTGACGTTAGTCGGTGTAGTATAGTCTCGTATAGCAATCGTTTTCTCAATACCTGGCCGTAATCCGATTTCGTATATTCGATGATCAAGAAAATTAACTCCTTTTGCGAGAAATACACATTTTGAAAGCCGAAGAGTGAGTCCCGCTTGACGAACCAGAACAAGGAAGTCTTCTAATGCTCGTAAACCTTCCTATATGGTTGCACTAGCCAAAATAATTTCGTCGACATAGAAAATAGTTCTGCCATTCATTGATTCTATCAATCATGCTTTGAAATACTTGCGGTGCGTTACGTAGACCAAAGGGCATTCGGTTAAACTGATAGTGACCTTGATGTGTAACGAAAGCGGTATACTGCTCCGACGATTCCTCGATTTCAATTTGGTAAAACCCGGACATCAGGTCGAGGGTCGTAAAATACTTTTTGTCCGAAAGTATTGCATATATATCTTCGATTGTTGTTATTACCCAAGGGATTTTCTCGGTAATGGCGTTCAATTCACGGAAGTCGACACACATACGATCTTAGCCGGTTTGCTTCTTGACGAGGACGATCGGCGAGGAATCAGTTTCAGTTTTAAATGCATTTTATTTACTTAGTCATTAAATCTTACATACTAACAAAAAATGCTTAAATGCTAGCTTAAAATTACTTAACAATCTTATACTAACTTACTGGCCCCACACAGGCGCTCTTATCTACTCTAAATTCTTATAACTATGTCTTCCGACTTCATTTACATTTTATTTAGGAATACTTATTTTCTATACTTAAGGCTAAGAAAAAAATTTATTTACAAAAACTTAGCATATGGACATTTTTTATAAAAACTTAGTATCTGACTTAAAATAAACCTTAGCCTACCTAACCTAAATGCACAATACACACATAGACATTATCCGCAATCATATACATATATCAGTATACACCTTTGTATAAGTTAACAACGAAAACATTCAGAAGCTCCTAACAACAGCTCCAATTCTCAACCTGAACACTCCCACGGTATTTGCTGAAAATTGCAACTGGAGCACAATGCAAAAACGACATTCCATCACGTTCGTGGCAGCATCAGAACAAACATGCGAGAAACATGATGACCAACGCTTTTCACTTGTTTCAGCAGATAATTAGTATTTAAGCTATGAATTTTGTTAAGATTTATTCAGTCTGTATTCGAAGGCAGAAGCAGCGATTCTGCTGATTCTGAGTTTATTGAAATAAAGTAAAAAATTTTTTTTTTAAATCAAACTAATAATGTTTGATTAATTGGCGCCCGAGTAGCAGGGACCCGGTTTTTTTTTTCTTCTTGTATTGCAGTCAGTGACCTTAAGTAGCTCCAGTGCTCGCGGAAAACGTGAAGGTTAATTAGAAAAAAGAACGGTGGTCCACAAAACAAGTCGCGGTAAAAAGTGAGAGAGAAAAAAAGTCAGTGATCTAAAGTAGCTCCCGCGCTCGCGTAAAGCAAATTTAGTGAGTGTGCAAAAGAACCCCTAACAGTGATTCCAACTATAGGGGCCAAGCAGCAGTAGCAAGGAGTCAACGAGGGATCTCCAGTAACCCTATGGGCAAAGTGGAACAAATCCCAGTGACCGGCTTGGTGATTCTGTACACCATGTAAGTTAGTTCAAAGAAAAAATAGAATCTATAAGAATTCAAATTGTTACAAAGATAAAGATTTTGATTTTCCTTTACAAAAGTTGTTACCACTTAACTCTAAATATTTAAATACAACTAATTAAATTTTGAAAACATTTGTAAAATATTTATCTAATATAAGCATTAAATAAGAAAATGGTTTTAACAAGGGCAGGTACCGGTGAATCTCGAGAACCAAACCAAGGCCAAGGCCAAATTCCCCAAATTTCAATTAATAACCACTTATTACCTAATCCCACTTCTTCCCACATCACACCTCCTCTTTCTAACCCTCCTATATTTGCATCCACAAGTAATCCTTTAACGATAGTAGGCAATCTTCACGCAAATCACGCTCATTCCGCTAGTGGACAGGACCACAACTGCTCATTTCATTCGAGTGCATCCAATGCAGATCTTCCAACTCAAGAAGTTAGGTCAACACCAGAATTGGATGTTCTTGTTGCTTCCATTGTAACTCGTGTTTTAGAACAACAAGGAAGACAGATAATAGAAAGTGTACTTAATCCTCACGTTCAACGTCCTCCTAATGTAGATCAGGTCATTTTTCCCCAGCATCAGAGTGACATAGATGGTCTCGAAAAAATTCCTGACATCATAAAATGTCTTCGTACCTTTTCGGGAGAAGCTTGCGAGTTTTCTTCTTGGAGAAAGAGTGTTGAAAGAGTGCTGAAACTGTATGAACACAAGAATGGTACCACCCAATATTACGTTATAACAGCCAACTCGATGCGAGGGTGAAGGTGATCTGCTACATGGCCCTTATCAGGCCCATGCTTGTATTTGGATGTCCCGTGTGGTTCAACGTGAGAGCAAGTTTATTGGAAAAGATTCGGGTGTTTGAGATGGCTTGTCTTAGGACTTGTCTTCGCTTATACAGAACACCAGAGTCTCAGTACATAAAATTCTATCCTAATGAGGTCTTATACAATAGGGCGAACTTAATAAGAGTGGACAATTTCGTCATTAAGTTGACTCGAAGGCACGTTGCAAGAGCAATGACCTCATCGAACAACCTGATCTCTGGGGCTTACTACCCTAATTATATGTATCACGAGAGAGTTCGCTTTGACGGCTTTATTCCTCCAGAAGCGTTCCTCTATTTAGATAACAAAGGTCTGATCCAGGACAGATCTGCTGCGGACAGGCGACTCAACTACGACAGAGACGTCGCACATGGCAGTGCGGAGCGTCTCCGGTTCAGTAGGGCTGTAGGGAGTCGCGACATGAGGGATGTCGCTTGGCAGCACCAACACTTTTGGTGGCTTGTAGAAGGGGAGGATGCTTCGTCGTCGAACTCCTCCATTGATAGCTAGCTTCATGTGAAGCAAGGTGGTCAGCCTAATTTTTTTTAGCCATGGTCGGCTTACATAGTTTTAGGTAGGTTTAAGTTAGATTTTAAGAAAAAAAAAAAAAAAAAATATAAAAAAAATGAAAATAAAAATATATATATACATGCATATATTTATATATTATGTATATATATATTATGTATGTATATATATGTATTTATGTATGCATTAGATGTAAGTAGGTTAAGATTTATTTTTAGGTAGATTGTAGGCTTTTAGTTTTAAATTTTACAAAAAATTAAAAAAAAGTCCAGATACTAAGTTTTTTTGATTAAAATTTATTTTCTTAGTTTTAGTATTAATAAATGTAAAAATAAAATAAAATTAGACTGTAAGATTCGTCGAAAGACATAGTTTAAGTGTTAGGTCTAACTTAGAGTGCCCGCGTGGGGCCAGTAAGTTAGAATAAGATTATTTGTAAGTTATTTAAGCTAATTTTTAAGCATTTTTTTGTCTAGCATTTGAGAGTAATTTAAGTTGAAAAAATAAAAATGCATTTAAACTGAAAACTGACCCAATATTACGGAATACTAAACGTTATTCGTAATAAAATAGTTGGTCAAGCAGATGCAGCGTTAGAAGCAAATAACACTCCACTCAATTGGAGCAGCATCTCCAACTGCCTTACAACGCATTACGCTGACAAGCGAGATGTTACGACACTGGAATTCCAGATGTCAACCATGGTTCAGGGTAACCAATCTATTCAACAATTTTATCAGGCAGTAAACTCACAATTAACACTGATAATTAATAATATTTCTTGTATGAACATTTGCCCGGAGTCAATGAGGTTATTGACTCAAACGTATCGCGATAAAGCATTAGATACGTTTATAAGAGGGTTTAAGGGCCATCTGCCTGATCTTCTAGGCATGAAAGAGCCCGCAGTCTTGCCTACAGCTCTGCACCTATGTCTAAAATATGAGAATCAATACGCTAGGAATAATCAAGGGCCAACTAAAAAGAGTTTTAACCCATAATCTACACAAATGCGTCCACAAAATACTGTATTCCAAGGTAATATGGGTCCTCCTAGGAACCAAAACCAGCAACAATCCTTTCGCCCAATCCACTCGAACCAAGGACACAATAACCAACAAAGAACTTCGGCAAATAATCATCAAAACAACCAACAGGCCAGAACACCTTAATCAGGACCGAATGTGAAGCAAGAACCTTTGACACAAGGACCTAGTGCTTATGCTAGAGACATACACCACCAAAATCGACAAAATTTCAACAATAACCCAAGAAGACCTGATGGAACTATACCTCAAAATCTCCAAGTTATGAGACATCATCCTAATTTCCATATTGACCCATCCCCAGAAGAACTAAGCCGATACTACGAAAACCTCAATTTGAGTGACGGACAAGCCGAGCAACCATTCAGTGAATATGTCGAAAGCATAGACGTGTCTTCCGATACCAATAATTCAAAAATCGAAGAATTGGAACATGTCAACATCAATTTTTTAGGTTAAGCGACTCTTCCTTACCTTATTTCGAGTGTAAGTCGAAGAGTGGTGACATTTATAAATTTCTTATAGACACCGGATCTTCAAAAAATTACATTCAATCATCACTTGTATCAAAACCTTTACATAATGAAAATCCTTTCTTTGCAAAATCTATAGCAGGAGACGTCCAAATTACTCAGTACACAATGATAAATCTATTTAATATTCAAAACATTAGCCTTAAGTTCTTTCTTTTACCCACCTTGCAAACCTTTCATGGCATCCTTGGCGACGATAGCCTTAAACACCTATCCGCTATCATAGATACGAAAAGTAACTCTATGAGAATATTAGACTCTGTGAAAATTAAAATTAAACAGTTACGTTCCCCAATGGTTAACGCCCTCAATATCAAAACAAGCCATATGACAGGGGTACAGCAAAAACTTTTAAACTCCACTATAAATAACTTTCCAAACCTTTTCTGTGAACCCAATGAAAAGTTGACCTTTACTACAAGAGTCGTAGGAGAAATTCGTACGTCAACTGATTCACCCATTTATAGTAAATACTATCCCTTCCCGATGTCACTAAAGTCTAAAGTCGAGGAGCAAGTCCAGAAACTTCTCGAGGACGGAATTATCAGACCCTCCAGGTCCCCATACAATTCCCCTGTATGGATCGTACCAAAAAAGCTGACTCCGAGGGAAAAAAACAGTATAGAATGGTTATAGATTATAGAAAGCTTAACAGCGTCACTATAGCCGACCGTTACCCTATACCAGAAATAAATGAAGTTTTAGCTCAACTTGGAAGAAATAAATTCTTCGCAGTCCTAGACTTAAAAAGCGGGTTCCACCAGATCCCGTTGAAGGAATCTGACATAGAAAAAACAGCTTTCTCTATAAACAATATAAAGTTCGAATTTATAAGACTTCCATTTGGACTTAAAAACGCACCATCCATCTTTCAAAGGGCACTCGACGACATCTTGCGAGAACACTTAGGTAAGACGTGCTACGTATACATTGACGATATAGTCATATTCAGCAAAACCGAAAGTGACCATGCCCGGCATATAGAGGAAATTTTCCAAACGCTCTATGACGCAAATATGAAAGTCCAGTTAGACAAATGTCGTTTTTATAGAAAAGAAGTTGAATTTCTCGGTTTTATCATCTCCTCGGAAGGAATAAAAACCAACCCCGCAAAAGTTGAAGCGATAAATAACTTTCCATTACCTCGAACCTTAAAAGATCTACGTTCTTTCCTTGGGCTATCAGGCTATTACCGCCGCTTTGTCAAAGACTATGCAAAGCTTGCAAAGCCACTTACCGCCCTTTTAAGAGGGGAGGAAGTACGTATGTCCAAAACACAATCTTCTAAAATAAAAATTTCTCTGGACCCCTCAGCTATCGATGCGTTTGCTAAAATTAAAAATTCCCTTATTTCAAAAGACCTAGTTCTTACGTATCCAGATTTTAGCAAACCATTTGAACTCACTACAGACGCGTCTAATTTCGCTCTAGGTGCAGTTTTGTCCCAAGGAAACAGACCAATTACATTTATTTCCCGAACGCTTGGACCAACCGAAGAAGGTTACGCAGCTAACGAGAAGGAGATGTTAGCAATAATATGGGCATTGAATTCCCTGCGTAATTACCTGTATGGATCGGCACAAGTCAAAATTTACACCGACCACCAGCCTCTTACCTATGCTCTTAGCAGCAAAAACAACAATAGTAAGATGAAGCGGTGGAAAGCAATTCTAGAAGAACATAATTACGAATTGCACTACAAACCAGGTAAAAGCAATGTCGTGGCAGACGCACTGTCGCGCCCCCCACAAATGAATTCGCAAATAAACTCGCTTACACCTACGGAACATAGCGATGACAGTTCATCCCAAAACCTTATACAAAGTGTCGAGGTTCCCATAAATGCGTTCAAAAACCAAATTTTTCTGCAACTTGGTGCAACTTCTTCCAAAACTTTCGAAATAATTTTCCCCACATACCACAGGCACGTAGTGACAGAACCTAATTATAATCAAGAGAAACTGAAGTTGATCCTCAAAAAAATCTCAAACCCCTCAGTCATAAACTGTATTAAAACCTGCGAACAAATAATGGACATGATACAAACCATATATGCCACCCATTTCAACAACTACAAAATTCGTTTCATTCAATTACAGGTCCAAGACATAACCAATGAGACAGATCAAGAAAACATCATTATCAACACACATCAAAGAGCGCATAGAGATGCAAAGGAAAACAGAGCTCAAATCTTAAAAAAATACTATTTTCCAGGTATGATTAGAAAAGTTAGAAGGATTACAAAGGCGTGTAATATCTGTACGGAAAACAAGTATGATACCCGAATTCCCCGGCCAAATTGTGCATGTCGATATTTACTTTATATACTGACGGTAAAATAATCTTGACTGCCATCGATAAATTCTCCAAATATGCTTTAACAAGAATCTTAAAATCTAAAGCTACCGAGGACATAAAGCAACCGCTTAGAGAACTCATATTGGCCTTCGGCGTCCCTGAAACCATTGTTCTAGACAATGAAAAGTCTTTAAGTTCAACTGCCGTATCTTTTATGTTAGAAACCCTTTTCAGAATTAAAATATTCAAGGTTCCCCCCTATACCAATGGACAAGTGGAGAGATTCCATTCCACACTTTCTGAATTAATGCGTTGTCTTAAGTCCAAGAAAATCCATAACACTTTTGCAGAATTATTAGATATGACGATTTATGAATATAATAGGTCTATACACTCCACGGCAAAAAGAAAACCGATAGACGTCTTTTTTGGAAAAGAAAAACTGAACAATCCAGAACAGTTAGAATTAGAAAGAAAAGAAAACGTTGATAGGATCAAAAGCAAACAAGTTGCAGGCTTAAACTACCACAACAGGAATAGGGCTCCATTAAAAAATTATTATGTAGGAGAAACTATTTATGTTAAAATTAATAAAAGGTTATGTAACAAACCCTCCCCCAAATACAAAAAGGAAACAGTTTCAGAAAACAGATCTTCAACCATTTTAACGACATCAGGAAAAGTTTTCCTAAGTCCCTAATAAAAAATTAAAATTTATTGTAGGCTCTGGGTTGCACCTACCACTGCGGATGTAAAGATGCTCGATTATTCCAATTCCCAACTCATATCCATAAGCTCCGGTATTGCAAAAGTTCAAACTGGAACTTTTAAGTTGATTCATGTTATTGACATCAATCAGTACCAACAATTCCTAAAGGAAATAGACCAGAATATACAAAAATTCTCAAGTGTTCCCCATCCGATGTTTCCCTTCCTGTCCAACGAAGTTCAACAAATCCAAATACACCTTGACCGCCTTGTTCCCAAGTTCAAAGCAGAACGATCCCTAGATTTCCTCGGTTCTGCATGGAAATGGATCGCCGGAACACCGGATATGCATGATTTTGGAATAATAGAAGAAAAAATAAATAATGTTTTAACTAACAACAATCAACAGAGAATTGTTAATAACCTATTTTTAAGTAAAATAAATGAAATAAGTAATGTCACAAATAAAATAATAAAAAACCTAAAAGGTAGCGAAAAAACAAAATTTGACCTTTTGATAAACCTTAAATTTAAGCTTGATACTTTAAAAGAAGAAATAAATAATATCGAATACGCCATACAATGGTAAAAAGCCTGCGTAGTTAACACTTTTATTCTGTCAAAAATCGAAATAAGTTTGATGCAGAAAATAATAAATAAAGACGACATGCCCTATAGTAATGTAATAGAGGCTGTCGAATTTTCAGAGGTCAAAATAGCCTCAAATAATACAATGTTACTATACATTTTAAGCCTACCAATAACTGGTAAGGAATCATGTAGCAAAATGCTCATTAAACCTGCTAAACGAAATAAAAATGTTGTAAAATTAGATTTTAAGGCAATTTTAAAATGTAAGGATAATATGTATGGAATAACTACTAGATGTAAGAGTTTGCAATATGTAATCAAAATTGTATTTTTAATATAAGCAATGACAAGTGTATCAGCAACCTTCTATCAAGTCGTCCTCCCTCATGTACGCAGATAAACAACCAGCATGTTCCAACAGTTGAAGAAATAGCACCTGGCATCATCCTACTTAACCAATTTGACGACAACGTAGAAATTGACGGCAATAAAATAGCGTCGAATGGAACTTATATCATTCAATTCCATAATGCCACCATCAAAGCCCAGCAATATACGTTTGAAGCCATAGAAACCACCAATCACAACCCCCTTCCTGCTTTGCTACAACCTTCAGCAGTAAGCCCACAAATTGAAGAGCTGCTTTCATTAGAAATGATTAAAGAACTGGAAGCTAATAACACCGCTTACATCCAAGAATTAGAGATTAGTAGTCGCAAGAAGACTATGGGTATGTTCGCACTATCAACGCTAACAATTCTCATCATCCTACTCATACTATGGAAAATGATAAGAAAAATATGGAAACCATGCAAAGACCGGAAAAGAAAATCGGCGAAAGAAGAATCTAATGCGGATGAACTTGTTTCAAAAACATCGAACTCAGCAGCAGGCGCATCAAGAGAACACCCAGTTTCAATGCCTAGAGCAATAGGGATCGAAGAGCTTTTAAAAACAATTAAGCCAATGTCATCGTACGAGGGCGTTCGATTTTAAAAGGTGGAGGAGTTAACAACGAAAACATTCAGAAGCTCCTAACAACAGCTCCAATTCTCAACCTGAACACTCCCACGGTATTTGCTGAAAATTGCAACTGGAGCACAATGCAAAAACGACATTCCATCACCTTCGTGGCAGCATCAGAACAAACATGCGAGAAACATGATGACCAACGATTTTCACTTGTCTCAGCAGATAATTAGTATTTAAGCTATGAATTTTGTTAAGATTTATTCAGTCTGTATTCGAAGGCGGAATCGCTGCCAGTTTATTGAAATAAATTAAAAAAAGTTTTTTTTTTAAATCAAACTAATAATGTTTGATTAATTTATACACTGATATACATATGTATGTTTCTTAAATGCTAACCTAAACCTATGTAAGCTGGCCATCGCTATTTACTGAGCAAATAAATTGGTCAGCTCTGCCTCATTAGTGAGGCTGGTCCGTAATTGACGGAAACGACGACGAGACATCTTCTCCATCATTCAACCACCAGAAATGCTGGTGCTGCCGAACGACATCCCTCTTATCGCGATTCCCACCGGCCTACTGAACCTGAGACGATCCACACTGCCGTGTGCGACGTCTCTGTTGTAGTTGATTCGCCTGTCCCCAGCTGTCCGAGCGACATGGAAGATTAATGGAACCGCCGATCTATCCTGGATCAGCCCTATCTGATCAAGGTAGAGGAATGCTTCCGGTGGAACGAAGCCGTCAGAGCGCACACTCTCATGGTAAAGGTAATTGGGGTAGTAAGCCCCAGATATCAGGTTATTCGTCGAGGTCATTGCTCTTGCAATGTGCTTTCGAGTCAGCTTAATTACGAAGTTATCCACTCGTATTAGGTTAGCCCTGTTGTAAAGGACCTCATTAGGATAAAATTTCTTGTACTCCGATTCTGGTGTTCTGTACAAGCGAATACAAGCCCTAAGGCATGCCCTCTCAAACACCCGAATCTTTTCCATTAAGCTTGCTCGTACATTGAACCACATGGGACAACCAAATACCAGCATGGGCCTGACAAGGGCCATGTAGCAGATTACCTTTACCTTCGCATCGAGTTGGCTGCTATAAAACAGTCTCTTTGTAAGGGCAAAAGCGCCTTTAGCCCTGGCCAGAGCAGAATCTACATTTTTGCCAAAATACAGAAACTGATCTAGCCAGATTCCAAGGTATCTGACTACATTTCGACAGGCAAGAGGCTGTCCGCGTTGTCCAATGATCGAGAACTTTCTCCAATTTTTTCTGGTATCCCTAGAGGCTCTAGACAACGGCGTCCTAAAGAGAATGGTTTCCGACTTCTGAAAGTTGATTTTCAACTTCCTGTCATCGCAAAATCGTCTTATCTTATCGAAGTCACGCTGCAAGATCAGCGAGGAATACTGATGTCGTCTACGGTTTTTGGAAAGGGAATTCTATATAGTTTCTTTGTAATCGGTTTATTAGTCGTGACGTTTATTTTCATTTTTGTTAAGTTTGATTTTCCCAATTCGTGCAGTTGCTCTGCAAAACAATCTGGGTAACGGTGTAGAAGTTGCTTCAATGATTCATGGTCGGCTGTCCCTAGGTTGGGATCGACTTTTACTTCGTTGAACTTCAAGGATTCTACGTGACAATCACCGTTCTCGTAGACTAGGCGTTGGTTGTCTCGGCATAGCACGTCTGAACCTAAGAGCTCATCGTGTTGTAGCATGGCGTCGGGAATCACAAACAGCTTTGAATGAATTTGGTCTTCGTCGATTACTATAAGAGCGTCTATCATACGGTTACATATAAATTGTCCTCCAGCAAATCCGGTCAACGTGTGTCCTTGGCATCTTCGAATTACAGCAACATCGTCAGCTACTGATTCTCTTATCAGCGATCGGGTACTGTCTGGATCAATGTAGGCATTCAATGTCTTATTCTGAATTCAAATTGTTTTGACGACTGGTTTCGATAGATTCGTGCTGCATCGTTCTGACTTTTTCTCGCTTGAAATTTGCATAACTGTACTGCTGGGTGGCTTTTCAGGACAACTTTCCGATGGGTGGCTGGTCTTCCTACAATATTGGCATCGATCTCTTCGTTGTGGCTTTGGGCAATTGACAGATATATGACCCGGTTCATAGCAATTATAACAAACAGAAGTTTTACGTTCCACTGCACGTTGAGTTAGCGATGACGTCGGTTTTGAGATTACTGCAGGTTCGGGAAGTTGCAATTGCGGATGGTCGTTTTTAATAATCTTGTTCCTGGAATCGGTGTTTGGACAAATTGTTGAAAGGGATGGCGGTTGTCTAGATACCTTTCGATGGCGAGTCGAAGTTCTTTTGTTGTGTCGAATTTGTAACATGCGAGTGTGTTTTGTAAGTCGCGATGTTTAAGCCCATGACGGATGTATTTAACAACCGCAGGTTCACTCAGTCGATACCGTTGACCTAACGCACAAACTCTATAGAAATAGTCTAAAATTCGTTCATTGTTATTACGTATGCATGCAGCTGATCTAATATGAACATCGGCTTCGTTTTCTCGAACGCCAAAATTGTTGATTAAACTTTCGGAAAATTCTTGCCATTTATTTATAACAGACGCAGATGCGTTTACCCAAAATTTCGCAGAACCTCTTAATTTAGAATAAACTGCCATCATAAGAGCATCCTCGTTCCATCTGTATGCGTTGAAGAGACAATTGATGTGAATAACAAATTGTTCCACGCCTATCTGTGACCCGGAACGCTGGGTTCTCGTATGGCGAACACGATGATATTGACTGCGGCGTTGATAAGCAACGGTAGTTCTCGGAGATGTCGTATGTCTGAGATACCGAAGGTTGGTTTCGGTTGACTGAGCTTCCGTTCAATTGCGGGACTTTTGCGTTAGCATGCAACAATTGTAAATGATTTTGACTCACCGCTTGCGTGGTTGTTGAAGTGTGATGGTTTTGTTGTACCTGTTTGACGATCTCGGATAATTCAGCGACAGTATTCGATAGTAGATTGATTTGAGAAATAACGTTGCATAGCGTCTGGTGTTTACTATCGGAGGATTCTTCGGAATCCGGGATTTCTATTTCGTCCTCGTTTTCTTCCAAAGCGTCTCGTAGTCTTCCCAATAGCTGTGTTTTTGTCCCTTTTACATCTAAACCTCTCTGCTGCAAAGCGAGTTTGAGCTGTTGGGTATTCAAAGCGTCGATTTTATGCGCGGCCATTTTGAATTCCTTTGTCTTAATTTCACCACAAAATGAATTAATTTCCACGGGCTTTTATACCACGAAATCAGGTAAATGGAACAGAGGAATTTGGAAGAATCCCACTTCTGAGTTGTTAGGATGGCAAAAAATGTTGCGAATAACCCTTTTTATTTTAATAACTTTTATTTCACGAATATATGTATATATGAATTTTAAATAAACAAACCTCGTTTTCTCTCTTCGGCGTTCGTAGTTGGAATGCCGTCAGTGGGACAGCTAACATTTGCGTTCAGCGGAGGTTACTGGTACGTTCACGGGTGTGTGACAGTGGACCCGTTCAGCGGTGTTACAGAGTACGTTCACGGGTCTGTGACAAAGGTATCTTCCAAAAACCACTATTGGCATCTTAGCTGCTGAAAAAGTTTGCTTGTGATTGTCGACATTTGTCTTTGTCAACATCTGGAAAATGAAAACGGGATCGCATTACGAGTAGTGCCTAATTCAAATACCTGGGGTTAAGACAAAGTCTTAAAATTAAATTTGATTTCCTCATCAAAACAATGGAATCCATCCACGGTGTTGGTTCGTTTTCCCATACAATGACTGGTAAATTCCCTGGGCGATGAAGCTCTGCCCTGAGTTCGGTTTGTAGGTGAAAAAGTATTTTTCGCGGTAGTTCCACTATAGGTTGAACATTCTCTTTGAGAACTAATAAATATTTGTTATTAAGTTACCCTAAACCATTAAAAATTTCTTTATATTGTTCCATAAGCTCATTTAAATTATTTATTCCTTCAGTGCTTCGTATAAAATTAACATTTTTGATATAAATTAAATTCATTTTCACTGACGAGTCTAATCCAATAACAGTCCTTCAATTCATATTAGTAATATGAAATTGTAACCAAAAACTCTCAAACTTACAATTCAATATACGTTTTCCTATAACTGTTTTTCACCAGAAAAAGTTAATAAGTTTGTATTAGTGTTTTTAATTATAGTTTTTTCTATGTTACTTCTAACATATTAAATTTGTATGTAGACATAATATTTCCTTCTGCACCTATGTCCCCCTGTGTATCTACTTCACGCTTGTTGATTAGTTTTTTCACGTTCCACGTCTTGGTATGTTTTGATGTGCTTACATTGCCAATGAGAAGATCTTCTTCTGATAACTGGGCCACCGTATCTGCTTCAATGTTGCCAAATCTTTTATTCCTGCAAGTCTTGTACATTTTCGAATAATGAAAAAAAAAAATAAAAAAAAATTAAATCTTTCGATTATAATATTACTTTTCGGAATGAAATGTTCATCGAATTTTTGCAGTATTTCTTGCGGTTATACAGTACCCGGGTTTACTGTCATTGAAAAGTTTTCTGAGCCCCTGTTATATTTAATTGAAGGTTAAAAGAAACAGGTGTACCGCCGCAATAGACAACATGTTATAATAATACTTTCAAAACTACATACGTGTTTGTTCTTGGCGGCAGGAATAGCTCTTTCACTCAGCCAATCGTGATTATTATAATTGCTTTGAATAATGGGAAATATTTTTTCAACCGATTTTTCTTTTGATGCCACTAAATTGTTGAAGATGTGGAGTAATGAAATTCATCCCGAGTTCAGATCAACCGACACCTTTCGATGGAAAATATCTTCAACCATGTGTGATTTATATTCCTCCCACAACTCTGAAGGAGAGCAGGCAGTTAATATGATTGCAAATAATGCACGAATTTGATTTGGATGTGATATGTTGCACTCGTAATTAATGCATACATCCCAGTGTCGGTTATTCTCCAATAAAATCAGAGCTTGACATGCACTGCGGAAAGAGGCAAATGTAATGCCGTTGACAATTCTCAATTCCTGGAAAGATATTGAGCAGGACACATTTATCAATAGCATGCGAAGAAAGAAGTATTCATATTGGTTGGGATGGGCGGTGTACACCCTGCCTCTCATAGTTTCTTTGAATGTGCCAGGTTGTCCATCGACTCGCCCACCTGGTTTGCGTTGCTCAAATGATTTTCTATACGCAGGCACTTTCGAATGCGCAGTGTTTTCGCATACGCGTCACTTTGACATAACGTGAAAAAAGCAGTGGATTCAGGGCTATTTCTTGCACATTTGCACCTTTGAAATAAACGCGTTGTCCATTTTATAGGAAATTAATGAATTGCCCACACAGCTTCATTGCTGCTTATGTATCTTCCATCCTGATACTGTGTGATTTCATCGATATATAAGATCGGACCGCATTCCTATCATGTACCTTAAGATCCATGTGTCATATTTTTCATCACAACTTCATTCAAATTCTTATTGACTTTGTTAAAGGGCCAGATTAGTATATGTGCGTCTGGTAATCCTCTCTTTTGTCATTCCACTGAGTATGTATATCCAGCAGTGCTGGTCTGGATGCACGTAGTGGCAAACATATGAAATGGCATCTTGAGCGCGCTCATGCATATGACGTAGAGTGCTTCTAACATACCATATAATGTATTAAAATGGAAAAAAAGTGATAATCTTTCAAAGTTAGTTGTTTGTGTGATTCAAACTAATATCATAATTAACTATGTGCTGTGTATCATAAGGCATTTTGTCAATTCCTATTTCGTGAAGAAGCATTTGTAATTGGAAAACGATAGACCTCTTTATGCCGTTAGAAATTTCATAGCCTGCATTGAATACAACATTTCCATCAAAAATGAAATACACTTGTAGAAATGTATGTTAACCGTCTGGGAACGGAAACAGGTAATCGTTTTTATGATAAATTTGTCTTTTCAGTTTAGAATTTGTCATGAATTGAGCTATTACAATTTCTGCGGCGGCCGACGTCATTTGCAAGCATGAGTTATATTTCCTGATGTCAGATAGAAAATGCTTTGATTCGGCGATATATTCGGCAAGCAAAGTTCTTAATAACGCTGGCGGACCTTCAGCTTGAGGCAGTTTAATTTTTCCGGCAGCGCAACACACACGCCTGGCTTCACGTTGTTCTGCTGCTTCCTCGGTACGTATTTGAGCTATTCTTTGTCCTTTTTGCTGGTCCGCTAAAACCCGTTCTTGCTCAGTTTAATTTGCAATTACTCACCACATTACTACAGTGCAAACCTGTGCCGGAATTGCAAATCAATCGGTGAAGAACTTTCGTGGACTTAAGATTTTGAACAACAGAATTCACATTAATATTTATATAGATTAATTAAAAATAATATTATATAAAAAGGAATATGTTATACTATGTGTTGCACTGTATACCAGTTATTCAGTAGTTGTTAAGCTTTTCATTGTCATAATAAAAGTTAGTCATCAATTGTCATCCAAGCCTTTTACTTTAGATTACAGATAAAATGTATCAATATCGGACGAACAACTTGAGGGAGAGAGCAGTGTTATAATCTCTTATTTTGACATAAAACAGAACACTCAACCATTGGAGAATGGAAAATTATCCATTAGAGAATGAAGAATGGAAATTTTAAGCAAATATTCTGGTTGAGTGGATAGTACAACGGATATACAATGCGGTAAGTCAGTCCACCACTCAAAATCAACAGCAACAACAACAAAAACAACAGCCATAGCCATTAAGAGGAGGAGAAAGCTGAAGCCGACTCCGAATCTCATTACGCGCACTTACAATTCAGCTTCCTTGGAAATGCTGCACGGTAGAGTGAAGCAGAGGGCTGCGATGATATCGGCAAGCGCAGTAATAAAACAAAGGATGTATCCGACGAAGGGGAAGGACAATACATTGGAGCGGACAACAGCTTCGCATTCCTAGCTGCATCGGAGTTAGATGACGAAGAGGACGAGGTCGAAGCCCTGAAAAGTAGCATCAAGCAGCTACAACAAAAATTGCTGGCTATAAAAGCTAAGCAAGTGGCAAGGAGGGTGATGTAGAAGAATCAACAACTCCAGAGGCCTCAACGGCAACTGAACATAAACGTGGAATTTCTACAACAACAACAACAGAAACAACCTGTGGAAAAACAAAACATCCAGAAACTTGCACAAGAGCATACAGAACAGATGCACATAAACAACAAAAACATAAACAACAAAAATCGCAACCGATTGAGCAGCAACAACAGCAGCAGCAGAATAAGCAGCAACAACGACAACAAAAACAGCAACAGTTCTTCTCCTATATCCCGAAGGGGGACAAGCTGCAGACAATGCTGCTGAGGGGATTAAAACCGCCGACTGATCTAGAGGAGAACCTTACACTGTTTAAAGAGAAAGAGTGCGAAGGGTTCCAATTCGTGCGAGGTGACAACATTTTACAATGTTTACCAAGCGGTATAACCTCGGAAAGAACCACAAGTCAGAGAAATGAGCTCTGGGTAAGGACAGAGCGTCTGAAAGAAGCAACTTCTTGTGCGTTATGTAGGAACACGGGACACACCGCAAATTATTGGGGTTGTCCCAATAATCGAGGATCCGCAGGATAAGGTAGAGGCTATAGAAGCGGCTTTCCAGGAAGTGTACAAGGAGAATGGAGTCCTTGTGCACAATTTCTACTTTTGAAATGAAATTGTGAATTATCCATTCGAGAATTCGGGTTTCGCCCAGTTCAGTTACGAGAATATGGCAAATAA
This sequence comes from Volucella bombylans, assembly GCA_949129095.1. NCBI lineage: Eukaryota > Metazoa > Arthropoda > Insecta > Diptera > Syrphidae > Volucella > Volucella bombylans. The sequence goes on along the minus strand of OX422142.1, from coordinate 69,752,071 downwards.
TGTCATCACTAGCGAAAGGTTCCTACCACCGTTCATTTCGAAGGAAGAGCTCCAGACGGTCTTCGAATCCCTTAGAAGTAAGAAATCAGTGGGAACCGATGAAATACCGAACATTGTGCTTCGACATCTCCCACTAGAAGCGGTGAACATTTATACCACCCTGTTTAATAATGTAATGAATAATGCACATTATCCAGCGCATTGGAAAACAGCAGTGGTACACCCCATCCCCAAATGGGATAAAGACACTTCCAATCGGGCGAATCTGCGCTCGATTAGTCTTCTTCGAAACATCAGTAAGGTTTTCGAGAAGGTGATCAATAGAGTCTTGACCAAGTGGGTTGAGGACAAACATATAGTTCCGGATAATCAGTTCGGTTTCAAGGCGGGGTATGATATCATTCATGGTGCGTCTAAACTGGTTTCTGATATCCAATGGAACAAAGGCAAGAAACAGTGCCTGATTGACTTGGAAAGGACCTTCGATACCGTATAGTTAGAGGGACTCTTTTTCAAGCTGGACAGGTTGGGCATTAGTAAACCAGTGCTGTATATTCTTATTGATATGCTCTCCAGTAGACAGTTCATCGTGAAGAATGGACATGCGACTTCTGTTGGAACATTTAACATTAAAAACGGTCTGCAACAAGGTGCGGTAAATTCGCCGATCCTATTCAACATTTACACAAGTGATCTGATAGGTTCACTTCACCATGCCATAGCGTACGCCGACGACTTAATCGCATATAGAACAGGTCCAAAGTTTGAGGTCATTAATATATTTTGCAACGTGACTTCGATAAAATTAAGCGACATTGCGATGACTGGAGGTTGAAAATCAACTTTCTGAAGTCGGAAACTATTCTTTATAGGACGCCTTTGTCTGAAGCTTCTAGGGATACCTAGACAGAAAGTCACTACTATCAACTAGGAACAAAGTTACTACATACTCGTATATACAAAGTTATGTTTCAGGCAATTTTGTTATATGGATGCCGTGTGTGGTGAGATTGTACAAAATGTCATTTGAAAAAATTACAAACATGTCAAAAAATTTTGAAAATGGTGCTGAATTTACCTTTGCATTATTCTACCCTGAATGTTCATAGCAAGGCGAACGTTGAATTGATATGTCCAAGAGTTAAAAACTAGAAAATAAGTTTCTTGAACGATGTGATTTAGCTTGAATTAATAATATTGCTAATGAATTAATAATAAACTACGTTCAACTAAATTATTAGTTCAATTCTTATGACTAATCATTATTTCTTATTTTTAATTATTATTTATATGTATATTTAATAACATATGTTTTTTTTATATATTTTTACGTTTATTTGTAAAGGGTTTTCCAATAGGGACTTGGCAACTTTGAATTTAATTTGTGAACGCACTCTTTCACTTATCATCAAACCGTCACTGTCAATTTATTCAGTAAACTCAACATTTTCATCATGGTAAAGAACACTAACGAGCAATGTCTGCAAATTATAAAAATTTTCTACCGATATTCGGAGTCGGTGACTGCAACTTTAAGAGCGTTAACTCTAATTTTTGGTCGTAATTCTCGCCCTAGTAGACAGGCAATAACAAGTTTAGTGCAAAAATTTGAGTCTACATATTCGTTGTGTGATGTTGGCGTGAGACAACGGGTTGGTCAAAGTGTCAAAAATATCGCTGCCGTTCAAGCGTTCGTAGCAAACAATCCAAATCAGTCAATTCCACGGGGTTTTCAAGAATTAGGCATCGCTCAGACCACATTATGGCATATTTTGCGTAAGGATCTTGGTTTACACCCATACAAGATCAAGCTGACTCAAGAATTGAAGCCGATGGACCTTTTGAAGTGACGTACGTTCTCCGATTGGGTTCTGGAGAAGATACGCCAAGATGATGAATTTCATTGCAAAATCATCTTCAGTGACGAAGCTCATTTTTGGCTCAATGGGTTTGGCAATAAGCAAAATATACGTTATTGGTCGGGTGAAAGTCAACATGGGCTTAATGAATCACCACTTCATCCACAAAAAATAACTGTTTGGTGCGGTTTGCATGCCGGCGGCGTTATTGGGCCATATTTTTTTGTCGACGATAACGATCTTCATGTTACTGTGAATGGTCAGCGTTATCGCGCCTTGATGACCGATTATTTTTGGTTCGAATTGGAAGATATGTACTTGGACGACATGTAGTTTCAACAGGATGATGCCACAGCCACAAAGCACACGCTAATATCGATTTGTTGAAGAGTAAGTATGGTGAGCGTGTTATCCCAAGAAATGGGCCAGTCCATTGGCCGCCTCGTTCGTGCGATTTAACGCCGCTTGACTATTTTCTGTAGGGCTACGTTAATTCATTGGTTTATGTCAACACGCTGACGACGTTGGAAGAGCTCAGAGCCAACATTGAACGCGAAATAGGGGCAGTTTCGGCCGAAATGTTACCTTTACCACGAGAGTGTGCGCTCTGACGGCTTCGTTCTACCGGAAGCATTCCTCTACCTTCATCAGATAGGGTTGATCCAGGATAGATCGGCGGTCCCGTTAATCTTCCATGCCGCTCGGACAGCTGGGGCAGGCGACTCAACTACAGCAGAGACGTCGCACATGGCAGTATGGATCGTTTCAGGTTCAATAGGGTGGTGGGGAATCGCGATAAGAGGGATGTCGTTCATCAGCACCAGCATTTCTGGTGGTTGAATGATGGAGAAGATGTTTCGTCGTCGTTTCCATCAATTACTGACCAGCCTCACTAAGGAGGCAGAGCTGACCAATCTGTTTTCTCTATAAATAGCGATGGCCAGCTTAAATAGGTTTAGGTTAGCATTTAAGAAATATATACATGTATTAGTGTATACAAAGGTATATACTAATATATGTATATAATTGTGTATAATGTCTATGTGTTGTATGTTGTATTATATATCTAGGTTAGGTAGACTAAGGTTTATTTTAAGTTAGATATTAAGTTTTTATAAAAAACAAAAAATTATGCCCATATTCTAAGTTTTTGTAAAAAATTTTTTTTCTTAATTTTAAATATAGTAAATAAATATCCATAAAGAAAATGTTAATAAAGTCGAAAGACATAGTATAAGAATTTAGAGTAGCTTAGAGTGCCTGTGTGGGGCCAGTAAGTTAGTATAAGATTGTTAAGTAATTTTAAGCTAGCATTTAAGCATTTTTTGTTAGTATATAAGAGCTAGTGTTAAGAAAATAAAATGCATCTAAAACTAAAACTAAAAAACAATCACGGCCCAGGGCCAATAGCACAAAAGACGCAGTTGGGTTGGCTATTGATGGGTAAAGTTCCAGTAGATGTTAACAGAAAGGCGAATAGCTTCGTAAGTTAACTTGATCTCAACACTACGCTCAAAAGATTCTGGGAGATAGAAGAAGAACCATATGAAATAAGCGAAACGGATGAGGACAAACAGTGCGAGGACCATTTCACAAAAAACACAACACGTTTAACTGATAGGCGCTACCAAGTGCGCTTGCCGTTTAAAGGCGGAGAGTATCCCAGCATGGGTTCATCGTATCAGGATGCAGTCAGGTGATTTTTGCAATTGGAGAAGAAACTCCATTGCAACCCAAAACTACACAGGGAGTACTCCAAATGCATGGCAGAGTGCTTAAAACTTGGTCATATGACTCCGATAGAAGAGTCCGATAAAATATTTAGTGGTCCATTCCACTATATCATCCCACATCATGCTGTTATTAAAGAATCCAGTACCACAACGAAGTTGCGGGTGGTATTCGACGCAACTTTTAAATCATCTTTTGGCTCTTCTTTAAATGACATGCTGTTGGTGGGACCTAAAGTACAAACAAACGTGACTGATATTATTTTAAGATGGAGAAAATACAAATATACCTTTACTGGTGATGTGGAAAAAATGTACCGTCAAGTCAGGGTTGCCGTTCCAGATGCCAATTACCAGTTGATTCTGTGGAGAGAGACTCCCAGACAAAAACTAAAAATCTACCGTCTAGATACGTTAACATTTGGTACTGCACCAGCTCCTTATTTAGCAATACGGGTGCTTTTAAAGCTGGCGGACAATGAAGCGGCTAACTTCTCTCACGCGACACCCATCATCAGAGAAGAAACGTATGTTGATGATATCATAAGCGGCGGAGATACCATCGAGGAAGCCCAGCTGAAACTCCACGAAGTTAAAGATTTATTGGCAAAAGCTGGATTCCCTCTGCGAAAACATGTCAGCAACACACAACAAATTTTACAAGACATACCACTAGAACAATGTGACGTCGATTTCAATATTCCAGGGGAAGAAAGCATTGGAGTTAAAACCCTAGGCATAAAGTGGAATCCTATTTCTGATGCGTTCTCCTTTCAGGTAACTCAGGTCTGGAATAAAGACGTAACTAAAAGGACAATCTTGTCGTCTATAGCAAAATTATACGATCCAATGGGGTGGATTTCGCCGTCCATCGTCAAAGCAAAAATCATAATGCAGCAGCTTTGGGCAAGAGACCTTGACTGGATGGTCCAGTGCCAGAGGATTTGAAAACCGAGTGGCTAAAGTTTCGGGAAGATCTGCCATCGATTCAAAGAATCCAAATTCCATGTTGGATGAACACAAAAACCAGTTCAAAAATAGAAGTTCACGGATTCAGTGATGCATCAGAGAGAGCTTATGCAGCAGCCGTCTACCTTCGTGTTTTCGATGCGAACGGGCATATTCATATGCATTTGGTAATGTCTAAAACAAAGGCGACCCCACCGGCATCAGTAACGTTACCTCGATTAGAACTCTGCGGAGCAACACTACTGGCAAAACTGCTGAAGGAGACAACAAAAGTCCTAAAGTTGGATGCCGTAAAAATGTACGCATGGACGGATTCCGTCATTACGTTATGTTCGATTCAGGCAACACCATCCAAATGGAAAATATTTATTGGAAACAGGGTTTCGCGAATTCACCAACTCGCAAACTGTGCAATTTGGAGGCACATTCCATCAGAGATGAATCCAGCAGATGTAGTATCACGTGGCATATTTCCATCGGCTCTCACTAGCAACACGTTATGGTGGCAGGGACCAGAGTTCCTTAGGAGTCAGTGGAACGCGATTTTTCCGGTTCAGCCGACATTTTTGGAAACCTAACAAGAAATTCGACCAATAAGAGTCCATCTTTGTTCGAAAGAAAAGGAAGTAGGTTTGGTTGATGATCTTCTCAGAAAATGTTCGACGCTTTCGAAATTTATAAGAGTGGTAGCGTACTGTCGCAGAATGCGGCGTCACAACACAGTCGAGCAAAGGAGTGAGTACCTATCACCAGTAGAACTCGATCAAGCTCACCACATAGTGGTGAGTTTGGTGCAACAGTCAATGTTCCCCGAAGAAATCAAGAAACAAATAAAGGGCTACACAAGTCTAAATCCTTTTACAGATGATAGCAACATTCTGCGAGTAGGGGGAAGGTTATCAAACTCACAGCTACCATATAGCAGAAAGCACCCTATATTGCTAAGACCAGATCATGATTTTACCAGATTGGTAATTCGAGACGCCCGCGAAAAAACTTTACATGGAGGCAATGAGAAGACAATCGCCTATATACGTCAACGATATTGGGTGCTACACTTGAAGAAAGCGGTGAAGAAAATGGTTCATAACTGCACGATTTGTTTCAGGTTCAGGGCAAAACCATTAACTGAGCTAATGGGAAACCTTCCGGCAGCAAGGACAAATATATCCAGACCGTTCCTGCGCTCAGGAGTAGACTACGCAGGCCCCATTGACATCAAATCATGGAAAGGGCGCAATGCAAAGACCGCAATGCAAAGACCTTAAAAGGCATGACCACGCTGGCATTCTCCAGTGGATTTAAACGATTTGTTGCTCCAAGGGGTCTGTGTCGAGAATTGCATAGCGACTGCGGGAAAAATTTTGTCGGAGGTGACAGAGAATTGCGAAAACAACTGCGTGAAGCGCAGTTTAGTTGGACGAGCGTGGCAGAAACATTAGCCAACGAAGGAACGACATGGAGTTTTATTCCCCCAGCTTCCCCCCACTTTGGAGGATTATGGGAAGCGGGGGTGAAGTCAGTAAAATTTCATCTCAAACGTGTGGCGGGTACTCAGACACTCACTTATGAGGAGCTCATCACCCTTCTAAACCAAGTGGAAGCGTGCTTGAACTCAAGACCTCTTTGTCCACAAACTGGTGACATCAGCCACCTTCAGCCACTGACCACAGGACATTTTCTCATTGGAGAATCTCTCATTGCGCCACCAGAACCGGAATACCGAATAGAAAAAATCTCACATCTCGACCGATGGAAAAGAGATCAAACATTAATGCAGAGCTTTTGGAGAAGATGGAGCAACGAATATTTGTCCCGACTACAGCACCGGCCAAAATGGATGAAAACAATACAAAATAACATCAATGAAGGTGATTTGGTACTACTCAAGGATGAACGGCTTCCTCCCCTAAAATGGAGCCTAGCTCGAGTCCTTAAAGTACATCCGGGACTAGATAATTTAGTCAGAGTGGTGACTATAAAAACAGCGACAACAGAACTGAAGCGTCCTATAACAAACATTTGTCCCTTACCATGTAACAGGAAGGAAGATTTACATCACCCAAAATTGGGTATGACAACGTAAAGAACACACCAGAATGAATAATACATAGAAAACAGAACAGCCCATATCAATTAACCAGAGGACACATATAGTTTACAACACAGGACGTTACAAAAGGTTATAAGGTACGGTCCCAACCCAGCATAGGCAAAACATAGCGGAATTACGATTGTCCAATACAAAACAAAATTTCATATCATTAGTATAATTTTTCAATGACATTAAGTACTATTCATAACAATAAAATTTCATATCATAATATATAATTCCCATCAACAAGGAGATATTTGTCACTCAACAAATCAACCCTGATATCAAACCAGTAATCCAGCGATAACATTTAAAAATAATGAATTTAGCTTAGCCACAAACCCATCATACATACGGTCCATTAGTCATGCAAAATCCACCAGATTTTCAAACAAAAATAAATTCACTCAATATCAATCCCTGTCCATAACTCACTCAAACACGCACACAAAGGGTTAAACAGCAACCCACAAACAGACACACACACTGCATGCCAATTTACAAATTAAAATTAACTAATGGAAAACAATCAATCAATAATCAAATAATGTATATGAATTCATACCTCAGCCATGATTTATCTTCGGTTAAAGCTTAACAAATCCATATAAAAAACAAATTAGTATAAATAAATGAATAAACAAAAATAATCTAAATATAAATCTTAAAATCAGACGAAACGGCTGATCTTCGACTCAACTCAATGTAAATGCAATAAACAACTTACGTGGATTTCGGCAACTTGCGTAAAGGGAGAAGCAATTTCACAAAAGGTTCCAGATGAGTGTAAGCGGGATAGTCATAGTGCAATTTAGGATGTACAATACATACATGCAATGATAACTTGTCTTGTCTTCTCGTTCTTGTCAATGGCGTGACTGTCTGTTTTCAAATTGTACTAATTGTTTCTCTATTTGCATAAGGGAAAATAAAGTTAACGAATTAAAGATGTTCAGAGGTAAAAGAAAGGTGCGTTCATGAGGCGTAAGATGACATCGAAGAACTAGCAACCTGCAAAGCAACACATTGAGAACGTTGTTCACCGTGGGGGAGAATCCCAAGGTATCTGACTACATTTCGACAAGCAAGTGGCTGTCCGTGCTGCCCCACGATCGAGAACTTTCGCCAATTCTTTCTGGTATCCCTGGAGGCCCCAGACAAAGGCGTCCTAAACAAAATGGTTTTCGACTTCTGAAAATTGATTTTCAACTTCCAGTCATCGCAATATCGCTTAATTTTGTCGATGTCACGTTGCAAGAGTATATTAATGACCTCAATCTTCGGACCTGTTCTGTACGCGATTAAGTCGTCGGCGTACGCTATGGCATGGTGAAGTGAACCTATCAGATCACTTGTGTAAATGTTGAATAGAATCGGCGAATTTACCGCACCTTGTTGCAGACCGTTTTTAATGTTAAATGTCCCAACAGAAGTCACATCGCCATTCTTCTCGATGAACTGTCTACTGTAGAGCATATCAAAAAGAATATACAGCAGTGGTTTACTAATGCCCAACCTGTCCAGCTTGAAAAAGAGTCCCTCTAACCATACGGTATCGAAGGCCTTTTCCAAGTCAATCAGGCAGGCACAAGTGCACTGTTTCTTGCCTTTGTTCCATTATCCTCAACCCACTTGGTCAGGACTCTATTGATCACCTTCTCGAAAACCTTACTGATGTTTGGAAGAAGACTAATCGAGCGGAGATTCGCCGGATTGGAAGTGTCTTTATCCCTTTTGGGGATGGGGTGTACCACCGCTGTTTTCCAATGCGCTGGATAATGTGCATTATTCATTGCATTATTAAACAGGGTGGTATAAATGTTCACCGCTTCTAGTAAGAGATGTCGAAGCTCAATGTTCGGTATTTCATCGGTTCCCACTGATTTCTTACTTCTAAGTGATTCGAAGATCGTTTGGAGCTCTGCCTTCGAAATGAACGGTGGTAGTACCATTTCATTGGTGATGACATTATTTGCCATATTCTCGTCACTGAACTGGGTGAAACCCGAGCTCTCGAATCGCCAATTCACAATTTCATTTCGAAGGTAGAAATTGTGCACAAGGACTCGATCCAGGTCGTGGTTCGGGCCAATGATGTCATTCGCCTTATATACTTCCTGGAAAGTCGCTCCTATAGCCTCTACCTTCTCCTGCGGATCCTCGATCACAAAGAAGTTGTCATCATCAATAGCCTCATTTGGGTCGATGCCTGCTGCTATGAGTATGTTCTCGTTGTCCGTCGTTCGGGCGATTTTAAGACACGAAAGGTCGTTTTGATCTTTTCTCCTAAATATTTTATTTATTTGCGGGAACATATTCGGGTTGCTGGTGTGTTCAGCTCGAATTTTGTTGTTCCAATACAAACTTACAGATGCTCTGTAATTTTCTTTTATTAATACTTTCAGGTTTTTGATCGACGACTTTAGCGCCATAATCTCCGGGTTATGTCTGTCAGTAAACTGTCTGTACAAGGTTTTTAGCCTTGACAGTAGTCCACTTTTATGTCGGTGCAGTGCGTCAATAGTTGCGTTGCGGATTAAGTCTTCGTTGTCAGTGTGTTGGTACCGAGGTATCGTTTTGTCCATTGTTCGTTTGATTGTCTTATCCATTTGACAGATTTCTACTGGACGGTGGGAAGAGCGAATTCGAGGAGGGTGCTCTCGTTAGTGTCCTGGAGAAGTGTGTCCAACGCACCCTGCTATAGTTGTAGGAATGCCTTTGCACAAACTCATCCAATTCCGCAGCTTCGTTTGGAACGGTTATTTCGGTAGTGAGAGCGCAATGGTCACTGTCATACACAAAAGTGCGTAGACAGTTTATGGTGTGTTGGTTTGTGCATATCAGGTATATTCGTGTGTCGAACAGCAGGAGATCCAAATAGGACCCGTGTCTAGGAAACGGCGGACTATCCGTCGCCTTAAGGCCGAGTCGATACATTACATTGTGCTGACCCCACCAAGTGAATAGTTGGTTCCCTCTAGTATTTGGTGTATTATTTCCCCAATCTCTATGTTCGGCGTTGAAATCTTCGCCGATAATAAAGTAGTTCTCCTCCAATTCCAGTCTTAGGAATCGAAAAAGTGTTTCGAGCTCTGAGATGAAAGTGGATTGAGTAGCTTTAGGTGCATAAACGGACACCATGTATAACCGCTTCCACTACGAAGAGCGATATACACGATGCATGCTTCCAGCACCTGGAACCTACGTACTACACGACTGTGTAGTCTTTTAAAACGTATACCTTACCTAATCAGTGAATTAACATTCACTGCAAGGACCTTCAGGATTTGCTCCACTATGTTCGTACCCATTACGACTGGAGGTGCGTTAGACCCGGCAGCAGCGCGTATATTTGATCCACCCGCTTAGCCTGTTCCTGTACTTGACGCTGAAGCTGAGCCATCTGCCCCTGAATAGAGAGCAAGATAGCCAGCATGTCAGGTACAGGTTCCGGTGCTCTAGGCGCTGGGGCCTGAGAAGCTACCTTTGGTTGTTGTACCGTATTTCCCCTACCTGCCGCCATTTTGGCGTAGGAAACGTGGGGAGTAACGGCTGGTGTTTGTGTCTGCACGAGTGGACGTTTAATTTCCACTTTCTGCTGCCGAGCCAGATTTACTCTTTTGTTGTATTGGAATTTGTGACAACCCCGATAATTTGCGGTGTGTCCAGTGTTACTACATAACGCACAAGAGAGTTGGCTTTTTTCTGACGCTCCGTCCTTACCTAGAGCGCATTCCTCGGATTTGTGGTTCTTTCCACACTTCACGCAACGAGGCTGCATTTCGCAGTTCGACGCGGCGTGCCCGAACCTTTGGCAGCGAACACATTGTAAAATGTTTTCGCTCCTCTTTAATTTTTCCCAGTGTACAACCTGGTAGTCTAGGACTTTGATGCTCCTTAGACCATCCAGTTTGCTGTTGGGACTTAGCTGAGCCAGGAAGAACGGTAGTTTCCGCTTCTCCCTTTTGGATCTAGCCGTGACGAATGGCTTAACCCCTACGAATTTGAGCTCTTCGCACTCCTTCTGTTTCAGCAGTGCAAGGAGCTCCTCCGAATCAGTCGACGGTTCTAATCCGCTCAGCAGCATTGTCTGCAGCTTTTCACCTTTCGGTGTGAAGGAAAAGAACTCCGTCGTCGAATCCTTTAACAGGTTTTTAATTTTGTGATAACGCTCCACTGTATTGCAGTGGATCGCATGCCTATCTAAACTAAGTCTTTTAACAAAAAAAATATTGCCTATGGCCGACTTACATAATTCTATCGTATCATTCAACTCCATCTTGAAGGTGTTGATTGGAGGTACCCGTTGTTTAGTTTATTTCTGTGGTTGTTGTTGTTTTTGTTGTAGCTGTTGTTTATGCTTCTGCTGCTGCTTTTGCTGTTGCTGCTGCTGCTGTTGTTGCTGCTTATGTTGTTGTGAGTTTTGTTGTTGTGGCTGCTTTTGTATGTTTTGTTGTTGTATCGCTGTTTTCTGTGTGTTTTTTTGCGGTATAGACTCACTTATTTGTGACTGTTTTTGTGAGTCCTGGAGTTGCTGCTCCTTCTGTCTCCTTGCAAGTTGCTTGGCTTTAATAGCCTGTACCTTTAGTTGCAGCTCTTTGATACTGCTATACATTACTTGCATCTCTGCCTCTTCGTCGTAACAGACGCCGCTGACCACTAGGCTACCGAGTCAATTAACCAGATATCAACTAATTTGCTTTAAGAAAACTAAATCACTATTTTTATTTTACTTTAGTTTAGCCGAAACACGTCTATTCTCTGCGGAGATTTGCGAACGACTGCAATATTCAAACCTTTTAGCAATTGGTGTACGTATTCATTTGATTTGTGGAGCAGATTTATTAGTGGTATATACCCTTTTTTGGCGTTTCACTTGAAGCTACCACATCTTCCATATAATCATTGTCAGTATCACTATCCTAGAGTCATTGAAATGTACTCCAGTATTTTATACTGGAATCCTTCTTAGGAATTTTAGCACTTTTTTTATTATTATTATTTTTTTTATACACTATGCATATATATATATATATATATGTATATCATACGTCACACGTAGATGTGATGCGCTGATAAAAGCTCCGGGTAGAGTAAAAAAAAAATTCATAAATGTTAAGAGAAAAATATAAATATTTATTGCACATTTTTATTTTCTCCTTGAAACTTTGTATAATATCAATTGTTAGAAGTCCAAAACATTGCTTTGCATGCACGCCAAAGCTCGAGTTTGAAAGAATGCACATTCTTTCTAATTCTTCTTGGACTTTCGCAGCTGCCTCCTTAATTCTATGATTCAATTAATCCAATGTTGCTATTTCTGATGAGTAAACAATACGTTTGAACCGTGTCTCTAACAACATGGCCATTGTGTGCGGCGGCGCCATCCTGCTGATATACAATGGCTGTTCCTTGTTTCGTTAGTATATATCCTAATAGTTCTGCTGATTTGTTTCGAAAAATATTCCAGATACAGATTCGAATTACTCGTAAGCCTTGGAAGAAGTCGAGTATGTATACCGAATATGACGTTGAGCTTGTGGTGAGAGATTCTGTGTTTAATGGAATGGGGGTTGCTTTCTGCTCAAGTATGTAAATAGTAGAAATTAGTGATTTCATCCCTGGTGAATAGGAACTCACCCATCCATAGGATCAGTCGTTCATTGATCTCCGTTGAGTTTTAACGTGTTTCGGCTTCCGAGTGGATTGTGAATAGAGTATAGTGCATAAAATAAATCAATAAGAAGAGACATTTGAGGATCTTTTTACAAGTATCAATTAGCACAGTGGCAGTGTGTTCGCCCGACTTAGTTTTTAAGATTTTATGAAAAAGAAATCCGTATACTAAGTTTTTTCACTAAATAAATTGTTTTCTTAGTTTTAGTCTAAATAAATATAGAAAAAAATTAAAAAAAATTAATCGTACGAAACGTCGAAAGACATTAAAAAAGTATTATGTTTAATTTAGAGTGCCCGCATGGGGCCAGTAAGTTAGAATAAGATAATTTTAAGTTAATTAAGCTAATTTTTAAGCGTTTTTTTTGTATAGCGTATAAGTGTTAATGAATTGAAAACAATAAAAATGCATTGAAAATGAGTTTGTTCGCCCGACAGACCATAGGTCGTGGGTTCGAATCCGAGTGGGGAAAAAAAAAAAGAAGAAACTTTTTTTTTTTTTTTCATTTAATTTAAAAATAAATAATTAAAAGGGAGAAACAACATCACGCGATGTATTCTGGAGAGCGGTCCGTTAAGCCAATAGCGGGACCAGCTGAAAAGACAGGCGATGTATCAAGTGGTTCAAGCCAACCAGCAGTAGTGGTCGAACCAAAGAGGAAGAGGAGGAGGAAGCAAAGGCTTACTCCGAACCTAATAAAGTGCCCTTCCCTGTCAGCATCTACCGAATTATGTAAGTTGGCCATAGGCAATAATTTTTATATTAAAAGACTTAGCGTAGATAGGCATGCGATCCACTGTAACACAGTGGAGCGCTACCATAAAATTAAAAGTTTATTGAACGATTCGACGACGGAGTTCTTCTCCTACACCCCGAAGGGGGAGAAGCTGCAAACAATGCTGCTGAGAGGATTAGAACCGTCGACTGATCCGGAGGAGCTCCTTGCACTGCTGAAAGAGAAGAAGTGCGAAGGGCTCCAATTCGTGGGGGTCAAGCCATTCACCACAGCCTGAGCCAAAAGGGAGAAGCGGCAACTGCCGATTTTCCTGGCCCAGCTAAGTCCCACCAGCAATCTGGATGGTCTAAGGAGTATTAAAGTCCTAGACTACCAGGTTGTCCATTGGGAAAAATTAAAAAGGAGCGAAAACATTCTACAATGTGTTCGCTGCCAAAGGTTCGGGCACGCCGCGTCGAACTGCGAAATGCAGCCTCGATGCGTGAAGTGCGGTAACAACCACAAGTCCGAGGAGTGCGCTCTGGGTAAGAACGGAGCGTCTGAAAAAAGCCAGCTCTCTTGTGCTTTATGTAGGAACACGGGGCACACCGCAAATTATCTGGGTTGTCCCAAATTCCAGTACATCAAAATAATAAATCTGCCCGGCAGCACAAAGTGGAAGCTAAACGTCCACCCGTGCATTTGCAAACTCCAACCGTTACTCCCCATGTTGCCTACGCCTAAATGGCGGCAGGTAGGGGAAATACGGTACAGCAAGCGAAAATTGCTTCTCAGGTCCCAGCGCCCAGAGCACCTGAACCAGTACCTGACATGCTAGCTATCTTGCTCTCTATCCAGGGGCAGATGGCTCAGCTACAACGTCATTTAACTGAACAGACCGCGCGGGTGGATCAAGTATACGCACTGCTGCCTGGCCTAACGCACCTTTTGCCGTAATGGGTACGTACGTGGCGGAGCAAACCCTGAAGGTCCTTGCTGTGAATGTGAATTCACTGGTTAGGCTCGAACGACGAGCCGCACTATTTAAGTTGCTTAAAGACCAAGCCCCCGATGTGCTTTTGGTTGGCGAAACTAAGCTTACCAAAAGACACAAAATGAGGCACAGAAGATACAAGATAGTACGGAGAAACCGACCCAACTCCATTCAGGGAGGTGGCGTTGCAATTTTCGTACGAAAAGGTATACATTTTAAAGGAGTATACAGCCGTGTAGTACGTAGGTTCCAGGTGCTGGAAGCATGCATCGTGTATATCCCCCTCCGTAGTGGAAAGCGGTTGTACATGGTGTCTGTCTATGCACCTAAGGCTACTCAATCCACCTTATTTATTTCAGAGCTCGAGACACTTTTCCGATTTCTGAGGCTGGAATTGGAAGACAACTATTTTATTATCGGCGGAGATTTCAACGCCAAACATAATGATTGGGGAAATAATACACCAAATACTAGAGGGAACCTACTATTCAATTGGTGCGGTCAGCACAGTATAATGTATCGACTCGGGCTTAAGGCGACGGATAGTGCGTCGTTTCCCAGACACGGGTCCTATTTGGACCTTCTGCTGTTCGACTCACGAATACAACTGACATGCACTAACCAACAAACTACAACGTGTCTAAGCACTTTCGTGTATGACAGTGACCATTGCGGTCTCAGCACCGAAATAACTGTCCCCAACGAAATTGCGGAATTGGATGAGTTTGTTCAAAGGCATTCCTACAATTACAGTAGGGTGCGTTGGACACACTTCACCAGATCACTGACTAGAGCACTCTCCTCGAATTCGTTCTACCCACCGTCCAACAGAAATCTGTCAAACGAGGAGATTGACAGGTATCTAAGACTAATGGACGAGACAATTAAACGAACAATGGACAGAGCAATACCTCGGTACCAACACACTGACGAAGAAGACTTATTCCGCAACGCAAAAATTGACGCACTGCACCGACATAAAAGTAGACTTCTGTCAAGACTAAAAACCTTGTACAGACAGTTTACTGACAGACATAACCCGGAGATCATGACACTGAAGTCGTCGATTAAAAACCTCCAAACATTAATAAAGGAGAATTACAGAACATCTGTAAGTTTGTATTGGAACAATAAAATTCGGGCTGTAAACACCAGCAACCCGAATATGTTCCCGCAAATAAATAAAATATTTCGGAGAAATAATCAGAACGACCTTCCATGTCTTAAAATCGCCAGAACGACGAACAACGAACAAATACTTGTAGCAGCAGGCATAGATCCAAATGGGGCTGTTGATGATGACAACTTCTTTGTGATCGAGGATCCGCAGGAGCAGGTAGAGGCTATAGGAGCGACTTTCCAGGAAGTGTACAAGGCGAATGTTATCATTGGCCCGAACCACGATCTGGAGAATCGAGTCCTTGTGCACAATTTCTACCTTCGAAATGAAATTGTGAATTGGCGATTCGAGAGCTCGGGTTTCACCCAGTTCAGTGACGAGAATATGGCAAATAATGTCATCACCAACGATAGGGTACTACCCCCGTTCATTTCGAAGGAAGAGCTCCAAACGATCTTCGAATCACTTAGAAGTAAGAAATCAGTGGGAACCGATGAAATACCGAACATTGTGCTTCGACATCTCCCTCTAGAAGCGGTGAACATTTATACCACCCTGTTTAATAATGCAATGAATAATGCACATTATCCAGCGCATTGGAAAACTGCGGTGGTACATCCCATCCCCAAAAGGCATAAAGACACTTCCAATCCGGCGAATCTCCGATCGATCAGTCTTCTTCCAAACATCAGTAAGGTGTTCGAGAAGGTGATCAATAGAGTCCTGACTAAGTGGGTTGAGGACAAACATATAGTTCCGGATAATCAATTCGGTTTCAAAGCGGGGCATGATATCATTCATGCTGCGTCGAAACTGGTTTCTGATATCCAATGGAACAAAGGCAAGAACCAGTGCACTGGTGCCTGCCTGATTGACTTGGAGAAAGCCTTCGATACCGTATGGTTAGAAGGACTCTTTTTCAAGCTGGACAGGTTGGGCATTAGTAAACCACTGCTGTATATTCTTTTCGATATGCTCTCCAGTAGACAGTTCATCGTGAAGAATGGCGATGTGATTTCTGCTGGAACATTTAACATTAAAAACGGTCTGCAACAAGGTGCGGTAAATTCGCCGATCCTATTCAACATTTACACGAGTGATCTGATAGGTTCACTTCACCATGCCATAGCGTACGCAGACGACATAATCGCGTACAGATCAGGTCCAAAGATTGAGGTCATTAATATGCTTTTGCAGCGTGACTTCGACAAAATTAAGCGATATTGCGATGACTGGAAGTTGAAAATCAACTTTCAGAAGTCGGAAACCATTCTGTTTAGGACGCCTTTGTCTGGGGCCTCTAGGGATACCAGAAAGAATTGGCGAAAGTTCTCGATCGTGGGACAGCAAGGGCAGCCACTTGCTTGTCGAAATGTTGTCAGATACCTTGGGATCTGGCTAGATCAATTTCTGTATTTTAACAAACATATAGATGTTGCTCTGACCAGAGCTAAAGGTGCTTTTGCCCTTACAAAGAGACTGTTTTATAACAGCCAACTCGATGCGAGGGTGAAGGTAATCTGCTACATGGCCCTTATCAGGCCCATGCTTGTATTTGGATGTCCCGTGTGGTTCAACGTGAGAGCAAGTTTATTGGAAAAGATTCGGGTGTTTGAGAGAGCTTGTCTTAGGACTTGTCTTCGCTTATACAGAACACCAGAATCTCAGTACATAAAATTCTATCCCAATGAGGTCTTATACAATAGGGCGAATCTAATAAGAGTGGACAATTTCGTCATTAAGTTGACTCGAAGGCACGTTGCAAGAGCAATGGCCTCATCGAACAACCTGATCTCCGGGGCTTACTACCCCAATTATATGTATCACGAGAGAGTTCGCTTTGACGGCTTTATTCCTCCAGAAGCGTTCCTCTATTTAGATAGCAAAGGTCTGATCCAGGACAGATTGGCGGTGCCGCTAATCTTCCACGTCGCTCGAACAGCTGCGGACAGGCGACTCAACTACGACAGAGACGTCGCATATGGCAGTGCGGAGCGTCTCCGGTTCAGTAGGGCGGTAGGGAGTCGCGACATGAGGGATGTTGCTCGACAGCACCAACACTTTTGGTGGCTTGTTGAAGGGGAGGATGCTTCGTCGTCGAACTCCTCCGGTGATATTTAGCTTCATGTGAAGCGAGGTGGGCCAGCCTAATTTGTTTTTGCCCATGGCCGGCTTACATAGTTTTTAGGTAGATTTAAGTTAGATTTTAAGGAAAAAAAAAAATATATAAAATGAAAAAAAAAAAACAATATATATATATGTACATATATTTGTATATTAAATATATATATATTATGTATATATATATATATGCATGTAGATGTAAGTAGGTTAAGTAGATTAAGATTTAGTTTTAGGTAGTATGTAGGCTTTTAGTTTTAAGTTTTATAATATAATAAAATTAAAATATTCCGTATACTAAGTTTTTAAACATGTTTTCTTAGTTTAAGCTGTAGTTAAGTCACTGTAGAATAAGAATAAAATCCGTCATAAACGTCGAAAGACATAGTATTTAAGTATTATGTATAACTTAGAGTGCCTGCATAGGGCCAGTAAGTTAGTTTAAGATAAATTTAAGTTATTTAAGCTAATTTTTAAGCGTTTTTTTGTCTCGCATGTAAGAGTAAATTAAGTAATATAAATAAAAATGCATATAAACTGAAAAAAAATCCATAGGATCGGGCGAACAAAATTGTCTTCCGCAAAGTGTCTTTCCAAAATTCCAAACGCTTCACTGAGTCCCTGGGTTGCATGCAGCTCCTGGTACGAGTATATGGTGGAATGAACTCTCCAGATGTAGGTCCTACTTAAATTAAAATGTCTGCTTAGTTGCATAGGACTGGTATTTGGATTGGCGTAATATAACATCTCTTAGTAGCTGCGAACGCCTTCTGCTAAAGTACGATGAGAATCCCTCTGACGATTTCCGCGTTACTCCTGTCTCCCTCAACTCGGAAAATTTTCTAATAAACATTCTGTCATTTGGGGGAGTCCTATCAGGGTATCGTGTCAGATATTCCGGTCTGGGTCTCTGACCGTTACCTTTGGAGAATCCATGCCTGCCTATTCTTGTCTTGAAAGTCCATCATCATTATAAAAATAGTCCATTATAAAAACTGCAAACTGGTTCTGCAAATACTTTTGCATTCATTTTATATTACTTCACAAGAGATCTCCTCAATTTCTTTTTCAGAAATAAGGACTTATAATTTTGTTTTTGTTATGAAAATTTGGGCGTTACCTACCAGAGGTGGTGCCTTTTTCCACCTTTTAGGTGTCATAGAATTTATTAGATTTACATTTCGCAATAATAAATTTACTTTACGAAAAAAAAAATTGAAAAGCATTTCTTAACTATTTAATTTTATAGGGCCGTCGTAAAAGAGTTTTATAGTTTGAACAAATTGGGTCGTATCTTTAAAACTATTGCCTACTACTAACTTAACCTTCTTTTTTGTTTGTACATAAATACTAGGTACACTTTTCAGAGTTGAGAAAAGTGGGTGGTAAAAAGATATTTTTCCCCAAAAATTTATGACAAAATCAAAATTTTACGATTAAAAACAAAAAAATCGCTTCTCATCGTCAATAACTTTCGACACATTAATTTTAGGGCAATATTCACTTTATAATAATTAAAGTACTCATAACTACGAGTTCAAATATGGCATACTTGTACGATACACACATCAATTTTAGAGCTGTTTCTTTCAATAGGCGTCGAAACAGGGCAGGATGAGGCTTTGCTTAAAATCCGTGTATCTCGGTGAGGATGGGCTTCCGAACTCCCGAACCGTACGTTTTTTTTCTCAAAATATATCTACGAATTTCCGCTTAAATATTTCGATATATTATCTGGAGCACCTTGTCGGTGGGAGGGTGAGGGAAGTAGACCGCATATCAATGGTAGCTTTTACAATTGTTTTGTGTCAGCAGCTGTCAAAGACACCAATCACATCCAGCAGCCAAAATATACAGTAAGGTTTGCCACTTCATTATACATCGTTTTACGCTTGCTGAACGTGCGGCAATTATTAAAAAATATTGTCGAAATTCCGGTTCAGTTGTAAACACGCAACGTGAATTTCGTCGTGTGGTCGGTCATCATCATGGCTTCAGTGTGCAGACAATTTGTCGTACCGTGGAAATGTTTGAGCGTGAGTACACTCCTTTTGGATCTTAAGCCACCAACCAGACGGAGATGACCCAGAAATGTCGATTCGGCACCGATCAGCCCATGCAGCGCCTGACAGTCAAGCCGTCTTATTTTGCTGTTGGATTTGGGCCTACATCCGTAAGATTGTGCAGACGAAAGAATTGAAGCCGGACGACCATACAACGAAGTGAGTTCGCGAATTGGTCGCCGGAAATGTTGGGCGGAAATCCGGATTTTGATCAAAAAGTCATCTCGGACAAGGCCCATTTTTGGCTCAGTGGCTATATCAACAAGCTAAATTACCATTATTGGAGCGAACACAATCCTCAAGTGTTCGACAAAGCATCAATACATCCACAAAGATTGACTGTTGGTTGCGGTTTATGCCATGGCGGCATCATCGAACCTTATTTATTTCGGAATGAGGAAGAAGACACAGTTACCGTCAATGGTCGCAGGTATAGAGCGATGTTGACCGACTTTCTGTGGTCAGAGCTCGACCATATCGATATATCCGAGCTCGAAGTTGTGAATGAGAAATTTGGCGACTGGGCCATCTTACGGCGAGTGTTTATCAATTGGCCGCCGCGATCATGGGATTTGACACCACCCGATTATTTTCTCTGGGGCTACGTCAAATCTTTAGTCTACGCTAACAAGCCAACCACTTTAGATGCACTCGAGCCCAACATTCGATACGCTATTGGACTGAGTCATCCAAAATTGGACCGACCACTTAAAGCACTGTAGTCGAAGCTGAGGCGGCCGATTGAAGCCTGTGCCATTCACCACATAATAGCATGGACGTAGCTTCAAAATAAGGCCAGAATCAATTTTATATCTCACACCGTTTTTGTTTTCTTTAATTTTTTTTCCTATCGTTCTTAGCTGATGATTTTCAGGTGAGAATTTAATCATTTAATGATTAACTAATTGATCTTTTCGCGTATTAGTTGGTCGGTTCCACATGTTTTTGCGATCGCACTGAGAGAAGTGTGTTAGAGAGTTAGTGGATGTTTTTTGGAATGAGGATTGGAAATTTTTATTATATTGGTATAGTAAAAGGATTTATTTATTGTTTCAGCATTCCGATATTTCCGTGGATAAAGTGTTTGATTTTCTTGTGAATGTTTCATTGAATTTAGTTGAGCTGTTATATGTATTATATTTTATTCGTATTCGTGTTTTGAATATATATATTTTTTTATTTAAATAATTTACGCACGCCTAAGGGGTTAGATACCCTTTTACTGCTGCCAGGGCTCGGGCGCAAATTAGAAGGAGGAGAAAAGAAAAATTGTTTTTGTAGTGGTTTGAAACTCAGGTGTGTGTGGTTTTGATATTCGCTCTCCAGGGGGTGGGAGTCCGAATAGGACGGAGAGTTTTTTCTTCACTCAGAGTGATTTGAAGTTTATAATTCGCAATTTTTGTTTTTTTTTTTGTGCTTGAAACTCTACAACAGCCAAATCTACGTGTCAGTTTTATGCCTTCACACGCAGAATTTTTCTGTCTGAGCTCCAATTACACAAATAAAAAACTGACTTGTCATGGGCAGGACCTGGACCCTCCGAGTGAGAAGCGATTGCTAGTACCACTACGCCACGGCCACCGCCAATATAAGATCGCGTTCGGGTTGATTTTGCTATTGTTTGGTTAAGTTATTCTTTTGAAAATTTTAACATTAAATGTGAATATTCATGTTGTTTTGAATAGTGGACTGTATATTTACATAAGTCATGAGAGATGTTGCTAGAGTTTATTCCCAGAAACCTGATTTCTGAATAATAATAATATGAACCTACGTTCATATAAACTTGATTATTTAAAGGTATGTTATTGAATTAAGCCTATTTTATATTTTTGTGAAGTGCTGACTGAATTATGCCATTTGGTTTCTCAATCGTAGTTTCGCAGTTTCATTGTGCCGCATTGACCGAAGACGAAGGTTTTACTGGGCCGTGGACAAATCCCAGCCGATGCCGTTGCTGTTATACCGCTACATTTTGATGCTTCCTCGGATTTATTTTAACTTATCCACATAATCCATATTCCGCATAAATCTAGTGGATGGTATTGTATAATGGTGTCAGATCTTCTTCTTTCGATTTAAATTACAGTTTATCATTGCGAAGAATTTTCTGATGTCATATGCTTTTCCATCATCGCTAATATTATTTTAAAGCAATTAATATTCATGAGTTTAACTATTTTGGCATTGCTAAAATTTGATCTACGAGTATCTTGCTTAATTCTAGCAAGTATATTAAGTTGGAGCTTTTTATAGGACGATTTTATTTAATTATGCAATATAATTGATACTGAAAAGAATTTGTGCAGTACTCACTTGTGGACAGTCGTTGGCGGTAAAATTGTTTATGTGTTGCACCTCCTGCTATGGATAGCTAAATGCTTCAGATTAATATTACTTGATCTGCACAATTAGTCGGCACCCTTCACACTTTATACCCATTTAATTATAATAAATGAAACAAAAAAAAACGTTTTTAATGGGTCTTAATTAATCATTTAAATATGAATTTCTATATTTAAATTCACAGATTCCGGTTTGCGGCTCGAGTGGACCAACAAATGCCTGAATTTATGTTAAGAGTAAATGTAATTTATGTTAGAACTTACTTTAGGAAATAAAACCACTTTATTGTTCTGTCTTGTGAATACGAGTACAATAAAAATATGCTATAAATTTTCAGTTTTATCTTCAATTTTAAATAACTGTTTGTATATACTCGTATGTTTAAATGTTGCCTGGTTTTCCATGAATGTTGCTAAACATTTTATATATGACATAGAATTGGCATTTGTTCAACTATTGTTAGTTTGATAAATAAAGTTAAGGATGCTATAATAATTATTTCATTTATACATTTTTCATGTACGAGTATATATATAATTTTATAGCTGTATAGTTTAACAAACAGCAGATACGTTTCAGAAATATGTAGCATTATATGATATTATTCGTGTATTAATTCAACTGTTTACAGAAAAAGAAGTACACAGAGAGAATCAACATATGTACATTTAATCCTATAGGGTAAACATGCCATCAGTCGTTCACAAACCACGGTAGTATACAGACCTGTTTCGGCTTTTCTTCAGCGAATTCAGTAAATTATTATATAATTAACACACAAATTTTCAAAAGCACAGCTGGCGTAGTGCAAGAGTGCGCGGACGCGAAATTTTAATATTTCAAGTTGTGCGGGTTCATTCCCTGCCCGTGCACGGCATTTATTTAATTGATATTGTTATTTAATTGAAAATAAATAATAAAATTAGTGACGTGGACACAAATACTAAATAGTGATGAGTGACAAAGACCGTCCCGTTATCCCCATTATGGGATTAGTGGACGGCACAGCAATAGCAGTGGCGAGTGAAAGATCAATAAAACGGAGGAAAAAAGTGGATCATCGAATTAGCAAAACGCCCCTCTCTTTGCCCCTCTATCGAAATGCTGCTAAGAAGGGAATGGGGGGGGGGGGAGGGGCGTCAACGTCTGCGGCAGTAATAGCAGCGCAAAAATAAGGACGTCACGAGACGGAAGACGAATACGTCTCTGATAGAGTGACTCATGAAAAAGCGAGTAATAACAGCTTTGCATCGTTGGCAACTTCTGAGTCGGAAGACGAAGATGAAGAACTGAATCCCATTAATAGCAACATCCAGCAACTACAAAAAAAGGTGCTTCCTATTAAAGCTGGGCAAATCGCCCGAAGGCAAAGGGAGCAGGGAGCTAAGGCAAGCTCCCAACAGCAACAGCAAGTGCAGGAGAAAAGTGCGCAGAAATAGCAGCAAACACAAACACAAGAAGTGCAAAAGCAGCAAACGACGGAGCATTACTCATTCACACCAAAGTGTGAAAAGCGGCAATCGATGCTGCTGAAGGGGTTGGAACCGTCTTCTGATCCTGAGGAGATCCTGGCACTGCTCAAAGAGAAGGAGTGCGAGGGACTCAAGTTTGTGGGGGTAAAGCCGTCTACCACAGCTAGAGCCAGGCGGGAGAAACGGAGTCTGCCGTTCTTCCTGGTGCAGCTCAGTCCCGAAAGCCGTCTGGATAGTCCAGGGAGTATCAATGTCCTAGACTACCAGGTGGTTCACTGGGAAAAACTAAAAAGGAGCGAAGGCGTTATACAATGCGGAGTACAATAATTATATTGTTAGAAGAAGAAATCGGCCCAGATCCAAACGTGGAGGCGGTGTCGCGATCTTCATTAAAGAAGGTATAACATTTCACAGAGTGTACAAGGGACTGTTGCGCAGGTTCCGGGTGTTGGAAGCAGTCGTTGTTTACATACCGCTCCGCAGTGGAAAGCGGCTGTACTTGGCTTCTGTTTATGCACCTGAGGCTTCACAATCCGCCCTAATCATTACAGAGCTCGACACGCTTTTTCGACTTGTGAGGCTGGAATCGGGGGCGAATTATTTTATAATCGGCGGGGATTTCAATGCTAGACACAGAGATTGAGGAAATAACATGCCAAATACTAGAGGGAACCTACTACTCGATTGGTGGGGTCAGCACGATGTCATGTACAGACTCGGTCTTAAAGCGACGGATAACCCGTCGTTTCCCAGAGGCGCGTGTTATTTGGATCTACTGCTGTACGACGCATACGACTGACAGGTAAGAATTTACAAACGCTAAACTGTCTGCGCACGTTCGTGTATGACAGTGACCATTGCGGTTTTAGCACCGAAATTACAGTTCCCAACGAAATTGCGGAATTGGAGGAGTTTGTCCAAAGATATTCTTACAACTACAGTAAGACTCAACGGACACGCTTCTCCGCAACCTTGACAATAGCGCTCTTCTCGAACGCGCTCCACCCACCGTTCAATAGGAATTTGCCAAACGAGGAGATCGACAATTACCTAAATCAAATGGACGAGACAATTAAACAAACTATGGAGACTACAATACCGCGGTATCGACGTACAACTAACGAAGACCTATTCCGCAATCCTACTATTGACGTACTGCACCGACAGAAAAGTAGACTTCTGACAAGACTTAAAAACTTGTACAGACAGTTAACTGACCGACAAGACCCGGAGATTAGGACACTGAAGTCGTCGATTAAAAATATTGAAAAATAATTTCTGTAAGTTTGTATTGGAAGAACAAGGTTCGGGCTGTAAACACCAGCAACCCGAATATGTTTCCGCAAATAAATAAACTATTTCGGAGAAAAAATCAAAACGACCTTCAGTGTCTTAAAATAGCCCGGACAACAGACAACGAACGGTTACTGACAATAGCAGGTATTGATCCAAATGAAATAATAATAGACAATAACTTCTTTGTGATCGAGGATCTACAGGAGAAGGGTGAGGCCATAGGGGCGATTTTCCAAGAAGTATATAAGGCCACTGATATCATTGGCCCTAATTATGACCTGGATAATCGCGTCTTGATGCACAACTGCTACATCCGAACTGAAGTAGAGAATTGGCGATCCGACGGCTCTGGTTTCACCCGGTTTAGCGACGAAAATATGGCAAACAACGTCATTGCCAGAGAGGGTGACCTACCCCCGTTCATTTCGAAGGAAGGACTCCATGCGATCTTCGACACAATCAGAGTTAAGAAATCAGTGGGGACCGATGATATTCCGAATATCGTGATTCGACATCTTCCTCTAGAAGCGGTGGACATCTACACCACCCTGTTTGATAATGCAATGAATAATGCATATTATCCAGCGCATTGGAAAACGGCGGTGGTTCAACCTATCCCCAAAAAGGGAAAGGATATATCCAATCCGGCGAATCTCCGGTCGATACCGCTCCTTCCGAATATCAGTAATGTTGTTGAAAAAGTAATCAATAGAGCTCTGTCTAGGTGGGTTGAGGACAAGCATATACTCGTAGTTCCGGATAATCAATTCGGTTTTAAGGCGGGACATGATATCTCACATGCCGCGTCTAAACTGGTGTCCGATATCCAATGGAATAAAGGCAAAAACAATGTGCTGGTGCCAGCCTTGTTGACTTGGAGAAGGCCTTCGAAACCGTATGGTTAGAGGGTCTTTTCTATAAGCTGAATAGGCTGGGGATCATCGTGAAAAATGGTGATGTGATTTCTGTTGGAATATTTCAAATTAAAAATGGTCTTCAGCAAGGCGCGGTCAATTCACCGATCCTATTCAACATTTATACAAGTGACTTGATAGGTTCACTTCCCCATACTATTGCGTACGCAGACGATTTGGTAGCGTACAGAACAGATCAACAGGTCATTAATACTCTCTTGCAGCGTGACTTCGATAAGATAAGACGATTTTGTGATGACTGGAAGTTGAAAATCAACTTTCAAAAGTCGGAAACCATTCTCTTTAGGACGCCGTTGTCTGGAGCCTCTAGGGATACCAGAAAAAATTGGCGAAAGTTCTCTATCATTGGACAACACGGACAACCTCTTGCCTGTCAAAATGTAGTCAGATACCTTGGAATCTGGCTAGATCAGTTTCTGTATTTTGGCAAAAATGTAGATGCTGCTCTGGCCAGAGCTAAAAGTGGTTTTGCCCTTACAAAGAGACTGTTTTATAGCAGCCAACTCGATGCGGCCTTATCAGGCCCATGCTGGTATTTGGTTGTCCCGTGTGGTTCAATGTACGAGCAAGCTTAATGGAAAAGATTCGGGTGTTTGAGAGGGCTTGTCTTAGGGCTTGCCTTCGCTTGTACAGAACACCAGAGTCGGAGTACAATAAATTGTATCCTAATGAGGTCCTTTACAATAAAGAGAATCTAATACGAGTGGATAACTTCGTAATTAAGCTGACTCGAAGGCACATTGCAAGAGCTATGACCTCGACGAATAACCTGATATCTGTGGCTTACTACCCCAATTACCTTTACCACGAGAGTGTGCGCTCTGACGGCTTCGTTCCACCGGAAGCATTCCTCTACCTAGATCAGATAGGGGTGATCCAGGATAGTTCAGCGGTGCCGTTAATCTTCATTGTCGCTCGGGCAGCTGGGGATAGGCGACTCAACTATAACAGAGACGTCGCAACGGTAGTGTGGTTCAGTAGGGCGGTGGGGAATCGCGATAAGAGGGATGTCGTTCGGCAGTACCAGCATTTCTGGTGGTTGAATGATGGGGAAGACATTTCGTCGTTGTTTCCGTCAATTACGGACCAGCCTCACTAATGAGGCAGAGCTGACCAATTTATTTGCTCTGTGAATAGCGGTGGCCAGCTTACATAGGTTTAGGTTAGCATTTAAGAAACATATACATGTATCAGTGTATACAAAGGTGTATACTGATATATGTATATGATTGTGTATAATATCTATGTGTGTATGTGTGCATTTAGGTTAGGTAGGCTAAGGTTTATTTTAAGTTAGATACTAAGTTTTTATAAAAAATAAGAAAAAGGTCCATATGCTAAGTTAAGCCTTAAGTATAGAAAATAAGTATTCCTAAATAAAATGTAAATGAAGTCGAAAGGCATAGATATAATTATTCAGAGTAGCTTAGAGTGCCATTTTTTGTTAGAATGTAAGAGTAGTGTTAAGAAAATAAAATGAACTTAAAACTGAAAAAACTCTCTCTCGCACAATATTCCGCCTTCCAACTATATGTTCACTTGGTAGTGTCATTCCTGACCCCGTCGCTTCTACTTCATTTCCTTCATCTTTATCTTCATCATTGAGTGCAATTTCATCAGATATTCCAAAAATATACATAATTTATATAACATAATACATCATAATTATTGCCGTACACAATAGAAAATAGACATGTTAATTACCTGAATCATCACAATCCGAAACTGCTGCCTCTGTCGGTGGAAAATATTCCCCGTCATCACTATCCGACATGGTGCCTAAATGTCGGATGATTATAGGGTCTCCCTATTGTTAGTTCTATAGGGACTATAAACTGTGTATAACCTCTATAGTTGTTTCATATGCCACGTAGCCAGCTTTGCCATCTGCCACGTAATGCGTGGGAATTTTCATTTCCCAGACTCGACTCTATTAAACAGCACACATTGTGTCAATTCTGAATCTACAAGCTTTTCCTACAGTAACATAATTAACAGCCTATCTGGAAATATGTTTAGTATGGACAAAGTTGAATGAGCCATAAGCTTATTTAGACAATGCAAGCCACCTGGAACAGACCGAATCTTAACACCACTGATTCACAAACGTCAGGTCCATATTTCTCCACTCTAATCCCCCTATTTAGGTCTAGCTTCAATTGGGATACATCTCGCTAGGGTGGAGGGGTAGTGTTTAACTCCAAACCAGAAAAACTTAGTAAACCACTTAGATCTCGTTCGTGTTTTCACTGCATTGTGTACCTCGGTCGATTACACACCAACACCAGTGCCAAAGGAAATTTTTCGCACTAAAACCAAAATAAATTCAGATTGCCAAGCAATTATAATAAAATTTTCTTCAACAGCTGATAAAATTAGATTGCTGAAATCCATAAACTGTGCATACAAGAAAACAAAAAAGTCGCTTTGTTTACATAATGTTGGCATGCAATCTGACGTGTCAATCTACCTCAATGAAAGTCTTTCTGCAGCCAATCATGCGATCTATCGGAAAGCTTTCCAATTAAAACATCAAAAGCAGCTGACATCTGTGTTCACCCGAGGTGGGCGTATTTATGTGCGTGTGAAACCAAACGAAAAAGCTTTTTTGGTAAATTCTATACACAACTTTGATTCATTTGCCGCCATCGAATAATATGATTAATATCAACTTCACTTGTAAGCTACAATTTCAGTATTCCTTTCTATATGTCACTATTCACTTTTCACTATTCTGTTTGTGTTTGAGTCTCTTATTGAGAGGGCAATTTTCCGTTGGTACCATTAATGGGTGATATCGGCGGAAATCTATCCATAGGCAATGGCTCAAATGATAACCTGTGCGTTCGTCTTAACCCTAGAAGACTAATCATATTTTTTAGTACATTAAGACTAATCATTCGTCGAATCGACGACGCAAAGTTTAAACCCAATTTATAGAAAAATTTATTTACAAATTCTACTAACTGTGAATTATTTATTCTCTTCGACTCATTTTTGAAATAAAACTCAATTTTGTTCTTTTATGTTATACACATTTAACTCTTTATTTCTTTATTTTCTCTAGGAACATAATATATATGAGATCTATTTCAGTTTTTTTTAGTTTTTATGAAAATAAATAAAAATATTAATATAAAATAAGAGGAACCTAAAGATTAATTCCTAAAAAAACAACAAAAAATAACAATAACAGAAAAAAAAAATTAATTTGTACACTTGGTGCAAATATCAATTTTGTGTTCTCCACATACATTTATTTTGCACTTTGCACATTTGGACTTAGTCATTCGCCGCATTTTTGATGGACACAATTTGCAAATCTTCCTTTTTTTTGGGCTTTTTTCAACTGTGCTTTGCTGTATTAAATGTTGTTCGTTGTCAACACTATTCAGTTGAATATAAGCCCTGAGATCGGAGTGCAAAGTGGGAAGTTCTAGTCTTTTCTTCATCCACGGTGTAACGAGACTGGAATGCAGCTTCTTCATAAAGTCTCTTCGTTTTAAGGCCTTAAGATTTTGCGAAACGACATTATGAGTGTAGATAACGTAACTATTTATAAATGTCATATTCAACATTCCATAGAACATGCACATAGGCCACCTATTCGTCTTTCGTGAACAAGACATGTTACTACACATTTGGTCAAATGTGTCAACGCCTCCTTTTGTTTGATTGTAAAATTCAATCATATGAGGTTTTCCCGAATGCATGTTAACTGTTCCTTCCTCGTTGCAGGACGAAAGCAAGTATACCATTTTATTGGGTTTCGGCTTATATGATAGAAGTGTTAACTCGTTGTTATAGCAAAACATTGACGTTCCACATTTGCGAGATCTTAATTTTTTCATTTCATTTGGGATTTCTCTTTTATTAGAACGCAATGTTCCCACGAGAGTTAATTTGTACGGTAAACGGAGCAGCGACTTAGCGAGTTGAACAGACGTGAACCAATTGTCCATTGTGATATTTCGATTTGTACCGTGGACAGATTTGGTAAGTTCTTTTACACAATATTCTCCCAGCGGTAAGTTCCCAGTATTCGTGCCTTTTCCGAGATATGGCATTGCGTCTACCATATATTTAGTTCCACTATCACAAAGCATAATTATTTTCAAACCGTATTTAGCTGGTTTGTTTGGGATATACATACGAAATGACGCCCTACCCCGAAATGCTAAAAGTTGTTCATCAATTGTTAAGTAAAGACCAGGAGAATAGTTTTGGCGACATTTCTGAATAAACATTTCCCACAAGTTCCTTATTGGTGCAAACTTATCAGAAATAATATTACTTCTTATCGATTTATCATCAAATCGCAAGCAATTTATTAGAAATTTGAATCGCTCTTTGCTCATGGCGGAATTATATCTACTTCCCGAATATGTACAGTCAAAAATTTCATCGGCTGTAAGATGATTATCTTTTAGAGCGGCAGAAAGTACAAAAATTCCCAGCAAAGCGTTCATTTCATCAACCTCCGTCAATTTTATAGTGGAACTTGATGTTTTATAATTGATCCTTCTGATGTCGATTTCGACATTTGTCCACTTAACAATTTCTTCAACAATTTTATTCGTAATAAAACTTTGAAAGCACAAAAGTGGGTCAGTCAATGTTTTAACTGTTCTTGTAGGACCTCGCGCTTTATGAACAATTTTTGCCGCATAACGGTAGCTTTGGTTTTTTTTTGTTGTCCATATTTGCCTGTTCTTACCTCGTACAATTTTTGCAGCAACCGAAATTATTTTAGATCGTTTGTATTCTCCAAGCAAACTTAATGGTATGCTGTCTTCAGCATCTTCTTCCGTGCCTTCTTCATCATTAACATTTTCCCAGTCCGAGTCTTCTTCTCCTTCTTCTTCTACATTGTCATCCATATCACTTTCACACTCGCTTTTATTTAAATCCTCGTCATCGTCACAAGCTGTTATTATTTTTTCAATTTCCTCAGTCGATATTACAAATTGAGAAGCCATTCTGAAACTGTAGTTCACAAATTTGTTACAAATACTTTCACATTAAAAAAATTTACTGGAACGCTAAAAGTTACATTAAGGCTAATGTTCGTCGTTTCGACGAACGATCGCATTATTTTTTCCTCAAAACTACCCTTACCTGAGCTCACAAATCTTTAAGCGTCCGCACACAACAAGAACTCATGGATGACTAGAGCTATACGCAGAACGAAAGGGATCGGGGAAAAACCAAGAGAGAAATTAAAGAAATAAAAAAAAGTGTTCGTCGAATCGACGAACCTTAGCTTTCTAGGGTTAAAATCTTTTGTGAACAGCAAGAAGGCCTTAGGGTATGTCACATTAATGCACAAAGTTTATCGGAGAAAATTGACGAATTTAGATATCTGTTTGTTGGTTCCTGCGTTGATGTTGTGGGTGTATCTGAGACGTGGTTTGATCCGAGGGTAAGTGACAAGCCATACTCCATGTGCGGTTATAAGATCTCTCGCGCTGACAGGAAAAATAGAATCGGTGGTGGCGTTGCTATTTATGTTCGTGATAGTTTAACTGTAAATCCTCTGTTTGAGTCACCGCCCGATAGTGATTTTCAGTATTATTTTATAGAAATTGAAAAAAGGAAATGCCTGTTTGGTGTCGTTTATAGACCCTACAATAATATTGACCTGTCATCCCTCTCTGACTTATTAGAAAATTATTCGTCGTTATACTTGCGAACTATTGTGTGTGGTGTTTTTAACTGTAATATTCTTGAATATATGAGATTGTCACTTTTCATTGATTCCATTAAAATGCTTGGTCTTGATGTTGTATATTCGACCATTCCAACTCACTTTACTGGTTCCAACAGCACACTCTTGGACATCTTTATTACCAGTGACTGTCAGGAAGTGTTCTTTACCCAGGTTTCCGCTCCTGTTTTTTCTAAACATGACCTCATCTTTGCCACTTTTAATCTAGTCACCAGTAACAAACGATCGGTTTATACATTCAGGGACTTTAAAAATCTAAATGTGGAGCAACTTGAACGAGACCTTATTTGCCTTGATTGGCACAACGTATTTTTTG
Source organism: Volucella bombylans (assembly GCA_949129095.1). Taxonomy (NCBI): domain Eukaryota; kingdom Metazoa; phylum Arthropoda; class Insecta; order Diptera; family Syrphidae; genus Volucella; species Volucella bombylans. Next base: position 69,720,635 of record OX422142.1, on the reverse strand, counting down.
AAACATCGGTCGATGCCCAAGTCGAATTTCTCCATTACGTAGTTTTACAGCTCTTTGATAAACATGTTCCTCTAAAAAGGAAAGCTGTCAAATATAATAATATCAAGTGGTTTACCTCTGAAATTGTTGAGCTAAGAAACCAGCGTGATGCTGAATTCAAAACTAAAAACAAACTAAACAAAGAATTCGCTAAAGTTCAATCGAAGTTGTGCCCAAATGGAAACAATATCCAAACGCCACACGCTGGCTTATTCGAATTTGGCCGAGTGGAACAAATCGACGTTGCTAGAGCTGTGCTAAAAATTAAATCTAACGCTGTTGGTGTCGATAACATCCATCCAACTTTTATTAAATTAATATTACCCTATATACTTCCAGCTTTAACATATATTTTCAATAATATAATAACAAGATCCACTTTTCCGTGTGCTTGGAAGCAAGCCAAGATTATACCAATCCCAAAAAGGAAAGCAGTAGGCAACTCGTCAACTGAATATAGATCTATCGCTATACTTCCATATTTGTCAAAAGTATTTGAAAAAGTTATACACCATGAAATATCGAGTTTTCTTCAACAAGAACAAGTTCTTTGCGCCTACCAGTCTGGATTTCGGAAACACCACAGCTGCACATCAGCGCTTCTAAAAGTATCTGACGACTTTGCAATAGACATAAAACAAATCATCATTATCGCTCTCCTAGATTTTTCTAAGGCCTTTGACACCGTTGATCATGAACTACTTGTATCAAAATTGATAAACTTCTATAATTTCTCTGCATCAGCCGCTAATCTCATACGGTCCTATCTGGTTGAAAGAAAACAAGCAGTTCATGTAAGCAATGCTGTGTCAGATTATATTGCAATTTCAGTTGGTGTTCCACAAGGATCCATTTTGGGTCTCGCACTTTTCGCAATTTTTATTAACGATCTTCCTAAAAGCATTAAAAGTTCTAATTTTCACATGTTTGCTGACGATATCCAGCTCTATTTAAGCTTTGAGAATGATCTTATTGATCATGCTGCTTTGAAATTGAATGATGACCTAAAACGTATGCAGAAAACCTTCTGCAGCTTAACAGAAGAAAAACGAAGTGTCTTCTCATAAATAGAAACCCTTTATCTTTTATCAAAGTTCCTTCAGTATACCTTGGTAATGAACCTATCGAATTTGTAAACAAAGCCAAAAATCTTGGTATTTGTTTGGGACGTTAACCCCCACCAAAATTCAAAACATTCAAAAATTTGGTTCAATACAAAATTAACCTGGGACGACCACGTTTGCTCAGTTGTGGGAAAAATATACAGATGTCTTAGAAATCTCTCCCAAACTCAAAGCTTCATACCAGTAAATACGAAGCTCATGTTGGTCAAGGCCGTGCTCATTCCTCTGATAACATATGGCTGCGAAGTTTTTTGTTGCACCGGCGCCTTTGCCAGACGTAAGCTCAACATTGCTTTTAACAATGTTGTGCGATACGTATTACACCGTACACCGTATCGTTTTGCTCATGTGTCTGCTTATACCAAAAATATTCTTGGTACCACACTTTTCATTTTCACTACTGCACAATCAAATATCTACACAGGATTATAATCAACCAACAGCCCCAATACTTATATGATAAACTAAGGTTTTCGCATTCAAATAGATCTTTAAGTTTAATTGTACCTCGTGTTGCTTATCAAGTTACCGAACGACAGTTTTTCGTTCACGCCATTCGCCTTTAGAATTCACTCCCCCTTAATATAAGACGACTCTATAATACAAATAGCTTTACGAGTAGTGAAACTCTCTTTCGACATATAGCAAACAACTAGCAGGAATACTGAACATAAATTTCACACCATACAAATATTTTATTTTAATTGTTCAAGAAAGCTTATAATTTTTTTTTTTTTTCTCTCTTTGTACTCAAATTTATTTTAATCAGATGTTAATATTTTTAAAGTTTACCTTATTGAGAAAGAATTATAATTTTAGTCTAATCTTAAATCACTTATTAATTGTATCACATTTATAGCTTAAAGATCTGAATGGTCTATTATAAATGTCGTTGTTATACTGTAATAAAAATACTGAAATACTGAAATACTAAATCTTTAGCAGGATTTACACAGTTTCACTTTTGATGTACATTCAAAGTAAATCACTCAGCGTAAAATCGTCCAGAACAATCATCTTTATTTACATATTTCATCAAGTTCTGTAGTTTTACCCTTCACAGTATCATTGTTCTTTATTTTATTCTCTGCCATTCTGTATAAGGTTCTGGAACGGCTTGTAGTGCCAGGTGCCAGGATGTCTCTTTCGAGGAGGAATGCAAGGATTATACGTTGAGGTATTGACTTAATGTCACGTGGACTGATACATGAACTGAACTCATTTATATCTACAACTAGTCTTGCTCCAAGACGTTGGTGGGTGAAACCATGGGTTTCAAGGAAAGAAAAGGAAAGGAAATCTCTACGCTGTTAAGGGATAGAGGACAATCCTGAAGTGTAAAGGAATCATTTAACAATGAACCAATTTGCAGGTCTTCCCGTAACTCCACTTATTGAAAAAGAGATGCCTGATTCCGATAAATAAAACAACAAATGACGCTACGATATTTAGTGACTAGAAAGCATATAGACAAATCTAGCGCGTTCTATCGAGTGCCTTTGAGTGGTACCCTTTTTCTCGCGGATTTGATTTCCTGTATTCGCTGCATTTGGTACTCTACAAACACTAGTACTGCTGGTATGTTTCAAGAAAGTATTCCATGTGCCTGCCTTGACAGTCGAATGAAATTGTAAAAAAAGGCTACGAAAATAGTTCAATACAATAACAAAAAAAAAATAGGAATTTTTACACTACTACTCGTATAAAGATGGGTGGCGGATGTGAACTAATTAGTGAATAGGACTAAAATGAATCAGTCGTTCGCAGATCTCCGCAGAGAACAGACGTGTTTCGGCTTTTCCTAAAGTAAATAGTGAATTAGTAAATAGTAATTCAGTTTCATCTCAAAGATAATTAGTCGTAGACTCGTTAATTCACTCGGTAGCCCAGCGTTTAGCGGCGTCGTTCATCGAATCGTGGAACACGGGTTCGGTCCAAGGTCAAATGTGGAACTTTTGTTTTTTTCTTCTCAAATTGTTGTAAACAACAAAGTAATTAAGGAAATCACGTGCTGGATGACGGAGAGCGCTCCGCTCTTCCCATAACGAGAGTTGCAAAAGGCAACAATACTGTTTCCGGTGCCGTGGCGAAAGCCAGGAAAAGGTTGAAAGCCCCTCCTAATCTAAGGAAAAAAAAGTGCCGTTTTAAGAGCTGAAGAAGATAAAGATGGGGTCCAGTATGAGGCGGGCAATAACAACTTTGCCTCTCTAGCGGCATCTGAGTCGGAAGATGAAGATGATGAAATAAAGAATATTAACAGTAGCATACTAAAGCTGGAAGGAAATGTGCTTGCTATTAAGCAAAAACAACTGCGCGCAGGCAGAGGGAGCAATCAAAAGTAGAGAGCTCGCAACAACAAAAGCACCAAGAGCAGAAACAATAACTGCAGCAACAACAATACCAGCAGCAGCAAAAACAACAACTGCTGCAAACAAAACAGAAGCAGCAGAAACAGCAACAGCTGAAAAAACAACAACAGCTGAAACCACAGCAGCTGAAAAAACAGCAGCAGCAGCTGAAGAAGAATGAGAAGGTGCCTCCTATCAATACCTACAAATTAGAGGTAAATGCAACCAAGGATTTGTGTAAGTTGGTCATTGGTACTAATTTTAACATTAAGAGATTGGGGAACGATCGCCATGCCATCCACTGTAATACAGTGGAGGGCTACGCGAAAGTGAAATAGCTCCTAAAGGAAACTACGACGTAGCACTACTTATTCACATCGAAGTGTGAAAAGCGGCAATGGATGCTGCTGAAGGGGTTAGAACCGTCTTCTGATCCTGAGGAGATCCTGGCACTGCTTAAAGAGAAGGTCAAACAAGGAGATCGACAAGTACCTAAAACGAATGGACGAGATAATTAAACAAACTATGGACGCCACAATTCCTACTATTGACGCACTACACTGACAGAAAAGTAGACTTCTGTCAAGACTCAAAAACCTGTACAGACAGTTAACTGACAGACAAGACCCGGAAATTAGGACACTGAAGTCGCCAATTAAAAATCTTCAAACGTTAATAAAAGAGAATTACAGAATTTCTGTAAGTTCATATTGGAACAACAAGGTTCGGGCTGTAAACACCAGCAACCCGAATATGTTTCCACAAATAAATAAACTATTTCGCAGAAAAAATCAAAATGACCTTCAGTGTTTTAAAATAGCCCGGACAACAGACAACGAACGGTTACTGACAATAGCAGGTATTGATCCAAATGAAATAATAATAGACAATAACTTCTTTGTGATCGAGGATCTACAGGAGAAGGGTGAGGCCATAGGGGCGATTTTCCAAGAAGTATATAAGGCCACTGATATCATTGGCCCTAATTATTACCTGGATAATCGCGTCTTGATGCACAACTGCTACATCCGAACTGAAGTAGAGAATTGGCGATCCGACGGCTCTGGTTTCACCCGGTTTAGCGACGAAAATATGGCAAATAATGTCATTGCCGGAGAGGGTGGCCTACCCCCATTCATTTCGAAGGAAGAACTCCATGAGATCTTCGACACAATCAGAGCTAAGAAATCAGTGGGAACCGATGGTATTACGAATATCGTGCTTCGACATCTTCCTCTAGAAACCGCATTGGAAAACAGCGGTGGTTCAACCTATCCCCAAAAAGGGAAAGGATATATCCAATCCGGCGAATCTCCGGTCGATAAGTCTCCTTCCGAATATAAGTAAGGTTTTTGAAAAGATAATCAATAGAGCTTTGACTAGGTGGGTTGTGGACAAACATATAGTTCCGGATAATCAATTCGGTTTTAAGGCGGGACATGATATCTCACATGCCGCGTCCAAACTGATGTCCGATATCCAATGGAATAAAGGCAAAAAACAATGTACTGGTGCCTGCCTTGTTGACTTGGAGAAGGCCTTCGACACCATATGGTTAGAGGGTCTTTTCTATAAGCTGACTAGGCTGGGATCAGTAAATCACTCTGGTATATTCTTTATAATATGCTAACTAATAGACAGTTCATCGTGAAGAATGGTGATATGACTTCTGTTGAAATATTTCAAATTAAAGGCGCGGTCAATTCGCAGATCCTACTCAACATTTTTACAAGCGACTTGATAGGTTCACTTCCCCATACTATTGCGTACGCAGACGATTTGATAGCGTACAGAACAGGTCAAGAAATCGAGGTCATTAATACTCTCTTGCAGCGTGACTTCGATAAGATAAGACGATTTTGCAATGACTGGAAATTGAAAATCAACTTTCAGAAGTCGGAAACAATTCTCGTTAGGACACCGTTGTCTGGAGCCTCTAGGGATATCAGAAAAAATTAACGAAAGTTCTCGATCATTGGCCAGCACGGACTGCCTCTTGCCTGTCGAAATGTAGTCAGGTACCTTGGGATCTGGCTAGATCAGTTTCTGTATTCTGACAAAAATGTAGATTCTGCTTTGGCCAGAGCTAAAGGCGTTTTTGCATTTTTATAAAAAAAAGGTCCATATGCTAAGTTTTTTGTTAACAAATTTTTTTTCTTAGCCTTAGGTATACAAAATAAATATTTCTAAGTAAAATGTAAATAAAGTCGAAAGTCATAGCTATACGAATTTAGAGCAGCTTAGAGTGCCTGTGTGGGGCCAGTAAGTTAGTATATATAAGATTGTTAAGTAATTTTAAGCTAGCATTTAATCATTTTTTGTTAGTATGTAAGAGTTAATGATTAAGAAAATAAAATGCATTTAAAACTAAAACTAAACTAGTACTGAAATTGAAATTTGCATACGTTTTTCACTGCGCCTTTACTTTGGATGAATCATCGATTCGGTGAACGGCTATTTAATCAAAGGTTGGTAGGTGGTTTCATAGTTAATCCTTGCTGTACACTTTGAATGAAACAAAAATGGAAGGCAATCTACACTTCTCAATTTGGATGCCTCCTCCAAATGAACATTCAAATTGATAAATGCATCTGAATCTTTTATCAACCCATGGAAGCCATGGCAAGACTAATCTATGTATAAATTAGACAAAAGAAAGAAAAGATTGCTATAAGTACCTTCCTAGGTATTGAAAGTGCTTGCGGTAATGCCGGATATGATTCCATTTCAGAAGCCATGTCCCGAAAAGATATTGACAATCCCACTAACCGTTGGGTTAGAGCGATGCTCGAGAACCGGAAAATCTCCACATCTTCCGGTGAGGCTATAAAATCTCTGTCTCAGTCGTCAAATGTTGTCCATAAGGATTTATTCTTTCACCGCTTTCCGGTCACTTGTCATTGAAGACCGGAACATTGAAGTAAGCTTAGTAATCTGGGCTATAAAACAATAGGATACGCCGAGGATTTAATCATTGTATTGAAGGGTAAATATGCTAAAAACGTTTGCAATACGATGCAGACTGCTCTGAATATTACAAACAACTAGTGTGTTAGAGAAAATCTCTCAATCAACCCCAGTAAAGCCATACTCGTAAGAGAAATTTGAGTCTTGATTAGATCTCACTTAACGATGCAATAATTGAGCACTGCAATGAAATTAAAATATCTAGGAATGGTTCTCGATAAAAAACTGTATTATCGTAGACTCATATATTAATAATAAAATTAACAAAATGACTAAAGCAATTCGGGCTTTCCATCGTATGTATGGTAAGACCTGGGAATCACCCATTGGATATATACAATGATGATACGACCCATGATCACCTGTTCGTCAGTAGTATGGTGGAACAAAACAGAAGAGAAAGCTGCCATACAAAAGCTGCATCGATTACAAAGACTTGAATGCCTCGTCGTCGCCGGCGTAATGCACAGGTGCTTCACAGCCGCTATAGAATTCTTAAATTACCAAGCTTGATAGTTAATGACTGCCTACATATGATCTGAGTTTCGGCAGAAGGCTCGATATAGTGATCAATAGCCGGGAAACATGGAACTACAACCCAACCTCAAACCTTAAGGGTATTAAGTGGTATACGGATGGATCAAAGCCGGACATGGGGGTGGGTACTGGTATATTTGGACCAAACAACAGAATATCGGTACCAATGGGAAGAATCTCCAGCGTTTTTCAAGCAGAAATATATGCCATTCAGGTGTGCACTAATCTCATCTTAGATAAAGGAGTGTCCCCAACCTATATACTCACGGACAGTCAAGCATCCATTAAAGCATTAGGCTTCAACCTCATTGACTCCAAATCCGTCTTTCACTGTTTCAATATACTAAAAAACCACTCATATACCAACAAAGTGAAATTTTGGTGGACACCTGGTCGCAAAAGTTTTGTTGGAAATGAAGTAGCAGACTAAACTGATAGAAACGCTTTAGTTGATCCTTTCACCGGCCTGAGCCGTTCTGTGATATTCCGAATTCAGCAATTAATTCAACAAAACATCCTAGATCTTCGGCAGACTAAAAAAGATATCAAACTCCTCCACAACAAATCTAAAGAATCCCTACAATTTGATTTCTAACCGTACACTCCGACCTACACAAAATGGGTCTTATTCAGTTAACTAAATGTATATATAATAGTCTTTACATGGAAGACAACGAATCTGCGGAGTACATTTTATGTTAGTGAATGGCTCTATGAAGTGCCCTAAGGAGACGATACGTCCTTAGATAAATTTTAATCCCTGCAGAAGTTCTCAAAATCTACACCAGAGGGATTCTCAATTTCATCAAAAGAATTGAGGCTCTCTTGGCTTCTTAGTACTGATTTCGTGTTACAAAAGATCTTTTGGGTCGTAGTGCCCCCGCAATTGATGGATCAGATCCTTTAAACGATAAAAAAGAAGGAGAGCTTCGAAAACGTTTGTTGAGTGCAGTATTTTATCTAAGTTTCATTGTTTGAGTTTAGTAGCGGGTGATGGCGTTGGTGGAGGTAGTAATAAGCTTTGACGCTCGGGCAACTTCCTATTGAATGTGTGTATGGGAGACAGTTTTTGCTAACTTCGGTTCGAACAACATTCTGTTGTCTGAGAATTACGTCCACGTTCAAGATCGCTGATTACAAACCTTATAAGAAAAATGTTGGGGGTGTCCCTGACCCTGAATACGGTTTGCGGTAGACTCAGAAGTTCCCTGTTGTATTATAGTATCTAGTATTCGGAGCAAAACTCCAGAAAATCTTTGTAGATCTTCATTGTTGTTGTTGCTGTTGCTAGTTTCTCTTCCAACAACTTGTGTGTCAAACTCAGCAATTTTTATATTTTCACTGCCCATACCTCCTTCATAATTTCGATGCGAAAACACTTAACGTTCCTCCAGCAACGACAATCTAGTGGACATCTAAGTTTTTGTACGACAATGTGCATTTGTTTTGTTTGATGAAGTTAATGAAGAAATGTTACAATACATACAATTTTGATAGACGATTCTGATTGTTTTGTATTATAGAATATTACGAGTCTATGTATATACGAGTATAACATGCGATAAAGTTTGTTCACTAATGGACTGATAACCTTTCTTCTTTTTGCCGTCTTATTCTATTCCAGCTGGATTTTGAATAAATATGTGCTCCTGTTGTCCGTTCTTGCTGCTCAATTCTGACGCCTTCTTGATGCACTAGACTAGTGTTTTAACTGTAGCTTTGTTTTGATTGTGTAGCTTTAGTTTTGTTCACCTTGTTGTTAAGAACTGTCTGATATTATATGTATATATATTTAATATTCGCGCGTGTGAGACCCGGCTGTTCAACTTAAATGAGTTGAACATTACTAGTAAGCGACCCCTATGATGACCAGTATACAACATAGAGCATATCCATTATGGCTCATTTGCTTCAGGAACAAAAACAAGGTTTTCACAATTTCATACTATTACTTAGCCTCTCGACCATTCAATTTGATACAGCTATTTATAAAGCTTTTCTGGGCGAATGACCCTACAAGTTTATTTATTAAGGAGGGAAAAGGAATAACGAATAGAATAACAAAATTATCGAAAATTTGGTAATTTTTAAAACAAAAAAAAAGAAAAACGGATTGTCTTTTTTTGAATGACAGATAAAAGTCAAGCTAGATGTTGTCAAAGGGAAATGGTAAAATTTTTGCAGTGATTGACAGAAGTACAAAATAAAACGATAGAAGAAAATCGCAAGTACATGTGAATTATTTTTTTTAAATTAAAGGGGAACAGAAACATTTACTACCAACTAAAAGAAGTGTAGGGTTCCACTAATCCGCAACTCCGAGAATGCCAGTATAAACTGTATTGACCCCAACGGCATCATAGACTATAATAGTGATAGTGGCGGGATCAGAAGCGGGGTAACTTCATTAAAAGTCGCCACATCAGCTACGATAGCCACAGATAAGCTGTAGTGATAACCACTGCAACCCTTACAACCAAAACTAAGCTTGAGATACAAAACCAGCCTCCGCTTAAAATACAGTGGCTATAGCGCATACCATAACACACCACCAGCCAAACCAACAGTAGCAACAAAATCTACAGCTACAAACGACCGCCGCTCTGAGAGCAGTGGAATGAAGAGTGTCAAGAAAGATGCACGTATACCTTAACATTCCCGCCCCATTGCTATAAAAGGATTCAGGTTGTACAGTGCTACTTTGGTAGTATATATATTTATACACATATATCCAACATTATACTAGTTATTAGTGAGATACCAGCCAATCTGCTCGAAAAAGTGATTCAAATGGACTCTCGTTATCAAATCAAATAAAAATTGTATACACTTTTGCAATTTTCCTGTGTTTTTTGACAATTAAAAACAAAACGCTTAAAAAATCACCCATTTTAATATATATATATTTTTTAACTTCCTAATATGGAAGTTTTTGAAAACCGAAAACAGGTTAGTGTTAGAATATGTACTCGTATGTCTGTGCGTGTCAATTTTTTCGCCCACGATCACTTGCGAGCGAATAGTACTATGGATTTGAATTTTTATCAGATGATGTGTCTTCACGCCGAATCGCTGGCATTAGATTTTGACCAAAATCCGCAGATGACATACACAAGATAATAGAAGACTCTTTCGAAATGTTTGCAACACTAATCGAAATTTAAAAATTAAAATAAAAAAACGGGTCAGAATTATCTGAGCTATTCATGTAATAGCAACAATTTTAGAGCCGTCTCAGTCTCATATCAGATCGGCGGGTGATAGGCTTCCGAAATTCTAATAGGATATGAAATATCAGAAACCATTGGGGAATACTACAAGTTCTCTTCATCAGGAAGTTCTTGGCATGACCCATGGGTCGCACATATTTGGGCTAGTTTGTATTTGAAATTATTTATTCTTAATTGGGTCTTCCACTTGCAAAAGCAGTTAATTACAGTTTACAAGATTTTTGACAAATTACGAAAAGCTATTAAATTATGACCCATATATTATTGCTGATAAAAAAGAAATCCTTTCTGATTTCAATTGCAACATCTGAATCCGAAAAATAATTCTTTTCAAATTGTACTTTCGCCCATGTCCAACAAACCCAACGTCGTTGTTGGATCTCTGAACATCACCACTCATCAATACTGAACAAGTTTTTTTATCTCTCTTCAATTAATTGTACAATTGTCACTTTTTTGGACGTTTGGGCCGTCATGCCACGTTATGTTCTTCTACCGGAAGTGAAACTTCCGTCCTTTAGTGGGAATTATATCGAATGAATAGCGTTTAAAGAAATCTTTTTAGATCGAATTCATCAGAACACCAGCTTGAGTCATTTTCAATGGTTCCATTATCTAAAGTCTGCATTAGTATGCGATGCTTCGCAAAATATTCAGTTCTTTGGGTTCGTAGGAGAAAATTATCTGAAGGCGTTGAATATGTTGAGCAGCCAGAACGACGACAAGCGCATACTTTTTACACATTATATGGACGTTCTTGAGCAGCAACCAGATGTTGTTCGTGATGATCCCGTCTCTTTGAAACGTTATACATAAACATGAAGTTCATGTTTCAGTTCCATTAAAGGTCTTGATGTCGATGTCGATGAGCAAAATCGGCTTCTTGCGTATTTCTTAATCAAAAAGTTACCCAATTGAATTCACAATGAGTGGTATTACTCTCTACGGAAACAAACTAGTATCCCAACGATTACTGAGCTGTTTTCTCTTTTAGTTGAACAATATCTAATGATGGTATCATCTTCTGAGCAAAAATTAACGGTGCAAAGGAAATCAAAGGAAAAGGGAGGTTAAATCGATACATACTGCTAAAAGGTCTATAACGTGTCATATATTTGAGAAAGCTGATCGTCCAGTACGAGAATGTCAACGATTTATCGAAATGAGTGTGCTTGAAAAATAAGCTGCTGTTGATAAGTTTAAGCTTTGTTTCAACTGCCTATGTTTTTGTAAACTTTCCTCTAGGTGCAGTAGCCGTCGAACGTGTGGAACTCGTGGCGGAAAACATCATACTCTAATCCGAGAAGCCAGGGTACCGACTTTGACGACATCGGCAACATATGTAGCAACAACAATCCTCATCGTATAACATCGTATCCTCATATAATGCCAACAGCTGATGTTACAATTAAGTAACGGGTTATTCAATTACTAAGTCTTAATCGGGATAGAGTTTTTATAAATGTCGGTGGGCTATCCGGATCTAAAGTAACCACTGGGCGTTATAGCGTTCGAATGTCTGTCGGCTTTAAAATAGACTCTATCATAAATTATCAAGTTGTTGCATATGCGCTGCCTAAGGTAGCTGGTGTTTTATCTGAAAGGAAAATTGACACGGCAGGTTGTGTACATCTACTATGTAGATTCTACATAATTTAGATCTAGCGGATCCATGATATTTTGAACTTCAGACTATTGATGTGCTTTTAGGAAGTGACGTGTATGATAACTGCATTATGGATGACACCCGCAAGGCAGGAATCATGTGGCCCATTGCTAAAAAAAACAACGTTTATTTATACGAGTATCATATCAGGAAAGAAAGCTGTGCAATCTTCATCAAATTCCAGACATTTATCTTTGCATATCTAATTCGAATTTGTTCATCTATTAAGAAAATTTTGGGAATTACAAGAAATGTAGGAGCCGCTTAAGCCATCGGAGGAACATCAGTGCTGCGAAAAATTCTACAGCGAAACACAGGAGCGTTTAGAAACGAAAAATATTTCGTTCGATTACCCTTGAAGACAGAAGTCAATTCTACGGATTGTATAGGGAAGTCAAGGGCTGTAGTTTTGAAGCACTTCGAGCATCTAGAGAAGCGATTATTGAAGGATAGGGTTTTGAGGGATACGTATGTAGCATCAATCAACGAATATCTAAGTTTGGGACAAATGAAGCCGGTTAGGACAACTTAGGATCAATATTACGCCTTAGGGGATAATGATATACCATTTTGCACTTCTTGTTATCTTCCTCATCATTAAGTTGTTAAGGAGTATTCGACAAGCACGAGGGTACGTATCGTTTTCGACGCATCTACGAAAACCTCCAACGAAAATCACTAAACGAAATTTTGGGAACAGGACCAGCACTTTAGAAGGATTTATCTGTCATTCTAACGAACTGGCGCATGCTTAAATACGTATTTGTGGCAGATATAGAAAAAATGTTTAGGTGCATCGACATGCATAGAGAAGATACCCAATATCAACGGATACTATGGAGGGAGAATCCCTATTTGCCGATTCACTAGTACTATTGCTCGACCGTCATATTCGGAACTGCTCCTGCTCCATACATGGTCCTGCATACACTACATCAATTAGCTCTTGATGAAGGAAATCACTACCAATTGGTTAAAGAAGTTATAAAAGAACAAATGTATGTAGACGACATTTTATCTGGGAACTGGCATTAACCAAACAAGAGCATACTTTCGAATTTCGAACGTGGGCCAGTAATCATTCCTTATTGTTGGACAATATTCTTCCAAAATACGCAATTAATCACGACATGTTAGAATTTAAGACACTAGACGCTATAAAAACCTGCGGGCTATATTGGGATCCCTGTAATGATGAGTTTAGGTACAAGGTTAACTTCGATACTGAACTCGGCTCCCCAACTAAGCGCTCGATTTTATCCACTATCGCACGTCTCTTTGACCCGTTAGGCAATAACAGCAAAAATTATATTACAAAAACTATGGGCAAACAAAATAGGACTGGACACGCAATTACCGGAAGATATAAAGGAACATTGGAAAAAATTTGGCCAGAAAATTTCAATCATTACACAGCTGAGTATTACAAGATTGGTTGGAAGCGGAGGCAACATAAGATCATACGAATTACATCTATTTTATGACACATCTAGCTACGCTTATTCCTCTGCTTGATAACTAAGGATTTGCCAGGAGGATGACCGGTTTGCAGTAAACCTTTTCGACGGTTAGTGAGTGGCCGGAATCGACATTAAACATATCAGCATTATCAGTTAAAGAGTAAGAGAGAAAGATGAAGACATTCCTTAGTTCTACAGTGAAACCTGCGATAAATCAGTTGCTAGTAAAATGGTTATCGTTCTCCAAAACCGTACGAATGGTCGCATATTGCCTTCGATTTATTAAGAATTGCCGTACAAGGTCTGAGCCTAAGATAAAGGAAAAATTATCAACCCATGAGCTAAATGCAGCCGCAGTCCATGTCATATTATTGTTGCAGAAAGAAGCTTTCTCATTCGAGTAGAACTCACTATTTTCGAACAGACTACTAGCCCATTGCGTTCTCTTAACCCATACTTTGACAAAGATAAAATGATTATACGACTTGGAGGTAGACTGAAACATGCGCTGTTGTGAACCGATCGAAAACATCATCTCACAAATTTGATCACCGAATATAGTCATCTGAGTACGCGACATGACGACGACGAAGGCGTTTCTGGATTTTGAATGGTCGCAACGTAGTACGTTCTGTAATTCATCGTTGTATTATTTGCTATAAGAACCGGCCGAATCTTTGTACGCAAATGATGGGAGCCTTACCTGCTGAGCATGTATATTCTACCAGGGCGTTTTCATTAACTGGGGTTGACTATGCTGGACCGTTCAATTGGCCTCTGGGACGAGTTGTTGAGCTTCATACTGGAAAGAACGATTTGGTGAGAGCTGTGACTCTTAAGTCTAAAAATGGACCGGTAAAACGACCCATCGCAAAACTATGCGTACAACCCATTCAGGATAACGAGATTAAATAAAAGACCAGACACAGTAATATCAATGCACAGTTACTTTATTTGTTACAGATTGTTTAGCATCATATGCAGACTACCCGTTCACGTAGATTTAATGATATTAGTCCGAACATCATAGCGGGGCAGAAATGTTGGATCTCTGAACATCACCACTCATTAATACTGAAACAATTTTTTTTCTCTCTTCAATTAATTGTATTTTTATTTCTTTTTTTGACATTTAGTCAGTCATGTCAGTCAGTCAGGTCAGTCCCTCCATGTATACCTAAACCAGATATGTTATAAAATGAAGTATTATTTTTAATAAAACAAGGTCATAGTTTTATTGCCTTTAGAAACAAGAACTCAAAAGTCGTATTTATTCTTTCACTTCTTTGCTTCTGACAGATTGGTATAAAATCCAACTTACCAAAAACTGGTGCAAATTTTCAATATTTTTTTTCCTTTTTTCAACCAGATGTTCAAAATTTAAACCCCAACCAACAATGAGTAGCGTCGGAAAAAATTTGATTGGTTTTGCAACTGTAACATGAAGAGATTACCACTTTTGCAAACTACAAAATGGCAGACTAGAAAATAACTCATTTTGCTTCCGCCTGCTGGTTGGAATCAACTGGTTTCGCATCTACCATATGTTATAATACATATATTATAATACCATGTATTATAATACATATATGCATTTTTCCATATGGGTTTTTAATTTTATTTGAATCTTTTTAACACTTTCATTTGATAGCCCAAGAGCCAAAGGATCCAGCGGTTTTGTAACTGGGAGACTCAATTCTTTTTTAAGATTCATTCACTCATAATAACCAATAAATTATTGTTTTGTTAACGAAATACAACTCTTAAACTTATATCCGGAAACGCACCGAGATATCTTATATTTATAGTATCTTATCTATGCAAGTGATGAATAGATTAAGAAACTATTTTCGAAGTTAAAAAAAAACGGCTTAAAACTCAAGTTCCAAATAAATCAGCAGTTCTAAAAAACAGAAACTATGGACATTTATTTTACTCATAAATGTTTGGACCTTTATCTCATTTCTAACATTTTTACAACTTTTTCAAATTTCAAAAAAAAAATAATAATAAATAGAACAAAGTATGTGATAAATTAATTGGACATAAGTCTAACATAGAATTTTGTTCATCACTGTACAACGCCCTTAAAATCATTTTTAAACTTCTTTTACTAAATTTTTTGTCAAAATGGTGATAAGATATTCTGTGAATGCTTTTCACGGTTAGGACTAACTGCTAAAGTTGCTATGCAAAAATCTAATAACATCATATGCTCAAATAACGTCAAATTGTCAAAAAAAAACTTTCAAATGCTATTTTAAATCGTCAAAAAAATTTCTTAGAAAAATTGCTCACGAAACAGTCACCCAAAACTGTTTTGGTGAACAATCGGTCAAAAATACAGAAAAGCTTGTGTTATAGATGTATGCTACTATATAGCAATGCACTTATATTCTGAAAGTATGCAATGGAGTATACTAGGATTACACCGCACCGGGGAAGGCCACACTGTGTATGGGCCGATTAATTTTTAGCGAAAGTCAAGTACTGTTTGATCTACCTTGAAAATCCATAGTCCATAGCTTAGTAAACTTATTTATTTGCTTTTAATGCAACTATACATATATACATAATATACTCGTTTATTTTGTGCAAAATGGGGCAAACTTAAATTATCTAAAGTAAAAGGTCGAAACGCCCAAGTTTAATACGTGTAAGAATCATTTCGTTTTGGTTTTTATTTATTTTCATTATGTACATACATATGTATATACAAGGGTAGTCCCAGAAGTACCCGACCTACTCGCTAAAGAGAATACGTTTCGAGTTGCCACTAATGTAATGTGACCAAAATAGACAACATGGTTGGACTGCCTCTTAACAGAAAATCTTTGAAGACCTTCGATATCTCATAGTGTAAGTTGCATCAGAAACCGAATTATGTACCAAATCATCAGTTGAATTTGGGAGCTTGAAAGCATGCCAAGCAACTGAAATACCTTGCAGTAACTATGTATATAGACTTATGTCACTCCTGAACGTCGATTACAAAAACCTATTCAGTGCACTGTGTTAGCATCTTATTTTTTTTCTTAAAAAGAACTTAATGTTCAAGTGGGTATGAATACATTTATAATGCTTCAGCATGTGTTAAGTTTTTTTGGAAAATGGGATATAGGGAGAAGAAAGATGTTGGGTCTCAGTGGTTATTTCGTTCCATGGATGACATCCAACATTTAATGGGGAGACTAAATTCTTAGTGGAATTTGGCTAGTTGTTGATTTCTAGCCAACTATTCATATTATGTACTTGATTTTCGTTAACTGAAAAAATGAATGTCTTTCGGGCGAGGTTGGGATTCGATTACACATTCAGTGCCCTAAAAGTCAGCTAATATCTGCGTAGTTTTCTGCCCGACAGAATGACGTACACCTTGTTTTTACATACCAAATCCTACAAAGCAGAAACAAAACCCTGAACAAAAAATCACCATCGACCACGTCATATTTGAGCCTCTTAAGCAACTTATCCAGATGTGAAATTTTACAAACAACACTTCGATGGAAATATACGAATGGCAAAAAATAACTCTAGGAAATTGAAACTTTGGAAAGAAAAAAATTGGATCTACAAAAAAAAAAATTCGTGCCACTACTTTGAATCACAATGGATATGCAAATAAAAGCATGCAGCAAATCGGGATCACGTAATAAATAAAAAGCTCCTTTTGCTTTTTATTAGTATACAGGGTGTCCCAAAAATAAATGTCAAGCCGGAAACGGGTGATAGGTCAGTGGTGTCGGTTATCACAAAATTATAAAAAAAAATCTAAGTCATGTACTTTTAAAATTATTGACACTCAAAAAAAAAATTAAGAAATCTGACACCGTGTGACGTTCTTTCAAGTGCTGTGACCACAAATCTCTTTTTTTTTGTCACGTAACCCAGAGTAACTCTTCTGTACATTACCCTCAGGATCGCTATATAACTGTTGTTTGTTGCGTAGTCGCGCAATCTACCAATCTTGTATCTTACAACAAATGTTGAAACCGTTTGCTTATAGCGGCAATGCAAGCTCTACATCTTGTTACAAATGATGTGGTAATAAGACGGGCATATCTTCTGGAGTTGATGTATTCAACGGCTTGTGCAATTTTTTGGCGCAGCTCGTTTAAATTTTCTATCGGCTTAGAATATGTAGTCAAAAAAATAATAAATAATAATATCGTTACCAACTTGTTTGTGAGACTGTATCACACAGTAGTTCTCTAGATTTTTTACCACTCTTAGTCTGGCCATCTGATCGCATGATTTCCCCGAAAACTCTCCAAATATGCGTATGTAATTACTGCAATTGTCCAATGTATTTAAGTCTAAGTAATGGAATACTCGAGGGGCATTAAAGTTTAGAACGTAGAGACGAAGAGTTGGCGTTTGTTTTTTTTCTTCACATTTCTCGCTTTTTCTCCACCACAAATACATTTTTTCTTTTACTGCTCCCCAGTAAAAAAAATCGAGTGGATTTAAATCAGGTGAACGGGCTGACCACGAAATTGTACCAGTCCGCCCTATCCACCTGTTGGAGTATTAACGATCGAGGAACTCTCGTACTGTGCGAGCATAATGCGCTGGGCAGCCATCTTGTTGATACCACTTGCATGCACAAATATTAAGTGGCACGTCTTCCAATAAATTTGTTAAGTGGTTCTCCATAAAATCTAAATAAACCTCCACATTTAAATTCTGCGGCAGCTCGAATGGGCCAATAATTCTACCATTCAAATGAGATGCATGTTAGCATATTCCTGAGCAGTGTATCGAGATGGCATGATGGCATTCGCAATACACAATCACGCGATCAACGAACAACACTAGTCCAGAAGAAATCCAGGTTCGACAGAAACGGTCAGATAGCATATCAAATGCAATAAATACAGAATAATGCGCTGTAAGCGAAGGAGCGTAACGTACGGCGCTTTACACGATGTGCCTATGCGTCACTTCTTAACAAGGGTGGCATCTCTATCTGTTTCGCTCACACTATGATAACTATGAATCGGGTTTCTTTAACAAAATATTTTTTTTTGTCCTCAATTAAGCGTTAGTCTAGCAAGTGTCATACCATTTTGGAATCCAGACTAAATACGCCAATTTTTAAAGTTACTTGCCAAAATGGCATAGTAAATCTTTTTGTCAGTACAGTCAGTTCAATTTGGGTGATTAATGATTTTCAGATACATGGATGGACACAAAAGGAATATTTTAATTAAAACCGATATAGTTATGTTTCAATTGTCGGCTGTAATTTACAGAAGAGTTACTCAGGGTAAAGATTTGTGGTCACAGCACTTGAAAGATCGTCACAGGGTGTCAGATTTCTCAATTTTTTTTGAATACCAATAATTTTTAAAAGTAATTGACTCAGATTTTGTTTTTATAATTTTGTGATAACCGACACCACTTGACCTATCACCCGTTTCCGGCTTGACATTGATTTTTGAGAGACCCTGTATAACTAGTGTATATTAATTATATATCGATAAAGTTTGCCTGTTTACCAATTTTCGGTTAGTCCTTCAGATACCTGGAGAAATTAAATATTTAATTTTTATCTAACATTTTTATCTAATTTAATAATTCAATTTAAAGAAAAAATGTAATGCTGTGGTAGTAAATAAGATGTACTTTACATAATTTTTATTACAGAACATATGAACACGACCACTTGCAATGGGTATTGGTTGTAGTTTTCCATCAAAAAATGTGTCCGTGAAAACCATAGCTTCCATAGTACGGGAAAAAGGAACGATAAGCTAAAACATATATAAATGTATTTAAAAAATATATACAATAGTAAAATAAGAGAGAACGTCACACACGATAACTAAGGAGTCCATAATTATATGGATAGCCGCCATAGAATCCTCCTAACGGATAGTTATAGTATCCATATCCATATGATGCAGACGTTTTCTGATCGGCCGTACTTTCGTCATCCGCAAAATCATTAACACTATCTTTTTCATTGACTTCGATTGTTTTTCCGTATGCTTTGCGAAACTGTGTCCCGTCAGCCGCAAGTGATATAGTAATAAATGAAGTTACAATGCAAAAAAGCAAGAAGTATTTAATCATTGCAAAATGATCACTGATTGACAGAGCTTTAACCAAACTAATAGAATTAAATTCAGAAGTGCGCTTTTATACGAGATGTTGTTAGTTATTTCCCATTCAAAAGGTCATTTAAGCATTACATAAGTTTCCACCTAGTATTTTGTTTCGTTTTACATGACCGACTACTAATTAGTCATTGTGTAATGTCAAAGAATTAGAAGCTATTGTGTTGAATAGCAATAACCTATTTCTCAGGAGTAGTATGAATAGAATTACATTCGCATATGCATAGATGCATGTACTCGTATATGCATATATATATATGTACTTAATAATAAAAGTTCAAATATAAATTATAAGAAATTATTTTTTCTGATTTTTCTTCTTGAATATGTTAAGAACTTCCTATGTCGAAAACATTCAGAAGTGTTTCCTTAATATATTCTCAACATAAATTGATAACTCGAAAAAGGGGTCGGGAATGCACTTACACCTAGACATAGCAATTTTAAGGAAATCAGTGTATTGTATTGTTTTGCATGGTATTTTTAAAATGTATGCTTGCATAGTAACTAATGGGATATCGTTAAACTCTTAATTGCGACTGCTTTTTATAACTGATATAATCTTTTGCCTTACCGTCACTATATCAAAAGTAATTTAAAGTAAAAAGTAAATTAATTTTTATGATAACCTGGATTTTGTTTTTGTTACTATTTTTAAAAAAATAACATAATATAGGCTTTTGCGAGTACACTTACTAACTTTTTTACCCATGGTTCATACAGCTTTGTGAAATAAAAACACAAACACCAATTTCATAGTATACATAACATATTTGCTTGCAGGACAAAAATATAAGTCAAAGTCCATATATGCCGAATTTCTTGATGTAAACAATATTAACACTGAAATTGCTTACAGTCGAAATCCAAGTATTAATCGGTGAATTTGCCATGATTATCATCCACAGTACATCGAACCTTAAAAAGGCGATCTTCCGTAAAAATGAGGAGGAAGAGGGCCAATTCAACATCAATTATTAAACCAGAAAAGATTTGAAAAATTAAAATATTCTATATGGCCGACGGTTTGTATAATAGAAGACAAAATATTTATAGGAAATACAAGTTATAAAACAACCGTATAGAAAGGACGTGTAACTCAGTGCTGGTAAAAACGCAATTTGACACAATTTCCGTAACAAATACCCTGTATCAAGTGGGTTAATAAGTGCTTTTCATTGTGGCCGCTTGAAATCATAAAATATGATTTTAAGTTTTTCGATTTGAATTCGGTGACCATGTTTGATAAATTGTAATTTATGTTAGTTGTTACTTGCGATTTAAAGTGCGACTTCTGCAAAAAGAATAACAATATTGCTGGGACAGTAATTAATTTTTATCCGACGTGTAAAAATCTGATATATTTCTTCACTGCAGACAGTGATATTACGTGAAACGTATATTAAAAAACTAGTTTCTTTAAAACATATTAAGGATAATGTTAATGAAATTAAAAAAATGTCTTAATATTATAAATTGACAGAAAATTTCGTTGATTTAAGAGAAAATTCGGGTAAATTAGTTATAAAGAATAGAAAAAAAACATATCGTAGCGACGAAAAATAATCATAACAAGACAAAGTCGGCATTAAAATCAAGTGTGGATCTCTCTCATTCAGGTACACAAATGTCAGGTATAATGTCATGCGAGAATGGAAAATCCATGGAAATGCTAGAAGATGATATAAAATAAAAGCATGGCAAGGATTATAATATGTACATACATATATGCTAGTAGAAATAAGAAAGTCCAGAAGTAAAATTTATTGTGGAGAAATCGAGTGGAAGGGAATTAATAAATTGTAAAAAAATCGAAATTGAAAAGATGTGGACATTGATTTTAAAGCTATGTGAACAGATCAGAGTCCTACAGGGCAGTTATTTGGTTGAATATGAAAAGTTTTAATGGAATATAGTAACGGAAGCAATTTATGTGAAAAGATGTTATAAATATCTGGGTTTTAATCATGTGAGTAAGAATTGCAAGAGCGAATGTAAAGTATGCTTCTAGTGTGGTGGAATGCAGATGGTGATTGAATGTAAATCTGGTTATTTGAAATGTATAAATTGTGTGTGGATTAATTAACACTTGAAATTGAATCTTGACCTGAACCACATTGCATTTGTCAAGATACATATACATTCGTATATGTAGCAACCATCTTTTAAGCGGAGAACATTAGCATACCTACTATTTAAATAAAAGTGAGGTCGAGTTGTTGTTGGAACGACATACGGGTGGTGTTACAAAGTGATGGAGAAAATTTTCTATGAACTTAAATAAAACCCTATTTGATAAAAAAAAATACAAAAATGCTGTGAAAATCACAACGAAAATATAATCAATAAATCTGTAAAATGCGGCTTTTAGAATGTCAGTATATAAACTTGAAATATGAATTGCACTAGGTATGGACATGTTCGAAACATTTATAAAAATATGGTAATCGAAGCCAAAAATAATTATTCAGAATCTAAATAATGCTTGGTCTATGCCTAATTGTTTAATATTGAATAATAATGAAAATATAAGCTTATTAAGTGTAACTGTTGAAAATATTCATAAACATATACATATATTCAAGCTTGTACTTATTTTTGTTGCATACACTATATTCTGCAATGCTGATACATCTTAACAGATTGCTTAATATGGTTTCACATGTACATATTTATATGAATTCTTATGTACAGTAATATTCGCCTAATCTCTCAATCTTATTTGTTATTATCAGAGTGCAAGTTCATAATTTGCGGTCATTAGACATATACCTTATTGCAATATAATTTATAAATCCCATTTCGTTGTAACTAAATTTTCTTGAAATCTAAATCGGCTTCTGTTAATTTTCTAAATTCAGGTGAGCTTAATTTAAAATTAACGTTAGATTAAAATACATTGTACGTGCTACCGCAAATATCAACGGTTAAATTCACACCTTATAGTCAGTGTATCTCAAATAAATATGTCAATCCAAATTGTATACTTTATTTCTACGCATATGACTTAATATTATTTTTAAATTCCAATATTGTAATGAAAGATCCTTAAATGATATAATTAAAAAGTGCAACAATAAAATATATTATCTGGATTTAGGGGAAAAACATTCATGCAAGACAGCGTTAAGTTTTTTAGTATATTAGTGGAAGAAAGAATTGATTCCGAAAATTCAGTAATCGTTATATTTTTAGAGATTTTGAAAAAATTTATCGGCATGCCTTGGTACTAATATTAGGAAGAAATGGTGTGAGAGGTGCATATCTTGAGTGGTTTAAATCTTATTTATTCGAAAGATATCAAAGACCCAAAGTAAATAGCGTGTTGTTGAGTTCATTGAATAATAGAAATTAAAAATTAAGTTTTGTTACGTCGAAAGACATAGAAAAAATGTCACGTTTATCTTAGAGCGTCCGCAAAGATCAGTCGTTCATAGACCTCGATAGAGGACAGATGTGTTCACTTTCAGTTCAGTTTCAGCTTAAATGCGTTTTTACGTACATATATAGTTCGAATCTCGTTCGCATATAAGTGATTCAGTTTAGCTCGTAAACCTAATTAGTTGCGCTTTGTTAATTAGCTCGGCAGCTAAGTGGTTAGCGGCGTCGGTCGTCAGTCGTTCATGGACCTCCGTTGAGTTTTGACGTGTTTCGGCTTGCAAGTGAGTTTTGAATAGTAAATAGTGTAAAAGTTAATCAATAAGAAAGAGGCATTTGATGGGTATCGTTATTAGCTCCAATTAGCGCAGTGCCAGTGTGTTCGGCCGACGAGTCCATAGGTCGTGGGTGTGGGTTCGACTCCGTGTGCGGTACAAATGTTTTTTTTTCTTCTTTTATTTGGAATAATTACAAAAATAAGTAATTTAAAGTGATGAATTGTGGGGAGCGGTCCGCTATGCAAATAGTGGAACCAGCTGAAAAATCAGGCGAGGCTTCGAGTGGTTCAAGCCAAAGAGCCATGTTAGCAGAACCAAAGATGAAGAGGAGGAGGAGGCTAAGGTCCACTCCTAAGTTGATAGAACGTCCCTCTCTTTCAAAATCCATCGCAAAGCTGCCTGGTGGATTAAGGGAGGAGACGACATCTACTACTATAAGGGCAGCAATAAGCAATAAGTGTCATGGATCGGAAAATGACGAAGACCCATGTTTATCAGATGGGGCAAACGCCGTTTTATGGGAAGCGACAATAGCTTCGCAGTTCTGGCTGTCTCAGAGTCGGACGATGAAGAATATGAAGTCGAAGCTCTGCAAAGCAGCACCAAGCAGCTTGAGCAAAAGGTGCTTGCCATTAAGGCAAAGCAAACAGCCAGGAGAGAAAAGGAGAAACAATTGAACTCCCAACAAAAAGACCAACAGCAACGGCATAAGGTTGCAAACCTTCAACAGCTACAGCTCCAAACGGACAACATAAAACAGAAGAAACAGCAGTCAAAACAGAAAAAACAAACAGAACAACTGCAAAAGCATACTCAACCGCCAGGACAACAACAGAAGCTGAAACAGCATCAACAATAAAAACTGCACCAACAACAACAACATCAACACCAACAACAACACCAACAGCAGCATCAACAAAAGCAACAGCAGCAGCGACAACAACAGCAAGAACAGAAAGGCACCAAGCAAACAGTGCCACCAATCAACACTTTTAAATTGGAGTTTAAGGACACCATCCAACTGTGTAAGTCGGCCATAGGCAATAATTTTTTTATAAAAAGATTGTCATTAGACAAGCATGCGATCCACTGTAACAAAGCGGAGCGCTATTATAAAATAAAAAAATTATGAAGGATTCGACGACGGAGTTCTTCTCCTACACCCTGAAGGGGGACAAGCTGCAAACAATGCTGCTGAGGGGATTAGAACCGTCGACTGATCCGGAAGCTCCTTGCACTGCTGAAAGAGAAGAAGTGCGAAGGGCTCCAATTCGTGGGGGTCAAGCCATTCACCACAGCCAGAGTCAAAAGGGAGAAGCGGCAACTGCCGATTTTCCTGGTCCAGCTAAGTCTCACCAGCAATCTGGATTGTCTAAGGAGTATTAAAGTCCTAGACTACCAGGTTGTCCATTGGGAAAAATCAAAGAAGAGCGAAAACATTTTACAATGTGTTCGCTGCCAAAGGTTCGGGCACGCCACGTCGAACTGCGAAATACAGCCTCGATGCGGGAAGTGCGGTAAGAACCACAAATCCGGGGAATGCGCTCTGGGTAAGAACGGAGCGTCTGAAAAAAGCCAGCTCTCTTGTGCTTTATGTAGGAACACGGGGCACACTGCAAATTATCTGGGTTGTCCCAAATTCCAGTACATCAAAATAATAAATCTGCCCGGCAGCACAAAGTGGAAGCTAAACGTCCACCCGTGCATTTGCAAACTCCAGCCGTTACTCCCCATGTTGCCTACGCCCAAATGGCGGCAGGTAGGGGAAATACGGTACAGCAAGCGAAAATTGCTTCTCAGGTCCCAGCGCCCAGAGCACCTGAACCAGTACCTAACATGCTAGCTATCTTGCTCTCTATCTAGGGGCAGATGGCTCAGCTACAACGTCATTTAACTGAACAGACCGAGCGGGTGGATCAAGTATACGCTCTGCTGCCTGGGTACGCACCTTTTGCCGTAACGGGTACGTACGTGGCGGAGCAAACCCTGAAGGTCCTTGCTGTGAATGTGAATTCACTGATTCACGATCCGCACTATTTAAGTTGCTTAAAGACCAAGCCCCCGATGTGCTTTTGGTTGGCGAAACTAAGCTTACCAAAAGACACAAAATGAGGCACAGAAGATACAAAATAGTACGGAGAAACCGACCCAACTCCATTCAGGGAGGTGGCGTTGCGATTTTCGTACGAAAAGGTATACGTTTTAAAAGAGTATACAATCGTGTAGAACGTAGGTTCCAGGTGCTGCAAGCGTGCATCGTGTATATCCCTCTCCGTAGTGGAAAGCGGTTGTACATGGTGTCTGTCTATGCACCTAAGGCTACTCAATCCACCTTATTTATCTCAGAGCTCGAGACACTTTTTCTATTTCTGAGACTGGAATTGGAAGACAACTATTTTATTATCGTCGGAGATTTCAACGCGAAACATAGTGATTGGGTAAATAATACACCAAATACTAGAGGGAAACTACTATTCAATTGGTGGGGTCAACACAGTGTAATGTATCGACTCGGGCTTAAGGCGACGGATAGACCGTCGTTTCCCAGACACGGGTCCTATTTGACACCTGACATGCACAAACCAACAAACCATAAACTGTCTACGCACTTTCGTGTATGACAGTGACCATTACGGTCTCAGCACCAAAATAACGGTTCCCAACGAAATTGCGGAATTGGACGACTGTGGTCAAAGACATTCCTACATTATAGTAGGGTGCGTTGGACACACTCCACCAGAATACTGACTAGAGCAGTCTCCTCGAATTCGCTCTACCCACCGTCCAACAGAAATCTGTCAAACGAGGAGATTGACAGGTATCTAAGACTAATGGACGAGACAATCAAACGAACAATGGACAAAATGATACCTCGGTACCAACACACTGACGAGACTTATTCGGCAACGCAACTATTGACGCACTGCACCGACATAAAAGTAGACTGCTGTCAAGACTAAAAACCTTGTACAGACAGTTTACTGACAGACATAACATGGAGATGTAAACAAACTTTCAACAAGTGTCAAACCTGTCATTGCTGCCAAAAGTATGACAGCCGCTGCAACCAATTTGGCTGGACACACAAGTTCTAGTTTACATGATGCATAAGGAACGTCCGTCTACCAGACTGAAAACACTAGTAATTTAAGAATTTTAAGTTATAATATCGCTGGCTGAAAAAATAAGCTAATGTTTGTGAATTTTTTTAATTATGTTAAGAATTTTGATATATTCCTGCTTTTTGAAACGCATGTACTTGAAAATGAAGAAGAAATCTTTAAAAAAAAGTTTCTGAATTTTGAACTAAAATGGATACCTGCAATCAAGTCGGCAAATTTTGGTAGGGGTAGTGGAGGAGAATTATTCGGTTATCGTAAAAATCTTAATGACGTGAAAGTAAATTTTAGAAGCTCGGAAGAATATGTACTCGTAATATACGTTAAAATTAACAACAGCGCCCTCGCCATAATACCTGTTTACATTAATAGCAGTCACTGGCAACGCGATTACGACAAGCTTAATGAAACGTTACACAATATAGACGTAGTAAATCTTATGCTTATAGGGGATTTCAATGGACGGATTGGTGTGTCTCAGAACAACTTTGTAAGCGGATATAATGCTCCAATCATACATGTGAGTCGTAGATCGAAAGACGAAGTTTGTGACAATAAGGGTACAAAACTACTTGAGCTGGTTGATGCCTTCGATTGTAACGTTTTGAATGGATGCTGCGAAGGTGACTGTGATGGCGAGTATACTTTTATTCGGGGAACAGCCGCATCTGTAATTGACTACTGTTTTATCTCTGGAACTTGGAAACAACTAGTGGCCGATTTCCGAGTAGGTGTGGAACACTTTTCGGATCACATGCCCCTCGAAATTAAATGCATCGTAACCGGTTCATCAAATGAAACCAACACCACCCAACTAAAATTATTCCCAAAACTGGTTTGGAACGAAAAAATGCGTAGTAGCTTCCAGAATAAAATAAATCTCCACCTAGAGCGTTTATACGACTCAAACACTCCGTTAAATATTGAGACCTTGACGAATGTTATTAAAACTGCAGTCCCACCGTTCAAACCGCAGGATATTAAAAGCCCCTACAAGCAAAGATGGTTCGACATAGAGTGTAATAATGCTAGATGCAGGTCTTTTGGCTTTTTAAAATTGTACCGAGAACAGAACACCGAAATTTTTAGAGCTATGTACAACGAAGCAAACAAGGACTTTAAACACTTGTCTTACTCAAAAAAGGTAGCTTATGAACAACAAAAGATTGCTGTTGTAAATAACTCAAGATTATCCTCTGAGTTTTGGAGAGCGGTAAAATACGTAAATGGACAAACAAATACAATCGCTACCACATTAAAAGCCTCACTTTTGAGAGAACACTTTCGCAGCCTTCTCAACACCACACAAATTTCCGCTTTATTCCAGTATGCAGTTCCTCTCTTTACAAACGATTTTCTGGATGCACCATTTTCAATTCAAGAAGTACAGAAAGTAATCGATAACTCAAAAAGTAGAAAAGCGCCAGGAGAAGACCGTATTCCCTATGAGTTTTATCAAAACTGTACTCCTGAATTCGTATATGCGCTCACGTCAGAATACAATCGAATATTGTATTGTATTGTATACCGGAAAGTTTTAAAAAAGCAATAATATATCCACTACATAAAAAAGGAGACTTCAACGATCCAAATAATTATAGAGGAATATCTTTTTTGAACACGTCAGCTAAGCTTTTTGCTGCCCTAGTATATAACAGACTAGCTCAGTGGGTTAAAAGTAACGACATTTTGTCAGAATTTCAGGCAGGTTTCAGAGAAAGCTATTCCAGTGTCGACCAAATATTTGTTCTTATTAATATTGCAGAAATTTATAAAAAGAACGATAAAAAGTTGTACGCGTTCTTTGTTGACTTCCGAGCGGCATTTGACTCCATACCACGTGAAGCACTATTTTACAAACTGTACAAAATTGGGATCTCGAGTAAAGTCATTCATACTCTAAGAGCAATGTATGAAAACAATGTTGCGTTTGTGTGGGATGGAGAATCCATATCTGAAGAATTTACATCAACAATGGGTGTGAGGCAAGGGTGTACTTTGAGCGCATTACTTTTTATATTGTTCATCAACGACATAACAGATGCTGTAGGCAGAGGAATTAATTTTTGCCAAACGAAGATCCCGGCGCTGATGTATGCGGATGACATTGTCTTCCTTGCTGACACGGCAAATTGTATGCAACTCATGATGAATAGGCTCAGCGAATACTGTAAATGCTGGAACTTGCTTGCTAATCTAGAGAAGTCCAAGACAATGGTATTCAGAAATGGAGGCGGCAAATATTCCAGATATGAAAGATGGACGTACTGCGGGGAGATAATTGAAAATGTGCGCTGGTATAAATACCTTGGGGTTCTGGTAACAAGCAATTTATATCTAAACAAACACTTGGAGGCAAAGTTATCAGATGCTAAACGAGCAATTTCTTCCGTCTGGGGGCGGTGCATTTCGAATAACTATGTGTCTCATAGTTCAAAATATAAACTGTTTCGTGCAACCGCTACGTCAATACTGTTATATGGAGCTCAAGTTTGGGGATACCGTCCTTTCCCAGTAGTAGAGATCTTCTTTCGATACTTCTTGAAGCGAATATTTCGCTTACCATGTAATACACCAAACTATATGCTATATTTGGAAACTGGAATGCCCCCTTTATTCTTAGAGACTCTTAAATTACACTTTGACTATGTAGTCAAAGTAATGTCAATGGATGGAAATAGGTTGCCGAAAATCTTCCTTACACACATTATTGCAACAGGAGCTATTTTCGTGAATGAGTGGCGGAATCTAGCGTCAGAGTGTGGCCTTAGCCTTGAAATTACAGAAAATTTGGAGCCTAATTTAATAAGAACTCAATTTTCATCCTTACTTAAAGAAAATGCTAAATACTTGTATGACAAATTTGCGAATGAAGCCCAATCATCTCAGCACAGGATGTATTATAGTAAATTAAAGTATCATCTGCAAGAAAGTACATATTTTTTTAAATTCCTACTCAGCAGATAAAATAAGCACAATATTTAAATTGAGAGGAGAGCTGATAAGTCTGAACTTTATACCACACCGCCCAGAACTACCAATCCTGTGCAATATGTGCAACCTAAAAGTAAGAGAAGATATTTTTCATTTTCTTGCCATCTGCCCCATTTTAAGGGAACTCCGTTTACAATTCTTTGGTGCAAGCATCATAGATGAAGAAGAAGCAATCCGCATTTTGAATGCACAGCAAGGATGGGATTTATTGTACAATTTTGCACTGAATGCCCTTCGCTATAAAAGACGTATTATCGAGGAGGACTTTTAAATTATATTTACATAATGTAGTTTATTTTTTCTTTATGTTTTTATTTTTGTACTAATTTTATATATCCGGTCTATTGATATATAAATAATTGTCAATCTGATAGACGGCTATCAGCCATGCCAAAAAAGAGACTTAGAAATTACTGTTTTTGTAAACTACTTAAAATGAAATAAAAGTCATTTATAACTAACATTATAACTAACATGGAGATCATGACACTGAAGTCGTCGATTAAAAACCTCTAAACATTAATAAAAGAAAATTACAGAGCATCTGTACGTTTTATTGGAACCATAAAATTCGGGCTGTAAACAACAGCAACCCGAATATGTTCCCACAAATAAATAAAATATTTCGAAGAAATAATCAGAACGACCTTCCATGTCTTAAAATCGACCGAACGATGAACAACGAACAAATACTGGTAGCAGCCGGCATAGATCCAAATGAGGCTGTTGATGATGACAACGTCTTTGTAATCGAGGATCCGCAGGAGCAGGTAGAGGCTATAGGAGCGACTTTCGAGGAAGTGTACAAGGCGAATGGTATCATTGGCCCGAACCACGATCTGGAGAATCGAGTCCTTGTGCACAATTTCTACCTTCGAAATGAAATTGTGAATTGGCGATTCGAGAGCTCGGGTTTCACCCTCTTCTGTGACGGGAATATGGCAAATAATGTCATCACCAACGGTAGGGTACTACCCCGTTCATTTCGAAGGAAGAGCTCCAAATCACTTAGAAGTAAGAAATCAGTGGGAACCGATGAAATACCGAACATTGTGCTTCGACATCTCCCACTAGAAGCGGTGAACATTTATACCACCCTGTTTAATAATGCAATGTATAATGCACATTATCCAGCGCATTGGAAAACTGCGGTGGTACATCCCATCTCCAAAAGGGATAAAGACACTTCCAATCCGGCGAATCTCCGCTCGATCAGTCTTCTTCCAAACATCAGTAAATTTTTCGAGAAGGTGATCAATAGAGTCCTGACTAAGTGGGTTGAGGACAAAAATATAATTCCGGATAATCAATTCGGTTTCAAGGCGGGGCATGATATCACTCATGCCGCGTCTGGACTGGTTTCTGATATCCAATGGAACAAAGGCAAGAACCAGTGCACTGGTGCCTGCCTGATTGACTTGGAGAAAGCCTTGGATACCGTATGGTTAGAAGGACTCTTTTTCAAGCTGGACAGGTTGGGCATTAGTAAACCACTGCTGTATATTCTTTTCGATATGCTCTCCAGTAGACAGTTCATCGTGAATAATGGCGATGTGACTTCTGCTGGAACATTTAACATTAAAAACGGTCTGCAACAAGGTGCGGTAAATTCGCCGATCCTATTCAACATTTACACGAGTGATCTGATAGGTTCACTTCACCATGCCATAGCGTACGCAGACGACTTAATCGCGTACAGATCAGGTCCAAAGATTGAGGTCATTAATATGCTTTTGCAACGTGACTTCGATCAAATTAAGCGATAATTGTCTTCGCTTATACAGATCACCAGAGTGTGAGTACATAAAATTCTATCCTAATGAGGTCTTGTACAATAGGGCGAACCTAATAAGAGTGGACAATTTCGTCATTAAGTTGACTCGAAGGCACGTTGCAAGAGCAATGACCTCATCGAACAACCTGATCTCCGGGGCTTACTACCCCAATTATATGTATCACGAGAGAGTTCGCTTTGACGGCTTTATTCCTCCAGAAGCGTTCCTCTATTTAGATAGCAAAGGTCTGATCCAGGACAGATTGGCGGTGCCGCTAATCTTCCACGTCGCTCGAATAGCTGCGGACAGTCGACTCAACTACGACAGACATGTCGCACATGGCAGTGCGGAGCGTCTCCGGTTCAGTAGGGGGGTAGGGAGTCGCGACATGAGGGATGTTGCTCGGCAGCATCAACAATTTTGGTGGCTTGCTGAAGGGAAGGATGCTTCGGCGTCGAACAGTGATAGTTAGCTTCATGTGAAGCAAGGTGGGCCAGCCTAATTTTTTTTAGCCATGGCCGGCGTACATAGTTTTAGATAGGTTTAAGTTAGATTTTAAGAAAAAAAATATAAAAAAAAGGATAAAAAAAAGTATATATGTATGTACAAATATTTATATATTAGGTATATATATATTATGTATGTATATATATGTGTGTATGCATTAAATGAAAGTAGGCTAAGATTTATTTTTAGGTAGGTTGTAGGCTTTTAGTTTTAAGTTTTATAAAAAATTAAAAACAGTCCAGGCACTAAGTTTTTTTTAATTAAAATTCATTTTCTTAATTTTAATAAATATAAGAATAAAAATAAAATTATTCTGTAAGATTCGTCGTAAGTCATAGTTCAAGTGTTAGGATTAACTTAGAGTGCTCGCATGGGGCCAGTAAGTTAGAATAAGATTATTTGTAAATTATTTAACAAAAAAGAGAATGAATGCCGTTCTAACAGAGGATGATGAACATTATGAGGGGGGAAATAACAACTTTGCTTCTCTAGCGGCATCCGAATCGGAAGATGAGGATGAAATGTTAAAAGACATTAGCAGCAGCATAGAAAAGCTGCAAGAAAAAATGCTTGCTGTTAAACTAAAACAAACTGCACGCAGGCAGAGGGAGAAATTAGAGGCAGTAAGCGCCCAACAAAAAAAGCAACATGAGCAGAAACAACAACTGCAGCAACAACAACACCACCAGCAGCAGAAACAACCACTGCAGCAGACAAAACAGCAGCAGCAGAAACAACAGCAGCAGAAGAAGAAGGAGATGGTGACTCCTATCAACACCTATAAACTAGAGGTAAATGAAACCAAGGACCTGTGTAAGTTGGTCATTGGTAACAATTTTAATATTAAGCGATCGGGGAACGATCGCCATGCCATCCATACATCCATCCATCCATGTAATACAATTACCTAAAACAAATGGACGAGACAATTAAACAAACTATGGACACTACAATACCGCGGTATCGACGTACGACTAACGAAGACCTGTTCCGCAATCCTACTATTGACGCACTGCACCGACAGAAAAGTAGACTTCTGACAAGACTTAAAAACTTGTACAGACAGTTAACTGACCGACAAGACCCGGAGATTAGGACACTGAAGTCGTCGATTAAAAATATTCAAACGATAATAAAAGAAAATTACAGAATTTCTGTAAGTTTGTATTGGAACAACAAGGTTCGGGCTGTAAACGCCAGCAACCCGAATATGTTTCCACAAGTCAATAAACTATTTTGGAGAAAAAACCAAAACGATATTCAGTGTCTTAAAATAGCCCGGACAACAGACAACGAACGGTTACTGACAATAGCAGGTATTGATCCAAAAGAAGCCGCTGACGATGACGACTTCTTTGTGATCGAGGATCCGCAGGAGAAGGTTGAGACCATAGGGGCGACTTTCCAGGAAGTATACAAGGCCTTTGATATCATTGGCTCTAATTATGACCTGGAAAATCGCGTCTTGGTGCACAACTGCTACATTCGAAATGAAATAGAGAATTGGCGATCCAACGTCTCTGGTTTCACCCGGTTTAGCGACAAAAATATGGCAAATACTGTCATTGCCATAGAGGGTGACCTACCCCCGTTCATTTCGAAGGAAGGATTCCATGAGATCTTCGACACAATCAGAATTAAGAAATCAGTGGGGACCGATGGTATTCCGAACATCGTCCTTCGACATCTTCCTCTAGAAACGGTGGACATCTACACCACCCTGTTTAATAATGCAATGAATAATGCACATTATCCAGCGCATTGGAAAACGGCGGTGGTTCAACCTATCCCCAAAAAGGGAAAGGATACTCGTATATCCAATCCGGCGAATCTCCGGTCGATAAGTCTCCTTCCGAATATCAGTAAGGTTTTTGAAAAAGTAATCAATAGAGATCTGACTAGGTGGGTTGTGGACAAACATATAGTTCCGTATAATCAATTCGGTTTTAAGGCGGGACATGATATCTCACATGCCGCGTCTAAACTGGTGTCCGATATCCAATGGAATAAAGGCAAAAAACAATGTACTGGTGCCTGCCTTGTTGACTTGGAGAAGGCCTTCGACACCATATGGTTAGAGGGTCTTTTCTATAAGCTGACTATGCTGGGGATCAGTAAACCACTCTTGTATATTCTTTATAATTTGCTAACTAACAGACAGTTCATCGTGAAGAATGGCGATATGACTTCTGTTGGAATATTTCAAATTAAAAGCGTGGTCAATTCGCCGATCCTACTCAACATTTTTACAAGCGACTTGATAGGTTCACTTCCCCATACTATTGCGTACGCATGCGATTTGATAACGTACAGAACAGGTCGAGAAATCGAGGTCATTAATACTCTCTTGCAGTGTGACCTCGATAAGATAAGACGATTTTGCGATGACTAGAAGTTGAAAATCAACTTTCAGAAGTCGAAACCATTCTCTTTAGGACGCCGTTGTCTGAAGCCTCTGGGGATACCAGAAAAAATTGGCGAAAGTTCTCGATCATTGGACAACACGGACAACCTCTTGCCTGCCAAAATGTAGTCAGATACCTTGGAATCTGGCTAGATCAGTTCCTGTATTTTGGCATAAATGTAGGTGATGCTCTGGCCAGCGCTAAAGGTGCTTTTCCCCTTACAAAGAGACTGTTTTGTAGCAGCCAACTCGATGCGAGGGTAAAGGTAATCTGCTACATGGCCCTTATCAGGCCCATGCTGGTATTTGGTTGTCTCGTGTGGTTCATTGTACGAGCAAACTTAATGGAAAAGATTCGGGTGTTTGAGAGGGCTTGCCTTAGGTCTTGCTTTCGCTTGTACAGAACACCAGAGTCGGAGTACAAGAAATTGTATCCTAATGAAGTCCGTTACAACAGGGCGAACCTAATATGAGTGGACAACTTCGTAATTAAGCTGACTCGAAGGTATATTGCGAGAGCAATGACCTCGACGAATAACCTGATATCTGGGGCTTACTACCCCAATTACCTTTACCACGAGAGTGTGCGTTCTGACGGCTTCGTTCCACCGGAAGCATTCCTCTACCTAGATCAGAAAGGGTTGATCCAGGATATATCAGCGGTCCCGTTAATTTTCAATGTTGCTCGGGCAGCTGGGGACAGGCGACTCAACTATAACAGAGACGTCGCACGCGGCAGTGTGGATCGCCTCAGGTTCAGTAGGGCGGTGGGGAATCACGATAGGAGGGATGTCGTTCGGCAACACCAGCATTTCTGGTGGTTGAATGATGGGTAAGATGTTTCGTCATCGTTTCCGTCAATTACGGACCAGCCTCACTAATGAGGCAGGGCTGACCAATTTATTTGCTCTGTGAATAGCGGTGGCCAGCTTACATAGGTTTAGGTTAGCATTTAAGAAACATATACATGTATCAGTGTATACAAAGGTGTATACTGATATATGTATATGATTGTGTATAATGTCTATATGTGTTTATGTGTGTATTGTGCATTTAGGTTAGGTAGGCTAAGGTTTATTTTAAGTTAGATACTAAGTTTTTATAAAAAATAAAAAAAATGTCCATATGCTAAGTTTTTGTAAACAAATTTTTTTCTTAGCCTTAAGTATAGAAAATAAGTATTCCTCAATAAAATTTAAATGAAGTCGAAAGACATAGATATAAGTATTCAGAGTAGCTTAGAGTGCCTGTGTGGGGCCAGTAAGTTAGCATAAGATTGTTAAGTAATTGTAAGCTAGCATTTAAGCATTCTTTGTTAGAATTAGAGAGTAAGTGTGGTGTGTAAATTTCGCTTTAACGACAGCAGACAGCATTGTGTTTTGGAACCATTAAATTCCACTCTGTTGATAGTTCCCCAATTGGTTATGCTGTTAATATCGGAATTTAATGAGCTTAACATACGCTGCAGTTCCCGTTATCAGCCGAAGAGTAGGGAAGTGAGTCCGGGAACGAATATGAAAAGCAGAGAGTACTGTCGTCAGCAAAGGAATATATTGGATGAGAAGTAACAGACAAGAGATTATTAATTAAAATTAAAAAGAGTTTTGGAGACAAAACGGAGTCCTAGGGCACTCCAGCATTTATTTTGTGAATATCCGACTTGAAGCCATCTAAGACAAATTGAATTAAAAGTTCTTAAACGTAATTTCTAGTCCATTGAAAAAGAGAGTCGTCGATCCCAAATGCACGCATTTTCGATAAAAGAGTCTTATGCCAAACTCTGTCAAATGCCTTAGAAATATCAAGTGCAACTACCTTGCTTTCGCCAGATCGATATACGCGTTGGTTCCACTTTTCGGTGAGACATGCCATCATCAGTGGACCTGTGGACCTACGAAAACCATGTTGCCGGTCATTGAGAAGTTTTCATGTTTCGAGATATTTCATGAGCTGACGATTTATCAGCGTTTCCATGACCTTGGAAAAAGGAAAGTAAGTGCGATGGGTCTGTATGAGGAGAGAGAAGATAATTCGCCTTTTTTAGGGACGGGATGGACAAGTGCTGTTTTCTATCTGCTCGGGAAGCGTCCTAAAGAGTAGGATTGATGAAAAAGCTTACGCAGTAGTTTTGTCAGCGTGGAAGAACACCTCTTCAGAAGAAGGCGAGTTATACCATCTGGACCAGCGGATTTATGTATGTTGAAATCTTTAATTACTCTTGCTACTACAAGAGTGCGAAAGCGGATTCGTTCCTCTGACGATTCGACGCACTCAAGTGTATGCGGAGACAAAGCACAATCTGGGAATGTTGAGCTGGCTGCAATGTGTGCAGCTAGCAGTTTGGCTTGGTCTAAAGAGCTGACCCCTGGAAATGTCATTGTAAATGAGCGTAGGGATGAGGCGGAATTTCTAATATTTTTTACGAATGACCAAAAACTTTTACTACCTTGGGACATTGTAGTATTTTTTGCCTCAACCTTTTGGTTGTATTGGAATCTTACACGCCTAAGAAAGGCGTTACAGTCATCACTGGCTCGTTTAAACTTTTTTCGGTTTTCCTCTGTCGGGTTGGTCTTGAAGGGCGGAAAAAACATTTCTCTAACCCTGATAGCCTCTTTACAGGTCGAGTCGTACTACGCCTTTTCTGTTGGTCTGATGCTCTTCATCGGTTGAGGGATCCTAGTACCTCATTCCGAAGAGAATGTTGTTTGTTATCATATCAGCAGCAGCATTCACGTGGTTATCGTGGAAACATAACGACAAGTTTAAAATCCTAAAGAAGCTGTTAATACCGCTCCAGTTGGCTTTCTCGTATTGCCATTCGATTCTTATAGGAATCTTTTTCTCTAACTGTGTGATCGCTGTACGAGGAATTGGCTGATATTACACTGTGGTCCGACGAGCCTAGGGGGGAGAGCACATCAACGGTGTACTTATCAGGGTGAGAAGTTATAAACAAGTCGAGGGTGTTGGCGGTATGACTATTAACCTCTGGTATTAGCGTGGACTCATTTAAGTTTTTTTCCGTAGCGAAGATCACAACACACCGTTCTTTGGGTCTAGTCTATCAAGAATGTCGAAACCACCCAGAATTGTGTATATTGAAATCGCCCGTAATAACGATTTCAGTATGAGGATACACTGATACAATTCTTTGAATGGAGTGAGATATCAAACTCGTTAAAAATTCGAATTGCTGTCCAGTTTGGGGCTTCTGTAAATAAAGCAGTATTGGATAATTTGCTTACGGAGACGGAAATTTAAACACATGAAATTGAATTCCGGATTGGAACACGGAGTACATTGTGGTGGAGTTTGGTAAGCTATATTACTACGCACGTAAATGGTGAGACCGCGGTGAGAAAAAAAATAATGGCACTAGTTCGTAGCCAGGTAACTTCAGATCAGAATGATCTGTGAGGTATTGGAAGGGATCTACTTGTGTTTCACTAAGTGCCAAAAGAGCTGGTCTGTATTTACAGACGTAGACGTACGCAGAAAAGTGATTACTTTTTAGCACGCGTAAGTTTGTAACGTCCACTCTAAATTCCCGAGTCATTATAAAGAACAACAAACACAAAAAATACAAACACCGACGATACTAGAACAGCTGTGAAGTAAAAATTCAGAGTTGGTTTACCGAATCAAATTATTGTAGGTGTTATGTACTTACAGCAATAGGAAACAGCACACCAACAACATTCATACTCACAGCCCGCTATCCATAGTTTGTTACACTCAGTCACTAAACGCGCTGTATAACAATGTAATAATGCAACGACAGTGACCGAGTGGGATGCCAGCACTGTCTACTTCACTGCACACGCGCGTTGATGTTTTTATTTATTTTTTGTTTTTTTTTATTTTTCAGCCCGCACAAGTGGATTTTTTGTAGGTTGATCTGTTTTTTTTTTGTTTTGAACTCGCGCGCGGTTTGTTTGATTGTTTTGTTTTTTTTCCTTCACACGAGGAGCGAATTTCATAGTGCACTTTTCGATGGTCAGCTCGGCACTCATCCGAGCTATCAGCTGGCGCGTATATTAGACGCAAATTATCATTTTCACTTGTCTTTTTGTTTTCTAAAAAAGATTATATTTTAAACAATACTACAAATGTACTTAGTTATCTAGGATATGAGTTCGACTGAACCTCCGAATTCCGTGAGTCTATTAAAACTGCGATGACGTAAACTGAATCAATGTTACGTATTCATGATAAAATTGATGCTGTCGTTTTTGGTGTGCCAGAATCTCTTGGGGAAGATCTGAAGACTTTCCAGAACAAAGTTTGCGCTGCAGTTAATATTCCGCCTCTCGCCTTCACAACATCTTTCGTGACAAAGCCAACTCCTGCAACGATCCTTGCCGAATAGATACACTTGCATCATATTGAAATTTGCTGAGAAGCGAGAGAAACAAAACTTAATGCTAGCGGTTTGGAGCTTTTGCAAAAGCATAAAAGCTCCACTTAAGCTCTGCGATGTCGGCAGTGATTCATCGAAAGTCTTTTTTATTAAGAAAAGCAATTACCAATTGCAGCGGCATGTTTTGAGATTAAAACAGAAATCTCTCCTGTCGTCAGTGCATACGTACAATGGGCAAATTTACATCCGCACCGGTACCAGCCAAATTTCATTTGTTATTCATAATTTTGGAGAACTGAGGAATGCTGCCGGGACTGACTTCAACAATGTTATTCGTTATAAAAATCGTATTTAATTATCTTCATATGCACAAATTTTCTCTTAATTTTGTTTCGTACATTCTTAACTTTTTTTTCTTTTCGCACCAAAAGGCTTCACTTAATTTATTTCTTTTAACTTCATTTATTTATGTTCAAGTTATCTCAGTTCAAATTGTTTTTCTCTGTTCTTTGTCGATTGTATGTAAAATAAATGCTGAAAAATTCTCTGCGGTCGATTGCGACTTCGTTGTTTGTTGTAAGTATGACCAGGGCTAGAAGCAATGACACTAGTTCTGGCAGCACAAATGAAAAAATAATTTTTTGTTAAGCACTCTTTGCAAAAGTCAAAATGGCCTTCATATCTGTCACATTAATGTACAAAGTCTTGTTAATAATGATATTTGAGAACAGTTTAATTGACATTGCTAGGTTATCCGAGACTTGGTTTCACCCCAATTTATCAAGTAGCTTATTTTCCCTTAGAGGATTTATAAAGCCTTACCGAGCTGATCGAATTCACTCCTCTGGAGGAGTTGTTGATATACGAGTATATGTTTGAAAATACATTAGTTCTAGCCTTATCAAGTGCTCTGACGGCAACCAGTCTTGTGACTATTATTTCATCAATATCCTTAATGGCGAAAATAAATGTACGAGTATATATTATTGGAACATTTTATATGCCACCATGTATTGCAAACTCGGGTGTTATATCCCCAATTGTTGAAAAAGTATGTCACCTAGCATCTAAATTCATTCTTTGTGGAGATTTAAATATAAATATTTTCCACTCTTTATCTAGTAGCTTGAGAACTTCTATAAACTCCTTTGGCCTTTCTTTTATAAACGTTACTGAACCAACGCACTTTAAAGCAAATTGTATGCCGTCTCTGTTAGATGTATTTCTTCTAAGTGATGTAAGATACCAAGAACAGTACCTCAAACAAAACAAAACCCGAGGCCGGTACTCCTTTAATACCGGGCTATAGAACGGTGACTCCACCGACTACCGGCAAGGCTCCTGCATTGTCGAGAGGAGGTAAGGCTGTGGCGTTCCATGGTGCACCATCCTCTAAAGGCAAGCGCAACGAGAATAAAAAGAAAGCTTCAGTGAGTGTTAAGACCGTGGCAAGGCATGGTCCTATCACTTCCTTCACCCATAGCAGCGGCAAGTTTGTGGCAGGCCACGGACACATCCGCAATCACGACTGCGCTGTCAACTCTGCAGGTAGACGACTCACTTGGGGAGTTGATCAGTCCTATACTAAAACGCAGGATAATCAGCTCCAAACTGGGTGAGTCTTCTGCTAAAAGATACGTCGATTACGCCGCAAGGCGGTGTCCTCTCTTCCCTTCTCTGGAACTTAGTAGGTAATGATCGACTGATATACTTGGAAGCGGGTGGTAGCAGGGTGATTGCCTATGCGGATGACGTTGCTATAGCCGTCTCAGGTAAGCATCTCAATACCATTAAAGGATTCCTTCAACTAAATCTCAATAGATTAACCCGCTGGGCAGATCGCTGTGGATTGGGATTTGAGATTTTAGGAGGGTTTACCTCATAAAACTGATCTTGTCCTCTTGTCCAGGTAATACAAAATTGTAATCATAGACCCTCCTTCAATTAACGGTACCAGTTTAATATTTTTCGATATAGCAAAATATCAGGGTCTTATTTTTGACAGGAAACTAAACTGGAAACCTAACATTCAACAAAGAGTCAATAAAGCTACAATAGCTTTATTCTCTTGCAAAAAAGCCATTGGCAATAAATAGGTAATTCAACCTCGCATAACCCACTGGCTATACATTTCGGGCATAAGACCGATACTTACTTACGGGGTGGTGGTCTGCTGGACGACCTTAGCAGTCAACTGCATTAAACTAAGCTGAGTACAAAGAACAGCATGTATATGCATAAGCGGAGCCTTGCAGTCTACCACCTCTGCGGCATTAGGCATTCTGTTTCATTTGCCACCCCTCGATATTTTCAGCTATCTACGAATTCGCCTTAAAGCGACTAAACAATGGACAAATAATTCATTTGGTCACGCCAACATTCTGAATACATTAGGAATCCTCACAGAGAACATCGATTACACTTACTCTAGAAGCTTTCTTCTATAACGACCTAAACGATCTAGAAAATATGGACGTTAACAGTCTCTATCGTAATGTCAAACTGGTTCCATTAGTAAGAGAATCGTAGATCCACGTGGCATCACAATGGGCCAATAGGCCTACGTGGGTTGGTATTTCTAACAGCCGCTCTTACCTAACCTAACCTAAGTGATGTGAGGCTTCTTAAGTGTTCTAGCCAATTAGCTGCCCAGGTTTTTTCACATCATGATCTCATCTTTGCCACCTTTGACTTACACTTTCCTAAATACGTGTCTCAGTCCATCCAGTATCGTGATTTTCGCAATATCAGCGTTGAAAGTCTTTTTAGCAATTTTTCGCCCATTGATTGGTACTCAATCTACTTGACACCTGACGTCAATAAACAAATTGAATTCCTGACCGTTGCTTTTGACTACCTCTTTAACAAATATGTTCCAATTAAAACCCGTGTTCTAGAGCCGCACAGCTGCTTTAGTCTTTCGTATGACAATAAAAGAGAGAGATGTATCATATCGCCGTTGGAAAATAGCTGAGCTACTATAATAATAGATTTAATTCCAATCGTTCCTCAAAATTCCTGTGGAGTGAAATTCGGAATATTGGTGTGAATAAGCAACACTCCATAGTCTCGGACGACAATATTGATTTAGAAGAGTTGAATCGAATGCTCTCTACCTCTAGGGCACCGCTTGACACTAACCTAACGTCATCAAAGGATGATAGAGAAAATGAATTTTTCTTAACTGCTGTTAACATATAGTACAATGTGGGAAAAGCAATCTCCTCCGTTAGCCTGGAAAAAGTCTAAAATCATACCGAAATCCTAAAAAAAAGTACAAACTCTGAATACAGACTTATAGATATCCTCCCTTTTTTATCCAAAGCCTTTGAATCGATTGTAATATACCTGTTTGCCGTTGAGTTGGCTCTTTGTCCGTTAAGTTAAATAATTAGATTTTAATTATCGGAACAGTAATGTTTAAAAATACGGATTTAAATAAAACGACTATTTCATTCCAGTCCGTCCCACTTTTCCACAGCTTCTGCATTATTATCTTCGTCCTAATTACGCAGGGTGACATCCAACCTAGTGGGTCGAAGATTTTTGCGATAGCAGAAAACGCTGCCAGTTTTATTATCTGTGTCTCT
The DNA here is from genome assembly GCA_949129095.1 of Volucella bombylans. NCBI lineage: Eukaryota > Metazoa > Arthropoda > Insecta > Diptera > Syrphidae > Volucella > Volucella bombylans. The sequence goes on along the minus strand of OX422142.1, from coordinate 69,678,734 downwards.
GGGTTTTGGAAATTTTAGGACGAAAAGGAGTCTGACTTTGGAAACCAACGAATGCCCAAGTTTTTAATTGAATTGCTGATGAAAAGGGTAGTTCAAAGTTAATTTCCTTATCGTTTTCAGGAATGCCTCCTAAGAGTTTTTCGTGATTACTCATCAATTTGCGAAGATTAAATCCTGCGAATATAAGCAATCATCGAATTTCATTCCGATTTTGTAAGGCATCAGTCAGAGTGTCTGCTCCGGTAATAAGGTCTTCAACGTACATATCTTGCTGAACGGCCTTGGCTCCCACTGGGTATCTCTCTGTTTCCTCGTCTGCAGCTTTGTTAAGTACTCGTATGGCTAAATACGGTGCGCATGCTGTGCCAAAGGTCACTGTTTTAAGCCTGTATGCTCTCAGTGGCTGCTGTTTACTATCCCGCCAAAAGATGAATTGGTAGTTGCTGTCTGCCGTTGGTACTAAAATTTGTCGGTACAACTTCTCGATGTCGGCAGTGAAGGTATATCGATGCTGACTCATTCTTAATATGACATCGATAGCGGTTTTTTGTAACTTAGGACCAACCATCAAGTGCTCGTTTAAGGACGTGTCGTCCGAAGTCTTTGACGCTGGCTGCATCAAACACAACTCGCAGTTTTGGGGTGGAGCTTGAGCCTTTAATGACAGCCTGGTGTGGCAAAAAAATGAAAAGGTGTTGCAAGGCAAGTGTCGTTAAATAAATCTACCTCCTCCGTGTGATCCATGGTAATATGGTATTGTATATTCTAACATATACCTTTTATATCCTACCTTCAGTTTCAGATCCTTCTGAGAACTACGTTTTAATTGTGTTTCCCGTTGAGTTGGCTTTTTGTCCGTTAAGTTAAATAAGTAGATTTTAATTACCCGAACAGTAATGTTTAAAATACGGATTTAAATAAAAAGACTATGTCCGCTACGTTATAAAATTAGAGTGTTTCATTTATTTTACTATACTTCTTATTTTATATGAATTTTGACATATACAAGTTATTGCATGATAGATTTTGTATTTTCAATATCGTTTTTATACGTTTACATAATAAATAATAGATTGATTGAATTCTCTACTAACAATAATTTTTATTTCTTGTTTTAATCAGAAACATTCTCCCCCGCCGTGAACAAAGTTCGCAATATATCAAATTATGGTTGCAGCATCATTGTTGTAAACTGGCATCACTGACCCTTCATGATCTGCATTATCGGCAATTTCTAACATCTCTCACAGTTTGGATGCATGAAAAAAAAACCAAAATCATTAATTTTGTCAAAACAAAGGGACAACACTTGACACATAAGTAAAAAGAGTATGTGGAAAAGGTATTTGTTGTTGCCCTTGTTGCCTAACAAAACAATGGGCGCTGCCATTTGTATTTTTTGTTGTTGTGTAGTGTAGTGTATATTTTAAATATATTTTAAGTATATTTTAAGTATATTTTAAAATTCGAGTGGTGTGTCTAGTTTAAATGGTAAATTTGTGTATTTTCAAGTATTTCAGGTAAGTGATATAATTTTATATTGAATTATTTTTGATTTGATAAAATATATGTTGATTTCTCGAGGGTTTCGTCCCATTCATATCAATCCTTCTGTATGGGTGTGTGTTGTATTTTATTGCCTTCATTGGGCTGTGCGTAAATTTGTTGCGCTGGTATTGTGCATTTATATATTGACTTGCGAAACGATTAATTTACGCGTCGGAATTATATGAACATTTTGAATAAGTGAGTGAATTTATTTGTTATGAGGGATACGTATGATTTGTGTTTGAATGAGATGAATGAACTGTGTGTGTAAGGTATGTATTAGATTGGAATGATTTGAGGGGTATGTGTGGATTTATTTTGAGTGGGATAAATGGACTGTCTGTTGTGTTGAGTAGAGTGTAATTGTTTTAAATTGTTATGAGTGCGATTTTGTATTTGAGTGTATTTTATTTTGAAATGCCGTCGGCATTTGCAATTAATTTTATTACATTTTGAATAATTGATTATTTGTTTTGATGGGAATTAGTTGTCGTCGTTAAATAATCGTGTTGTTCTCGTTGGCATTATTCGACGGTAGGTAACAAATCTTTGTTATTGGTCTTTTTAATGTACCATTCGCCGTTTTAAGTGTGACCACGCGGATGTGGTTGTCCATTCCGGGATGAGCGTCGATTATTCGAGCGAGTATCCATTGCGTTGGTGGAAGACGTTCATCTTTCACTAGGACTAGATCTCCAATCTTTGGATCGGCCTCTAGTTTTGCCCATTTCGGACGCGATTCAAGACGTGAAAGATACTCGTTTTTCCATTTGCGCCAGAAATGTGCTACTGCGATTTGAACGTGTTTCCACCGGTCTAGATAATTTGTTGTTGTCGACAATAAGTCTCCTTGAGGTACCATGTTGGTTGGCTCGCCAATTAAAAAAATGACCTGGAGTTAATACGTCTAAGTCTTCCGGATTTTCTGATAGTGGACATAATGGTGGCGAATTGAAAATGCCTTCTATTTGAGTTAGTACTGTGGAAAACTCCTCAAAGGTAAGTTTTTTTGTTTTTGACTACTCGTTTCAAATGATGTTTTACTGATTTTACCCCTGCTTCCCAGAGTCCTCCGAAATGAGGGGAAGCAGGGGGAATAAACTTCCATTGTGTACCCAAATTTGCTAAGGTTTCGGCGATATTTTCCCAATCGTGTGCGGCATCTTTCATTATTCGCCGAAGTTCGGCATTCGCTCCAATGAAATTGGTCCCGCAATCGCTGAAGATTCGGGAGCAAATACCGCGACGTGCAGTAAATCGTCGGAAAGCTGCTAGAAAAGCTTGCATCGTCATGTCAGAGACGAGTTCCAAGTGAATGGCTTTAGTAGCGAGGCAAATGAAGATGGCGAAGTAGCCCTTAAGTGTTTTGGCTCCACGTCCCTTCCACGTCTTCACTTCTACTGGTCCTGCATAGTCGACGCCGGTGTTGCTGAATGGTCTAGCAATCCGAACCCGCGATGATGGTAAGCTTCCCATGATTTGCTGCATCGGCTTGACCTTAAACCGGAAACATATGACACAGCGATGAATATGCTTTTTTACGCTCCTCTTCATGTTGAGTATCCAGTATTTAGAGCGGATGTAGGCCATTGTTTGTTGGAGACCTCCATGGTAGGTTTGATCGTGTGCATGCCGTATGAGTATATTTGTGAATGCGTGGTTCGGTTTGAGAATGATTGGGTGTTTTGTGTGGTAAGGAATGAGTGCCTTTTGCAAACGACCCCCGACGCGTAGAATACTTTCGTTGTCTGCAACCTTGTTAAGCACTCTTTTGGCTAAATACGGTATGCATAATGTGCCAAAGGTCACTGTTTTAAGCCTGTATGCTCTCAGTGGCTGCTGTTCACTATCGCGCCAAAAGATGAGTTGGTAATTGCTGTCTGCCGTTGGTACTAAAATTTGTCGGTTCATCTTCTCAATGTCGGCGGTGAAGTTATATCGATGCTGTCTCCATCTTAATATGACATCGATAATGCTTTTTTGTAATTTATGACCAACCATCAAGTGCTCGTTTAAGGACGTGCCGTCCGAAGTCTTCGACGTTGCATCAAACACAACTCGCAGTTTTGTGGTGGAGCTTGAGTCTTTAATGACGGCCTGGTGTGGCAAAAAAAAATGAAAAGGTGTTGCAAGGTAAGTGTCGTTCAATAAATCTACCTCCTCCATGTGATCCATGGTGATATATTCTAACATACACCTTTTATATCCTACCTTTAGTTTCGGATCCTTCTGAAAACGACGTTCTAATTGAGTAAAACGTCGTAAAGCAACTTCCCTGCTTGAACCTAACGCTGGTCGTACTCCATCTTTGAAGGGTAAGGACACTTGATACCGTCCATTTGTTAATCTGGTTGTATGGGTTCGGAAGTGCTGTTCACAAGCATTGTCTTCTTCCGAAACCATCATTTTAAACGGAGCTTCTTCAACCTCCCAGAATCTTCGTATCTCACTGCCAAGATTAAGCTGTAGAGAGAAGCTTTGAAGGAGTTGTGTGGACCTGTCTGGAATTTTCCTGAACACAATCCATCCAAATTGGGTTTTTTGGGCGACAATGGAGTTGTTTTGATCACTTCTAATGATGTCCGGTAGAATAATGTCAGAGTAAACTTCGCTTCCCAGAAGTATATCGATTTTAGCTGGATTGAAGAATGCGGGATCTGCTAAAAGAAGGCCTTTGATATGATTTAATTCGTCGACCATCACTCGCTGGGCCGGGAGAAGGCCAGTCAGTGACTGAAAATTAAAGGCTTTAGTGGCGCTTTCAAATGTCGAATATTTAGATCGAAGCGTTATGTCGACATAATATTTGCTTGTGCCACTGCTGACCCTTCCTAACCCGGAGATCTGGACGGACGTTCTACGCCTTGGTAATCGTAGTAACTGTGCTGCTGATTCAGTTATGAAAGTTGCCTCAGTCGCTGCTTGCAAAAATAGCAGTTCTTTGAGCTTGGACAATCTTGAGTTGGGTGGCTGTACGCAAGACAGTTCTCACACACTTTCACACGGCGCACGGTTTGCTACTTATGTGTTGTGTCCAATCGAAGAAATTTGCTGCATTTCCTTAACGCGTGCTTTCAGTGATGACACACTTTGCATCGGAACTGCTCCTTCATCTAGGTACTAGCATGAAATACTTTGGCTTGTTAACTAGACTTCGCAGATGACTTCGTATTTGGATTCGACCACAAAAGAGGCTGCTGGTCAACTGCATAAAGCGTTCTAAAACGTGCTTCTTCGATGAGGTCCTTTCTGATTGGAAGTAGATTTTGGAAAAGGATATAGATGAGAAGAACATCCCATTGGTTTACTGGCACTCCCAGGTTTTCTAATGCATTAAAGAATTCTTAAGATGTATCAAGCATAGACCTTAATCCACTGGTCGACTCCTTCGTTAATGATGGTTGGCTGAAAAAAATGATTTAACTGGGAATTGACTAGGATCCGCTTATGGTCATATCTCGACTTCAACAAGTCCCATGCCTTCATATAGTTTTCTACTTCGAAACCCAAATGCTGTATGAGACGCTCTGCGTCCCCACTCATTGAGGATTTTAAATGGTGTAGTTTCTGGATGTCGCTCAGGTGAGTATTTGTATGAATTAATGATGTAAATATATCATAAAATGAACGCCATTTCGTATAGCATCCGGAAAACGATGGAATATTTATTGCGTAGGCGCCTTTACAGTTGATGCACTTTTCGATGGCGTCTAAAAGCTCACAGCGATAGTCCAGGTGAGTTTCTAAGAGTTGTTCATAGACCTTCATTAATTCTTCCTTTGTTAAATCCTTTTCTAGCTGGACTGCACCCATAATTTCCTTATGGTATCGCCTTGCTGTTGCCAAATTATCATAAAGGATGGATAGACGGGTGGATAAATAATGTGAGGTACGCCGCGTTTCATCTGGCTTCCTAAAATTTGAAAAATCGCGAATAACCTGAGCAAATACTGCTTTCTGCAGCTCTCCAAGCGACATAGTGAGTTAATATGGTTTGAGGTAGTTAAATAAATGTATATTGTATGTAAATTTATTGAATTTATATTAGATATATGTATATTAGAATTAATTAATTTAGTTTAAATCATAAGATTTGTAATTTAAGCTGGATTTGATACACACTTTCTTATATATATCTATATATATATATGTAGATATATACGTGTCTACTGATGAATATTTTTTTTGAATTTTATTAATTTAAATCTATTGCATTGAGGTTTATAAGTATGTTTGTAGTATTAAATTTAATGCAATTTAGGGTTGCTTGCAACTATATTATATTAGAAATATAAAGACTTACTTGTTCGAATCTTAAGTGTTGATTGTGTGTAGAATTACGCGGCGCGATATTTACGATTTGCAGAATCCTTTGTTGAATATGTATATCTTTTATGTGTTGTTTAATTGTACAAGTCCACAAATGCGAAAAATTTAAATAGTGTTATATTTATGTATGTTGCACTTCGTTCATATACTTAAATTTACATAATTGCACTCAAAACTGTCTATTTTTAAATTCAAATTCCAAATCCGTTGGATGTCTTTTGAGCTTAGTACATATGTATGTATGGAAAAAACGAATTTGGACAATCACGTACATATGTATACACTTTCAGTATTCTATATTTTTTTTAATTTACTATTTAAATCCGGCTCGAAGGACCAATGTTAGCCGTTGAGTTGGCTTTTTGTCCGTTGAGTTAAATAATTAGATTTTAATTACCCGAACAGTAATGTTTAAAAATACGGATTTAAATAAAACAACTATGTCCGCTACGTTATAAATTAGAGTGTTTGTTTTATTTTACCATACTTCCTATTTTATATGAATTTTGACATATACAAGTTATTGCATGATATACGTTTACATAATAAATAATAGATTGATTGAGTTGAGTTGATCTATATTCTCTACTAACAACAAATTGTATGCCTTGTTTTAATCAGAAACAATACCAAATAAAAGAGTTTATTAAAGACAAACAACTTCATAATCTTCTGCAGTCAGCATTACTTAAAGTTTCTGACGATGTAAGACAAGCAATAGACGCTGATTATAAAACTGTCTAAATCCCAATATACTCTGTGATAAACTTGCGACATATTTTAACTTCTCTGACACATCCAACAAATTGATTTATTCATATATGACTAATCGCTTGCAAGCTGTTGCATGTAATAGTAAACTGTCTTCATTTCTTCCTGTTAATCGTGGTGTTCCCCGAGGATCTATTCTTGGTCCATTATTGTTTTCTCTTTTTATAAATGATCTACCCTCCACTTTATTGCATTGTCAATATCATATACATTTATGCTGACGGTGTTCAATTGTACTTTAATTTCCCTATTGGCATGATTGAAGATGCAGTTGCAAAAATAAAGTTGAGTACGTTAACCAGGTAAGAAACCTTGGAATAACCTTTAGCAATAAGTTAACTTGGGATGTTCACATATCTTACACTCTATAATCAATGAAATATATGCATCTCTACGTGGATTATCCATTACAAAAATAATTTTACCTACTCAAGTAAAACTCAAATTGCTAAATGCACTAATAATACCCATAATATCGTATGGCCACAGATAATGAATCTATACAGATGTCTCATTCATATGGGAAGTTGTGTCCTATGAAAATGAAATCAAGCTAAAAAGAGCTTTTTAAAAAGCTGCAAGTTCTTACAAAGAGCAGAAAAATAATTTTATTAATTATCGCTTTATGCCCTTGCCACTTGTCACTCACACATGCAAAGTCGTTTATCTCCTATCGCACTGCTATGCAAAAACAATACGTGAATGAAAGAAATAAATAAAAAAAAACATACGTTGACGTTGCCCAGTATTACCGGTTACTTGGGTTTACGTTCGTGTGCTTGTTATTTTGTTTGTAACTTCTATCTGGCCCCGTTTAGGAGTTAGGGGAAATTTTTGAAAAAAAATGACTTAAATGGGAAAGAAATTATTAAAAAGCAACGGTAACGCTTACAATAAAGTACTATACAGGATTTGAAAGCCTAGAAATTGCTCTTTAATATAAAATTTACATCAAATTATTCGTGGGAATAGTTTTTGAATAATGCGCATTCAAACTTAAATTGTTGGTAAAAAATGAAATTTTTTTTTTACGAGTAAATCAATATTATTCAAAATTGTGAGATGATGTGCCCAATTGGTTTTTTGTATTAATGCGCATATCAATTCTGAATCGAACACAAAAAACCGAAGCCATCTTCTAGTTTTTGAGAAAATTGAAAATTACTAAAACTATTATTTATAAGACGATTTTTCTTTGGTATTTATGGTGATCTCACTTTGAGGATTAATATTGATGATAGGGTCATCTTTGTAAGTAAAGTACAGCAAACCATTTAGCGTAACCCAGAATGCACCACGAGGAGGTAGATTTGCATTGCATTCCGCGTCCCAGTCAGTCAGTTTGTGAGTAAGTTAGGTGTTAGTTAAGAGTGGTCAATTAAATGTTCAATGTACGAGTACATATTAAAAAGGCATGTAAGTTTCGTCAATGAAGTCATCGTCTGTACTGGTGTCAATGTCGAGTTCGTTGAGTTCGTCGATGATGGTGAAGAGCCGAGGTTGTTTTGGTGGTAAAATACCTTCTAAGTGCTCATTGCGAGCGGTCGGAGGGTCGAAGTCCTTCAGTTGCAAACCCACTCTTTCTTTACCTCTGACAAAACCTGGGTACACTTTTTTTACGTCAATTAAAAATTCCGTGACTTGGGAGCCCATGTCGTCCTTATAATTTTTTTCAAGGCAGTATTTCCGGTAAAAGAAAAGTGCCATAAATTGGTGAAGGTCCTGCGTTGTATTGCGGCATAAAATTGATTTTTTCAGAAGCTTGTTCTGATTCTCAAGATCATTTATAGTATTGGTTGCATCGGTCTTGTCAACATATTCGCCTTTGCTGTGGTTTGTAATTTTATGAGTCGTAGAAGTAGGGAACATTTTCTCCATACCTGTATTGGCGTGCGCTGTCGGTACAAATACGACTGCTGTTGGGGTTAACGTAATTGTGTATATAAGGCCACAAGTCTTCTTTACTTTTGGAGTTCACTTTAAAGAAGCGTCCGACCTTATCTTCTTTACAAAATAACCCCAATCTACGATTTTCATTTGTTCGGTTACTCGGCCCCTGTGGTATTTCCTTTTTGTAAGAAATGTCTCGTCAATTTGTACAGTTTTTCCTTCGCCGCCAATGTTAACATCGACGTGAGATGCTATTATTTCGGCTATTTCACGACAATAGATATAGTAATCTATTGTATTATAGTAGATTTACTAAGCTCACTTTTATTGTCGTGATGGCGCCAAGCGATTAAATGCTAATTTTAAAATAATAACATACATGTAATAATATTTTTAAGAAATCCTTAGGTTGTAGCTTAAGGTTTAATTAATTTACCTGAAAAACCGTGTTCACAGGTATTTTCATAACAAAAGCTATAATTATTGCAAGCAACTCGCAAATCTCTAGCCGACATTGAGGTCCATGGAAAAATGTACCGATAGATGGGTTGATTGTATTTCTACAATTTTTGTCACCTTTTTTTAGAGCTTTTCTTTGAGCATCGCCACATCCAACTGAACTTTACATTTCTACACTTTTCTACTTTCATAGGTAAATTGCAACACAGTGGGGGATTGGATGTTTTAATGGGAATTAAACCAGATTCTTCTACAAATTCAATACTTCTTTCGTTGGTCGACACCAAATCTCCGAACGAACAAAACACTGAGAAGTTATTTAGTTTAGGTTGGATTAGAGGATGCTTAGCCGTCATTGCTTATTCACAAACAATATCACTTGATTCGCACTACGGTTGAACACAGAGTGATTTTTGTGAATATCAATAACTACACGCTTTATCACAAAAAGAAATAACGGTATAAAAGGCAAACGTTTGTTCGGTTATATTTTTGCATCATTATCAACTGCATTGCATATTACATACGTACAAACATAGATATTTCGCAAAGTAAATAATTTACTACGACATTAGGCTGTGAAAACTGACCGAACGTGATGGTGTCGTTCGTAGGTAAATTACTCGTAGGATTAGTGATAAGTGATTTGGTTGCGAAGTTAGATTGAGAAGCAGAGTCTAATAAGGCACAATCAGCATGTGGTGATCCTTGACTATCATAAACTAGAACAACGGCCGTAGATAAAAGTACATGAGCTCGAGCAGGGTATGTACTATTCGCCGTAATAGTATTGGAGTCATCCTCCCTTCCAGCATTCACAGGAAGGTTGTTGTCAACTGACTGAATTGGATTTGACAAGAACAAATGGATTTGTGAGAAACATAAAAGACTATTGCGCCTTTTGTTGCAATAATTGCAACTTCGTTACCTAGATACGTTTACGCTATGCGACTCCATGAGCCAATTAAGACATAAATTGGGTTCCTTAACGTACTGAATCAGTTCGTAGATCGTCGAAGATAGAAACTTTGGACAATGATAGATTCCATGCGATTCGGCGCAACCCAGTTTGCATTTGTCTGGTTGTGTTACAAATGTTTTTGAAACAGCCCGCCCACCTTCTACTGCTAGACTTCTAAAAGGATTCTAAAGTAACGCAATCTTTTTACAAAAACGCTAAGAAAACCTGCCAATCGCAATCTTTATCCGCATTTTCTTTAGCCCCACAGCGTCCTAACGACTTCGTCCAATGTATCGTACAAACAAAGAGTTGCAATGACGTCATTAGGTTCCTTAATAGCTGGTTGATCTAAGAAGCATTGAATTTAATTTGTGACGATGGGAATTCTTTTTACTATAGCGATGCTTCAGTTTTTCCCACGCTTCTTGATAATTTGCATCGGACACCAATGTGTGTTTCAATAATCCTGCCGCTTTGTTAATAAATTTATTTTTAACTCAAAAAACCTAGCTTCAAAATTTTCTTCGTGGGCGAACCATCTGATACCGTTGGATTTTCGCCTCTGCTAACCATTTTCAATTGAACGTCTTCGTATTTTTTCTTACCGTCTACGACTTGTTCTAGGTGCACTTGAATTTCTTCGTTAGAAATTGATCAAGTGGACAGATCCACGCCAGCTTATTTAATAAAATCGTAAGTTTCCTTAAGATCAGGTCACGTTGTTGACGTAGGTTAGTTAGAGCATCCATTGTAATATAATTGAATGAAATCAAGAATAAGAATGGGATATACTCGTACATATGTGCTTACAGGTAACTAACGTTTTATGCTGATAGCTTTGCCTAAAATAGGTAGGGACTTCATATTGTTCATTTACTTACGCACATGGAAATAATACTCGTACATTTCTTTCACTCTAAATGCACTTCTATTTCATCCTTCTACGAGATGAAAGACCCAACTGTTAACACACTTGTATAAAATGTAAACTTGTCGCTGTTATTTGTACCCGTTATTTAAAATTTTCGATTCAAATTTTTCACAATTATATTAGAAAATTACATCCAATTATCATCGAATTATTCTTATTAATAATTAGGGAACGCACTTTAAGTTTTCCACCTGTTTCATTTTAATTGTCACCACCGAATACTACCGACACTACAAAATGCACCATACCACGCACCGAATAAATAAAACGTGAGACTGCAATAATTTAACGAATTAATAAACGAGTTCTCAGTGCAGAGGTCCGTGAGAAGTGACCAAAAATGTGCGAGGACGAAGGAACCGCTGGATACTCTGCAAAATAAAGAACTTAAAATGATAACACAACAAATAATCCTTATTTGGAATTTAATTCACTTTACTAGTAGTGAAAAGAGAAAAGTAGTTCAAAACATAGTTTACGGAATAACGAAATTAGGGTATTTTAAGAGAAATTCAGTTCTCTTATTATTATTTAAAAAATTATTACGAAACAATTAACAAATAATAATTAACATAAGTCTTAATTCTTCCAAAATGTTGTATAACTCCATGTATCCACTTTTGCCCGTTTGTACTTAAGTTTGTTTTTCTTCTAGTTTACCGTTAATATTCAATTTTTCTTAGCTGTGGGTCAGAGTAGGGACCGAATGAGCAAATATTCCTAATGATATCATTGAAAAATTGGTTGAAAGTATGCCGAAGCGAATAAAAGTGTCATCAAGAATAAAGGTTTATGGACCAAATATTAAAATGAATAAAAATGGACTATTACCAAAACCTTCAAAAGTAGATACATGGAGTTATACAACATTTTGGAAGAATTAAGACTTATCTTAATTATTATTTGTTAATTTTTAAGAAAATTGAATTTCAAACTCTTAAAGTATTTGATGTAGAAGAAAATGTTTTATTCCTTAAAAATTATGAAATGACTAAATATGTATCCAGTTTTGCTCGCCACTGTATATTTAAAAGCCATCAGAAAATTTTACAAATCAAAAAACAAAACCGAATAGGTAAACAGAAATGTTATTTCGCGGTGCTGCCAAACTAATGTGCTGAAATTGCTTATCCTGGATAGACGTTTTATTGGCAAGTTCTTTTTTAAGCCTATATAGAATTCCAACAAAACACACCTATTATAAGGTTGAAGTTCATCAAGTTAAAATTTTTGTTTAAGATCTATTGTACTTTGCCAATTTGATAATTCAATGCCGAAAAATCAATGTTATTCACATAAGAAATTTCTATGCCCCTGGGAGCATAAAAGTTCAAAAATTATCAAAATACGGACCACCCTATCATACTAAACACTAGAGATGCCGATAGATAGATAGATAGATATTTTATTTCGTATATTAAAGAAAATTACATAGGTATAGTAATCGCACATATTATATTACAATAATCCGATAAATACAAAATATCTTTCTATTGAAATATGGTTAATTAATTACAAATAATTTCGTGAAAATTAACAAACAATTTTGAAGGAAAATACGGAAAAAAACCTCCAATCCAGTCTGGATGCCGATGGTTCGGCATTATATGCTTCACATAATTACTGATCGATTGTCGAAGATTATTTGTAAAATAATAATATTTGAATATTATAAGCATTGGAATATTAAAATTAACGCGGAAAAATGTTAAACGAAGAAGATCTTTATACTTTCTTCCTCAAAATAATTTAATAATAAATAACTGTGATTTACTGTAGGTGAATTCAGTGAAGTACTTAAGGGTGTACTTGGATCCGAAATTAATTTTCACTATACACCTTAAAAATATTCTCAATAAAATCCATATTTCCATCAAAATGCTCTACACTGTGATCTACCGTAAGTAGATATATGTGCCAAATGCCAAATGTGCTGAGTGCCAAAAATATACTGATTATTTTTAAAGTTGTTTTTCAAGCTTTAATCACAGATAATGAATCTATACAGATGTCTCATTCATATGCGAAGTTTTGTCCTATGAAAATGAAATCGGGCTAAAAAAAGAGCTTTTTTAAAAAGCTGCAAGTTCTTACAAAGAGCAGAAAAATAATTTTATTTCTTTTCGCTTTTTGCTCTTGCCACTTGTCACTCATACATGCAAAGTCGTTTATATCTCCTATCGCACTCCTATGCAAAAACAATACGTGACAAAAGAAACAAAAAAAAAAAAATACGTGTGCTTGTTATTATGTTTGTAACTTGTTATGCAATGTAAATTAATGGGGGTAGGGATATAATTTTTAAGATCAAGAGATCGAAGGTCCACGATGTTGTCGTGCTGGAGGGGGTGGTTGTGGTGGTTGATATTTCAAGCACGAGGTGTTAAGGGCTAATACATGTTATGGGGTGGAAGATATACATATGTACATGTGCGCTAGAGCAATTTCCCGATTTTAATTTTTGTCAAATTTTGTGCTCAGGACATTAAGTACCTACAAAATTTGATAAATTTCCAAGCATTGAGTAACATCGAACTTATTCGGAAACTGTATATTTACGAGACAATATTAGCTCCCTTTTCTTTCAAGTTATGTAAAAGGGAGTTTTTAAAACTGTACGCAAAATATTTGTATGCAAGGATCGAAAATCTTCAATTCCAAGACTCGTGGACAACGCAGTAATGTACGGTCGAATATATGGTAGTTCGAACAAGTGGAATGGGATCTCAACCAACTTGGAGTGCAGCACCGCTGGAAACAGCTGGCGAAAGAGCGCGCCAGGTGGAAGGGCTTGTTGGTTGAGGTCCTGGTCCACCCCGGACTGTAGCGCCACCTAAGTAAGTAAGGAAAATATTGGAAATATTTTTCCGACAGCCATGAATGAGCCATATTTTAACTAGCAAAATCAATACTATATAGAGCATGATTTTATTCCTTGGAGTAGGGACCATGGATCCAATTTGTTAAACCAGTCTGAAGTAGCACCGGTTGCCTATTCTTATTCTGGTGGTAATCTTCGACAAGTTGTCATTTGTTCAGCTTGCATTAACCCAGAGGAAGATGAACTCCTCTAAAGTAATGAGCATTTACAGTGACAAATTGTACGATTTGGTAGATGACGGGGTTATCTTTGCTCGATAAAATATACTTTACAATGGCAGCAGATTTTGGCCACCCTGAAGTGTCTATATCAATGACGTGTCCCAACAGCTCGGCAGATCTTTATTGTGCTTATACCTGGATGCAGTTACATAATACGAGTATTTTAATATGAGATTGAGAAAACCATATTATGAGAGCGTATCTATTTGCCGGAATCCGGTGGAAATTTGGAAATATTCTGAGGTTTTGTTTCCAAGCTCTAAGGCGTATCGCAAATTTTCTAGTGTGATACGACACAACCAGATAAGTTTTCTTGGAACCCCGAATTAGGCCATCGAATTATGAAGCTTAGTACAATGGAGGCTGTCATAAGCATAGGTGGTAGGTATTGACTTGGAACTGGCTAGTTCTTTCCAAGATTTTCCAAGCCGGAAGTCACACTGCTTTCGGTAAATTTTTGTGGACCGAAGAGGTTTTACGTGTTCACACAGTACACAGAATAGAATCATAATGCCGATATTAGGCAAACATATCCCTCAGAAGCGGGCGCTATCCATGGTCATCCTGCACAGACGGGCGAGTTTGGCAGGGATGTCAAGACTAGACATTGCGCTATATAGCTCGTCTCTATAAATGCTGTCATAGGCTTTAAAATCGATAAGCAGGTGGTGGGTATCGATCTGGACTTCTTGGGTTTTCTCCAAAATCTGCCGGATTGTGGAAATCTAATCGATTGTGCACCGCACTGATAGGGTCCAATCAGGTTGTTTACGATGGCTTCAATCAAACCAATCCCAGAAGAAACAGGTTTTTATCAGTGGTTTTGTCAAATGAGTCCGGACTGGGCCCCGTGCGACTTTTTTTTATTCCCCAAACTCAAAACTTACCTTGTATCACCAAGATAATGACCCCAAGCACACCAGTAAATTGGCTAAAAATTGGTTTGGAATCAATGGGATTAATGTCATGGAGTGGTCGGCTCAGTCTCCAGATCTTAATATCAAACCAAAAAACGTTGGTGAATTATGGACTACAGTGCAATCTGCATGGGCAGGTATTTCGAGAGAGAGGTGCATGCGCTTAGTCGACTCTATCCCACTTCGTTGTACTGCAGTTCTGGCAAACAAAGGCCATTCAACGAAGTATTAAGTAAGTGCAACTTATTCAATTTTCAGTTTTTTTTTTTTTAATTAATTTTGCAACAATGAACTTGTATTAAATTTTGCATAAAAAACGGATTTAATATTGCGCAAACGTTGGAAATGTTGGAAAAGTGTTTCGGCAACGATTCTCTAAAGAAAACGGTCGTTTACCAGTTGCACGAGCGGTTCAAAAGTGGTCGTGAGTCAATCAAAGATGATGAACGCAGTGGCAGACCATCGACATCGAAAACCGACGAAAACAATGACGAAGTAAAAGAAATGTAATAACCGCAAATTAACCATCAGAGAGATAGCGGAGGACTTGAACATTGCCTATGGATCCGTCCATGATATTTTGGTTAATGATTTGGATTTCCGTCGTGTAGCAGCAAAGTTGGTGCCAAATGACCCCAATTTCATGCAAAAAAGAGACCGTGTTGACGGCGCAAAGGAGATCATTTGCGTGGCTGAATTCGATCCCAGATTCATCAAAAGGATCATTACTGGAGACGAAACGTGTGTTTATGAGTACGAAACGCAATCCAGACATCAGGCAAGTGAATGGCATTCACCAAATGAGCCGAGACCAAAAAATCCACGACGTTTTCAGTTAAAAAAGAAGGCAATGTTCACGGGTTTCATGGATTACAACGGTGTAGAGCATCATGATACAAAGAGTATTATTTGGGCGTTATGAGACGTTTGCGTGAAGCAATTCGCCGAAAGAGACCAAAATTGTAGGCAGAAAACTCGTGGATTTTGCACCATGATAACGCACCGTCGCACAGTGCCATCATTATTCGTTATTTTTTGACGAAAAATGCAACAAATACCATCCAATAGCCACCGAATTCACCTGATTTGGCTCCCTGTGACTTCTTTCTGTTCAATCGAGTTAAAAAACCACTGGGAACGCGTTTCAGCAGCCGAGAGGAAGTAATGGAAAAATCTCAGGAAGCACTAATGGACATACCGAAAACCGAATATAAAAAATGTTTCGAGGATTGGATCAAGCGCTGGCATAAGTGTGTTGCAGCGAGAAGAGATTGAAGGGGACAACATAGATTTAGATGAATAAACTTGTATTTTTAATTTTCTCAATAAATTACTTTTCATCAAGTTTAGGTTTTCTATAAGAATAGTTAGTTACTTAATTTCAAACTCAATACTAAGTCTTTAGAACATTAGAGAAAGAAAAAATAAATAATTAAAATACAGGTGCTATAAAATTGGTTTTATTGTAAAATAAAAAGTTAAGCATCTAACACTGCTATTATATTGCACACAGGTGTATATGCATTGCAGATTAATAACACGAATAATATTTTGCTTGTCAAACTTCAATTACAAAATGTAAAGAAATATTCCACTTTTCCCGCCTTTGAATTGTTCTTTCTTACAGATATACGCTCAAACAAAATACCAATTCATGAAAAATTATATAATTTCCTATTGCAGTCGAAATAAAAGAAACAGCCAAGTCTTCCTACAAGCCCCTTGCACTTGTTTTTCATATTCCTTGTGCCACTGCCCTCAACTTGTGGTGAGAGAAAAAAAAATCTCTCAGTAAACAAAGAGCGAAAATAAAAAAAGCTTTATATTTCTCCGAAAGCGGTGTCGGCTGGACGAGTATCGGCTAGCCGACTAAAAGTGAACCATTTTTTTCTACAGGGATGAGACATGTGTATAGATTTATTATCTGTACTTTAATTACATATGGTTTGGGATAATTTCGCTAAAACAAATATCAAAAAATTTAAAATTGCTCAAAACTAAATCCCTAAAATGATGTTAAATCTACTATCTAAATTTTTCAATAATGATTCTGCATGAAATCATTCAGAATGCGAGAAGAATTTAAATTCTTAACGAAAATGTTTAATCGAGATTCTTTAACTTTCTCTGAGCTCGCTCTCCTCTAGAAATGTAAAATATGTTATTAATTAAACAATTGTTTGCTTTCTTTTAATTCACACTTTTGTTAAATAAAGGTTTTCATAATAGGCTTTCATATAATTTTTGCAAACATTTTAGTACAATTAATTAAGTATTGTACTTTTTTGGGTAGTAAAATATATATCGTGCTTTCAAAATATTATAAATATTTAACTATTGCTTAATAAATGTATCTATCTATCTATGCATTTTGTTTTTATATGTTAAGCTTGGGATTAGTAACCACCTGTTAGATAGCATTAGGTAAAATAAGAGTGGATATTGGGAAAACCAACCCACCTAGGCCTATGAGTCCATTGTGTTGCTGTGTGGATCTGTGATCCTCTCACTCTTGGAACCAATTTGAGCTTCTGCTAAAGTGTTTTTATTGTTTATATCGCATAAGTCATTGAAGAAAAAGCTTCTAAGTGGAGTTCTCTTCTTTGGGATCGAGGTGGGTATTATAGAGTAGGTGTAGAATTGCCTCCACTTCCTCCTCGTCCATACAGCTTCAGCAGAAGTTGTTTGTAAAAACGCAAAGCCTTCTTTATTACTTCCCTATAATACACTATCTAGTGATGACACCTATAACAGCGCTGAGAAGTTTCCTATTTTAAAGGATCAAACTCTTAGAGCTATTCAGATCCAGTTTTGGTCAGATTTGTTAGGTCGGCCGACAAGGTTTGTTATTCTATCAGTACTAGTTTGCAGCGATTGGTATACCGATAAAACCTTTTCAGGTAGAATTGGTAGTGTAGTTCCAATTGTGGCGATTTCGTCGTCCGTACAATTCCTTGTAATATCTCTTTGTTCGGGCACTAAAGACCCAAAAATGTTGAACTGCTCTACCATCCCCCAGCGAGATGATCGGTAATCGGGGGTAATTTTAGAATTTTGTGAGACTGAGTGCAATGATTTGAAAGCGGCCTGGCTATCTGAAAAGATGCGGATATTTCTTTCATATATTAGGTTTTCTTTCAGCCAGGAAAGGACTTCCTTAATCGAAAAAATTTCCGCCTGGAACCTGCTACAGTGATTTGGATGGCGGAAGGAGGGCTTCGGTTAAGCTTAAACACCTCCATCAGAAACGGACCCAAGTCAGAAACTGTATGGCTTGTCGTGCATGAAAAAGTCTTCGTCACAGAAAGATCTATGAAATTATGCTTACATGAAAGTCTTTGTCAAACTAATGTTGAAGCAAAATGTAGTCGATGTTCTCTAGAAGGATTCCTAATGTATTAAGAATATTGGCGAGGCCAAATTTTTTGAAAATGCTATAAAAAAAAACTACTGAATATTTTTTCAAATTTCTTTTTTCATTTGAAAGTACAATCCTTCCGGTTAATAATGGAAAATAATTTCATTCAAATAACTTCCTCGGCTGACCATGCAGTAGCCTACACGATCGGTTCAATTTTTAAGCACATTATCGATTGTGTGCAGTTGTATTTCACCAATGGCTTCACGAATATTGTCCTTTAAAGCGTCAATTGTCTCTAGCTTGTCGGCGTAACACTTATCTTTTACGCCACCCCACAAATAATAGTCCAACGGTGTCAAATCGCAGCTCCGAGGTGGCCAAACGACATCAGCTCTGCGGCTGATAATGCGATTTTCAAAAACAGGGCGCAAATCATCGAGTGTAGCTTCGGCTGTGTGGCACGTAGCGCCGTCCTGTTGAAACCAAATGTTGCCAATATCCTCCTCTTCAATTTTTGTGAACAAAAATTCGTTCAACATGGCCCGATAACGATCGCCATTGACTGTAACGGCCAAAAAAAAATAAAATGGACCAATTATGCCTCTGGACCAAAATCCGCACCAAACAGTGACTCGTTTTGGGTGTATCGGCTTTTCAATGTATGCGTGCGGGTTTTCTGTGCCCCAAATGCTACAATTTTGCTTGTTTACATACCCGCCAAGATCAAAATGAGCTTCATCTGAAAAGATGATTTTTTTGGCAAAATCGCCTTTTCTCTAAGTCGATCGCAGGCCCACGTTCCCAGCGTAGTTCAAGCGTATATACAACCATATTCGTTCAGCGGAAGGATAAAACTAATTATCTGTCAAATCAGACATGAGCTAAGTGTTACCATTCACGAAATAAGCACTAGTTGAAAAAAAAGACGTAAGATGGCGGACCCTATAGTATATTTGCCCGCTGTGTAGCCACTTTAAGGCGAATAGCTACACTTGCCTGCTGAACTTTTTTTTTCTCTTCTGTCGGAACAGAGCACTCAGACATAAAACTAGTGATGCTATCGAAATTCAATAAACAACTGACAGCGCTAAACGAAAGTGCACTTATTTTAGAATAATTATTTAGTAATAATAGAAAATGGTCATATTGGAGAACAATTTATAAGGTAAACCTGGAAAATGCAAGAAAAAAAGAAAGAAAAATTGTATGCACACTTTTTGGAGATAAATGCAATTTTTGCAAATTAATGGCAAGTAATAGTGTAATTGAGTAATAGTGTTTAAATATGAATTAACCATTAATCAATTGGCTCTTAAACTAGATGAGATTGGTTACTCTAGGTTTAATACACTAGGAGTTATAACTAAATAATTGTTAGAACTTACTTCTTCTCCGAAGGAACTTTTTTAAACACCGTGCAACTCAATGGGTGTTGAAAATATTGTAGACACCACCCTTCGCATATGGTTTTTTTTTCATAACATGAATCCTTGAATCAGATTCCAAAATATCTGTATCCCAAACCGGACCACCTGTATATAAAATTTGTTTACTCTAATAATAAACAGTTAAGTGAAATAATACCACCCGCAACTTATGCATGTGCAACATTTGAATTTCGTTAGCATGAACTATTGAATTATTGAAATATTTGATCCACAGTGGGCTGCGTTTGCATGAAGATTGTTGAAGTGAAGAATGCTGCTTCTGTATTAGATATTGTTTGAGAGAATCTATTTTGATTCTAAGATGATCGTCAAGCATATAAACTTGTCGAAAGCGTTGATTCTGTAAAGGCACATAAACTGTATAACTGGGTAATAAAAAACACCGTCTCTTGTGCTTAACTCTTAACAAGTGAAGTTTATTCTGAATATATTCTAACTTATATACTATTTTACAAATGAATTTCGTGGGAAAGGAACCGGGACTTGGTGTGGGAATTAATTTGGAGTCATCAAATTGCTAGCGCATATTTGACAACTGAACTGACACCTTGCGAAAAACCAAATTGCTGGTGTGCATATGACTTTCATTTGCGTGTGTTACATTCGGTAGCAAAAATAGGATAGATATGGGATACTACTGGGATGTGTATTAATTTGAGTCGTGGGGTTATATTTTACAGTCTGGTGGGAAAGAAAGAAAATGGATTGTGCTGAGATTTAGAATGGGATGTGCAAGTAAGTTCGGACATACTAACATAGGTTTTTTAAGTTATATAAATCTTAACATTCTCCCCCCGTTGAATGGTACATTCAACTGGAATTTGAATTAATATTAATCATAAAATCTGCATCTGTCAGTTGGTCTTCTTGACTTGGCTAGGCATGCTGATAACGTTGACTGCTTCTTGCCTCATCCTACTCTTCTTTTCGTTTTTTAAAAGCTCATTGTTTTGAGTTAGTTCATTGATAAGATGTTGAAATTGTGTTAAGAACTGCTGACTGTCGTAAGCGGTGTGGTGTAGTAACTTGCACACATCACTTATCTCTCATAGTAACCATTTAAAAGTTATTATACCGCTTATTATTCCTGCTGCTCCCAGATTTTCAAAGAATATTCCTGGTTCATTGTCCAATGTTGTAGTTTCAATAGGTGTCGCTTATGTTTTAGTCATCATTAAGCAGGTAATGAACAATGTTACAAGAGTAGACCCCAAAGATACCTTCATCTTTTTCTTAGGCTGTGCGTTGTTCGTGGAATTATTCTCGATAGTTACTTCTGATTCCTTATTTGGTTGAAACTTGGAATTTCAGTTGATATGTCTTCAATCGGAAGTGGTGCCAATTTGTGTATGGGACGTCGTAGAACCCCACTCGAGGTTTTTACGTCAACAACTCGTACTAGTCCATCGTCTCCATGATATGTCTTTATGATTCGACCCAACTTCCATCGAGAGGGAGGAACGTTTTCTTCCTTGATGATAACCATGGTTCCCAAAATAATGTTGTCAACGCCCTGTTTCTATTTCGATTGATATTGCAATTGGTTTGGGTATTCCAGGTGCCAGCGCCTCCAAAATTCATTTCTTAAGTGTGTTACAAGTCTCCATCTTGTGGTACTGTTGACATTAAGGGGTTCTGCATGCGAATCAATCGAGGAATTAAGTGGGTCGCCTATCAAAAAGTGGCCTGGAGTTAATGCCATTATGTCGTTTAGGTCGGTTGACATTGGTGTAGTGGGTCTTTAATTTAACGTAGCTTCAACTTCAGTAACGACTCTTTCCATTTCTTCATACGTCAAAGATGCGGATTCAAGTGTTGAATGGAGTAAGTGTTTGGCTGATTTGACTGCGGATTCCTATAAACCGCCGAAGCGTGTTGCTCGTGGAGGGATAAGATGAAAGTCTGTCCCTTTAGAACTACATGCTCTTGTAACCTTATTGATAGCATACTGAGATTCTAAAATTTATTTTACTTCATGAAGCTGATTGCTTGCGCCGACGAAGTTTGTTCCGTTATCTGCACTTCTCACGCCTTGCAGTGAATCGTTTTAACGCTCCTTTAAAGCCCTCCGTGGAAAAATCAATGACAAGCTCCAAATGTAAGCCTTAGTTGAGAAACAGCAAAATACTGCTATATACGTTTTTTGAGGCCATTTTCCGCGTATCTTGAAATGTGTCCAAATTGGGCCACAAAAATCCACTCCGGAATTTACAAAAGGTCTTGCAGGTTGAACTCGTGTTGAAGGCAAATCTCCCATCAACTGAGTAAACATCTTTGGTCTCGTTCTTGCACAAAATACATAATGTTCGACGACGGATCTGGTAATTATTTTTCCTTTAATAGGCCAGTAAGTTTGTCTAGCGATTGCGAGTAACGCGTGTGGGCCAAAGTGGCGGTTATTCAAGTGCAGTTCGTCCAATATCATTTTAGTGATTGGGTGTTCATAAGGTAGAAGCATTGGATGTTTGGAATCGTACGGTAAATTCGATGCTTCTAATCGTCCACCCACTCTGATGATGCCCATCTGGTCAATGAAGGGCGTAAGTCCAGTTAAGGCACTGTTCCTGGGAAGTTCGCGGAATCTCTTTAAGTTTGCCATATCATCTTTAAAATCTTCATTTTGCATTGATTTGACAGCAATATAACGCGGACTCTTTAGCTCAGCGACTTGAAGTTCTAGTGTTTTATAGATTGGCCTTGTTTTTTTTTTCGATGAATCGAAGTATGTATGCGATAATGCGCTGAAGCCTCTTAAAGGAATTCCTGTGGTCAATAGTGTTAATGAAGCTCTTGGGGCCTTCGTCTTGGGAGGGAGGGTTGACGTTTGACGTTTAAGCGAAAGTGGAAGCAAAAAATTTATCTCCGGATCAAAAAGCAAAATAGAAAAGTGTTTTAAGTGAAAGTTAATTGAGGAAACATATCTACCTTATAAAATTCTACTCGAAAACAACAAAAAACTTGTGGAATAATTAGCCTCAAAGGCAGATCTGCAAGATTTCTTTAAACAAATCTCAGCATTGAGTATGCGACAAGAAGAACTTGAGCAAAAAGTTGTGTATCTGGAAGAACAAAACAAACGTCTTGAGAGCTAGCTTGACCGACTCGTACAGATGAGTACTGAAGCGAATCTTGTTGTTCACCTGCCTGTTGAAGATCAAGTTGACATGAGCGAAAAGGCAAAATCCATTTGCGCCGGGTTAGTTGACTCAACTCCGAATCAAATCGTCGAGTCTGCGTATAGGATACACAGCCATAACACGAACAAGTCTACGATAGTTCTAAAGATGAGATCGAAGGAGTCTGCCTGGAACATGATGAGGAATGCCTTCAAATTGAAGGGTACTAGAATAAGCATCCAAAAGGACTTACCCTTTAAGGTTAGACAACGTCAGGCAAAAATGATCCCAATCATGAAGGAGCTTCGTCAAAAAGACGCATCAATAAAGATTTCTCTACGGGATGACAAGCTCCACATTGCCAAGAATGTCTTTACTTGGGACTCCGCGCTTGGATTAAGGTGTGGTGAAAAAAGTGGCTTTAAAATAATACAATCTATTTTTGGTGACATTTCTTTAAATAAAAATCTTTTTATTAATGAAAAAAGAAATGCAAACAAAACAGCTACGAAAGAGAACACTTCTCACAAAACTTTAAATTTGACGGCTAATGTCAATCGCAGCAGTGATGCCAAACTTAACAAAACACCAATATGCGAAAAATCTTTGGGTCTATCCACAAGCTCTAAGGCGTCTGTACTTGACGCATGATGTGCCCATGTCTACCAGAATGATGCTGAAAAAAACATAGTTATCAAGAAAATAAAAATTTTAAGCTACAATGTCTCAGGTTTAAAAAACAAAACGAATTTTGTAACATTTTTTAATTATGTAAAAAGTTTTGATATTTTTGTATTATTTGAAACACATCTATTAGATAATGAAGAAATTAGATTTAGGAATATTTTCTCAAACTATGAATTAATCTGGTGTCCTGCTATAAAAATTTCACTTTTTGGGAGAGGAAGTGGTGGAACACTATTCGGCTTTCGTGACAACCTCGAAGGACTGTATACGAGTATCTTTGTAAAAGCTGGCGAAATGGATGTTATTAACTTAAAACTGAATACACTGGCTGTAGTTTTGGTACCAATCTACTTAAACTGTAATCATTGGCAGCGTGATTTCGATAAACTCTGTGACTCACTGCACTCCTTGGACTGTACGGATATAATACTTATTGGGGATTTTAATGGTCGTGTAGGACTCACACAAAATAATTTCGCATCGGGATACAACAGTACTCTGCTGGAACCGTGTCGCAAATCTAAAGACCTGATTTGTGATAACAAAGAAGCAAAAATAATTGAACTTGCTGATAAGTATGATATATGCTTGTTGAATGGTAGTTGCGAAGTAGATCCAGATGGCGAATTGACCTTTATCAGAGGGACATCATGCTCAATAATAGATTACTGTTTTGTTTCGGGAAATTGGCTCAAGCGTCTAGACCGTTTTCAAGTACGAACCGAGATCTTTTCAGACCACATGACCTTGGAAGTAACCCTTAATTCTACTGCTAGCGGCAACTATGATTGCACAAAACCATTAAGCCTTCTGCCGAAATTTGTCTGGAATGATTTGAAAGCGGCCTGGCTATCTGAAAAGATGCGGATATTTCTTTCACATATTACGTTTTTTTTCAGCCAGGAAAGGACTTCTTTAATCGAAAAAATTTCCGCCTGGAACCTGCTACAGTGATTTGGATGGCGGAAGGAGGGCTTCGGTTAAGCTTAAACACCTCCATCAGAAACGGACCCAAGTCAGAAACTGTATGGCTTGTCGTGCATGAAAAAGTCTTCGTCACAGAAAGATCTATGAAATTATGCTTACATGAAAGTCTTTGTCAAACTAATGTTGAAGCAAAATGTAGTCGATGTTCTCTAGAAGGATTCCTAATGTATTAAGAATATTGGCGAGGCCAAATTTTTTGAAAATGCTATAAAAAAAAACTACTGAATATTTTTTCAAATTTCTTTTTTCATTTGAAAGTACAATCCTTCCGGTTAATAATGGAAAATAATTTCATTCAAATAACTTCCTCGGCTGACCATGCAGTAGCCTACACGATCGGTTCAATTTTTAAGCACATTATCGATTGTGTGCAGTTGTATTTCACCAATGGCTTCACGAATATTGTCCTTTAAAGCGTCAATTGTCTCTAGCTTGTCGGCGTAACACTTATCTTTTACGCCACCCCACAAATAATAGTCCAACGGTGTCAAATCGCAGCTCCGAGGTGGCCAAACGACATCAGCTCTGCGGCTGATAATGCGATTTTCAAAAACAGGGCGCAAATCATCGAGTGTAGCTTCGGCTGTGTGGCACGTAGCGCCGTCCTGTTGAAACCAAATGTTGCCAATATCCTCCTCTTCAATTTTTGTGAACAAAAATTCGTTCAACATGGCCCGATAACGATCGCCATTGACTGTAACGGCCAAAAAAAAATAAAATGGACCAATTATGCCTCTGGACCAAAATCCGCACCAAACAGTGACTCGTTTTGGGTGTATCGGCTTTTCAATGTATGCGTGCGGGTTTTCTGTGCCCCAAATGCTACAATTTTGCTTGTTTACATACCCGCCAAGATCAAAATGAGCTTCATCTGAAAAGATGATTTTTTGGCAAAATCGCATTTTCTCTAAGTCGATCGCAGGCCCACGTTCCCAGCGTAGTTCAAGCGTATATACAACCATATTCGTTCAGCGGAAGGATAAAACTAATTATCTGTCAAATCAGACATGAGCTAAGTGTTACCATTCACGAAATAAGCACTAGTTGAAAAAAAAGACGTAAGATGGCGGACCCTATAGTATATTTGCCCGCTGTGTAGCCACTTTAAGGCGAATAGCTACACTTGCCTGCTGAACTTTTTTTTTCTCTTCTGTCGGAACAGAGCACTCAGACATAAAACTAGTGATGCTATCGAAATTCAATAAACAACTGACAGCGCTAAACGAAAGTGCACTTATTTTAGAATAATTATTTAGTAATAATAGAAAATGGTCATATTGGAGAACAATTTATAAGGTAAACCTGGAAAATGCAAGAAAAAAAGAAAGAAAAATTGTATGCACACTTTTTGGAGATAAATGCAATTTTTGCAAATTAATGGCAAGTAATAGTGTAATTGAGTAATAGTGTTTAAATATGAATTAACCTTTAATCAATTGGCTCTTAAACTAGATGAGATTGGTTACTCTAGGTTTAATACACTAGGAGTTATAACTAAATAATTGTTAGAACTTACTTCTTCTCCGAAGGAACTTTTTTAAACACCGTGCAACTCAATGGGTGTTGAAAATATTGTAGACACCACCCTTCGCATATGGTTTTTTTTTTCATAACATGAATCCTTGAATCAGATTCCAAAATATCTGTATCCCAAACCGGACCACCTGTATATAAAATTTGTTTACTCTAATAATAAACAGTTAAGTGAAATAATACCACCCGCAACTTATGCATATGCAACATTTGAATTTCGTTGGCATGAACTATTGAATTATTGAAATATTTGATCCACAGTGGGCTGCGTTTGCATGAAGATTGTTGAAGTGAAGAATGCTGCTTCTGTATTAGATATTGTTTGAGAGAATCTATTTTGATTCTAATATGATCGTCAAGCATATAAACTTGTCGAAAGCGTTGATTCTGTAAAGGCACATAAACTGTATAACTGGGTAATAAAAAACACCGTCTCTTGTGCTTAACTCTTAACAAGTGAAGTTTATTCTGAATATATTCTAACTTATATACTATTTTACAAATGTATATCGTGGGAATGGAACCAGGAAATGGTGTGGGAATTAATTTGGAGTCATCAAATTGCTAGCGCATATTTGACAACTGATACTGACACCTTGCGAAAAATCAAATTGCTTGTGTGCACATTACTTTCATTTGCGTGTGTTACATTCGGTAGCAAAAATAGGATAGATATGGGATACTACTGGGATGTGTATTAATTTGAGTCGTGGGGATATATTTTACAGTCTGGTGGGAAAGAAAGAAAATGGATTGTGCTGAACTTAAGAATGGGGTGTGTAAGTAAGTTTGGACATACTAACTTAGGTTTTTTAAGTTATATAAATCTTAACAGATATTTATTGACCCTCAGCGGGCTGCGTTCGCATGAAGATTGTTAAAGTGAAGAATGCTGCGTCGGCATTAGATATTATTGGGATGTGTGTCATCCTGATCAGTTTGTAGTATTCTTGATGGAAGCGTGATCCAGAATACTGCTTGATTATCTGTTACTCCCCCCTTCTGGAGACAGATCAACTTATATAGCGGTAAGAAGTCCTCCTCACCTGCAGGTATCTCTAGAAATGCTGTCAGGTGGTTGCTAATGGTTTTAACTCCTTATTTAGTTAATCCACTGACAATAACAATGAACTTATTCTGCTTGTTGAGTATCTGTGAGTACGTCGATGAGAGCTGATTGCATTCTTTGAACGCATAATCAGCATGATAATAAGGTGGGAGGAAAGTGATGTGAAGATCTGAAATAACTTGTCTTGGTCTCTATCATCATTACCTTTATCATGTATCCTTGCTATTATTTCATCAAACCTATTTTCGACAATAATTTGGTTTCATTTTACCAAGTTGATCGTTGAGTAAACAACAGATGTTTGATTTCTCAATGGACCTAATAAGCGATTTTATTTGTGTTTATTTGGGCGATTGTATTTGTTATTTGTTCAGCCTACTCTGAGTCCAATATTAAAAAAAAGAGTTAGCTATTCTTCCAACAACAGCTGCTGTTTTAGTCCATTGGGTTGGCAAGAGAGTGTTCTCTCTTGCAAGACTGGATTCAAATTTGTTGGCTAAATACAACCGGCAGGATTAAGAAAATTGTTAGGAGTGACATAATGCTAACGACACCAGACAGTTTTCTGTTTTTGATCGGTAATCTAGCTTCACTCGCAAATAAGGTATCAGTTTACTTTTCCTCAATTGGTAGTAGTGCCAATCTGAGAATCAGATGTTTCCATATCCCAGATGCTGCTTTGACATCAACTACTTGACAGCACCATCATCACTTTTATAAGTCTTAATAATTCCGCCAAGCGGCCATTGAAGTGCTGGAACATTATCTTCTTTATATTTTTGGAAACATTCCTTTCACTTATGTCGATACTAGAGTTAGTTTAGGTATCCCTTCGACCATCGTTTCCAAACTCATGTTTTAGGTGTGAGACTAAATTCCATCTTGTCAGCAGTGTATTCTTTACAGGGATGGAATTTATATCAGTTTGTGTAGTAAATGGGTTCACCGATAAGAAAGTGGCCCAGTGTTAGCGCAGTTAGGTAATTACAATAGGTCTTTAGTTTAAGGCTGTTGATATACTCCTTATTAACAGGTATTTTGCCAATTTAACGGCTGCTTCACAGAGTCCTACAGGCTCTGGGAGGAATGAAGTTAAGTTGAATAGCTCTATCACTACATTCATTTACTAAAGTTGTGCGTGCTGTTTCTGGGTAGATAACTCTTTTTAATTCGGCTAGTTGATTGTTTGATCCAACAAAATTTCTTGCATTGTCGCAGTAAAGTTTCTAACGGTGTCCTCTGCGACCAATAAATCTTTTTATTGCTCAGAAGAATGATTAAGTATTCAGATCGCTTACGAGCTCAATATGTAGGGCCTTGGTGGCGAAACAGCAGAAAATATCCACATATGCTTTATGAGGCAATTTTCCGCGTATTTTGTAGCGAATCCAGAATGGTCCACAGTAATCGACTCTCGAATTGATGAAATATTTGCTGATATAATTCTTGATGACGGTTTGGCTCTAGTGCATTTCATGCAATGCTGCACGCAGTTGTCTTGCCATTATTTTTACCTTATTTGGCCAATATCGTTGCCTCATATTTATATCATATTATAGTAATCATAGTAATATCTGTGCACCACAGTGCATCTTCTTCTCGTGGATCATTTGAATTAATGTCTTTGCCAGTGGGTTGTTGTATGGTATAAGCATCGGATGCTTAATTGATGCCCAACATCCGCTGGATTATGGTTTGATGCTACGTGCCGCCACTGCGTAGAGAGTGTTAGTCTCTGTATAGCAGCAACTCGATTGACCACAAATGTTTGGAATGATGCTGAAGGTGAATTAATCCCAGCTAGTACGATTTCAGATTCCGTCCACAAGAGTGTACGAATAGCCATGTTATTGAGTTTTAAGTCGTTTTTAATGCTTACTGTTAGTGGTGCCCCCAAAACTGCAGCGCATAATTCTAATCGTGACAGTGTTTGTGTTTTCAGATTCCGGCGTACCACGCCGGATTTTGAACGTAGCAATCTTACGATTACTTTCCCATCCATAATTGTTCATAGGAATACCACTGTTCCATATGCCCTTTCAGCTGCATCAGTAACTGCATGGATTTGTATGACTGCCATGACTGCGTCGTTGTTAAACATATGGCGTGGGAATTGAAAACAGTTTAATTCACTCGAAATCATTACTTCGAAATTTAACCTGCTAAATCAAAGCTCTGGCGGTAATTGAATCAAAAGATCCCGGATTCCCACTGAGGTAGTTGATCAAAGATTCGACACAGTTAAAATGGAAGGTCTCTTCTGTTTGTTGATTAGGATCTGTGGTCACAGGTGTTAGTTGTTTTGTTGCTGTTGTTGTTGGAGTTGCTGTTGTGGCTGCTATTGTTGCTGAATGTCGGCATTAGAATTGATAGCTATTGATAGATATTGTTACAGTGATGAGGCTGGGGATGAAGTTGTTATTGTTTTTGCTGCTACTGCTGCTGTTTTTTTTTTTTAAATAACTTTATTTCAATTTACCAATTTAGTTTACAATACAAAATATTGAGATTTATAGATTACAATAATTCAGTAATTGAGAAAAAAGAAATAGTTAAGTACATTCTGTTGCCTAAGTGGTAAGTGGTGAATGTACTGTTTCTAATAACAGAAGATAGAAATTCGTAACAAATAAAATTATTGTTGTTGAGGGGAGAATTCAATGTGCAAGTAATATTAATCTACTATTAAGCATTAAAAGAACAACAATCATTAATGAACAATTTATTAATATAAGAATAGTCAAAAGACAAGCGCCATTTCATAATACCATTCATAAATACATTTTTCACTATCTCACATCTTAGGGGATCTGAAACAATATAAAAGCGTTCAAAGTTGACTTTATGAACTGGTGGTACTACAACAAAATTCCTGGAGTTAACTCGTAAATTATAATTATCAGTGTTTCGAACTGTGTAAAACCCTGAATTTTGATAAAATATTTTGAGTACTTTGTAACAATACAGATGCCTTAACGGAAGAGTTTTAAGGTTGCTGAACAGATTAAGACTTGGAGTTCTGCGGTTTACCGTATATAAAATTCTGATTGCATGTTTTTGCTTAATCAATAAAGGCTCGGTTTTTGTAAAGTAAGCACCGCCCCAACAGGTGATACCATATCCCATTTTTGATTTTAGTAAACCATTGTACAACAGTTTTAGAGTTGAATGGGGACAATAAAGGCCAAGATGATACACTTGTTTTACTACTCTGTTAAGATTTTGTCTTAGATTATGTGTCCCAATTGAGCTTATTATCCAAGATTATGCCCAGGTATTTAAAGCTTTTTACACATTCTATCTTGAAGCAGTTACTATATACAACAGGAGCCTTTATAGTCAAATAAGGGAAAATCAAGCCTGAGAGTGATAGCATAATGGCAAATCGTCAATATATATGTTATTAGTATTAAATATCATGAATTTTGTTTTATCATTAATAATGAGCTTGTGAACTGCAAAACATTTTCTCAGTAAATCAAGATCATGATTTACCTCTAGAATTACATTTAATACACTTTTGCTTGAGTATGAAATAGCAGTATCATCAGCAAATGCAGTTACTTTATCTTTGAATGGTAGAGAAAACAAGGAGTTATGGAACACCGGACGTAATATTTTTTAGAGAGCTGTAAGTATTGTTTAATCTCACCATTTGCTGCCGATTATCCAAATATGAAGAAAAACAGCTATGCATAATACCTCTAAAACCAGAATGAAAAAGTTTTTCTAATAATATTGAATGATCCACAATGTCAAAAGCTTTAGTGATATCTATAAACAGAGAAGCCAGAATCTCAGAAGAATTAAAACTTTGGTATAACTCTCCAGTTAATTTTAATAAAGCAGCTTCAGTAGAAATTCCACTTCTGAATCCAAATTTGCAATCACTAAAAAAGTGCCTTCTTTCTAAAAATGATATCATTCTTGACTTAATACCTCTTTCAAATTTTTTTGAAAATACAGATAGCAGAGAAATAGGTCGATAATTATTCAACAATGTCTTATCGTTCTTTTTATGAAGAGGTAATACTATTGCCATTTTTAAAGTATGAGGGAAGATTTCCATAGATACTCGTATACTTGTATTAAAGATATGACATCAGACTTCAGAAATATGAAATGGAATATTCTTTTGCAAACAACTTGTAATCGTGTCATAAGACGAGACCTTAGATGTTTTAAGAGAGCAAATTAATTTATATATCTCAAAAAGGACTGAATGGATCGCAAAAAAACTCTGAGATTGATTTTCAAGATCAATAGAATAACTCCTCTGATGAAAATTAATATTGGTTGAGTTCTGAAAAGAACTGATATTACAGAAGAATTCATGAAAAGAATTTGCGATTTCCAGCGGATTAGAGATAGTTAAGTTGTTCACATTCAAAACTATTTCCGTTTCCGGAGTTTTCCTATTAAATATTTCATCAACAGCACGCCATTCTTTTTTGGGATTGCCCAGACTTGTTGTAATCAATCAATATCAATCTTAAGTTCATTATTTAGTTTTTTATAGTTTTTTTTTTGTGTCTGGAATTATAAGGATGTTTTTTTTTTAAACTAGAATACCAAGTTTATGTTTCTTCCTAACTTTTTTCAGAAGTGTGGACGTCATCCAAGGCTTAATACAGCTATTTTCGCTATTTCTGTATCTTATAATTTGTTTGCTATTCGAAATATGATACTTTAACTTATTTAAGAAAATGTCAAAGGCAGACGATGGATCAGACGTGAAAAAAACATCATCCCAAAATTCAAAATTCAAACTAGTTCTTAGAATATTGTAATTTATTTTATCAAAAATTTTGGGCACAGTTGATTCAGCTCGAGGAACATTAGTATTTATGAATTTAATACTTGTTAAACAATGGTCTGTTACTTTTAGATCAAATGATGTAGTTTTGAACACGGTTTTATTATTGCGATGAACCCTAACAAATATATGGTCGAAGTACGAATTAAAACGGGTAGGTTGAGTTAGCAAAGAATCGAAACCGAACGCAGATAGCGTTGAATGAGACAATATATTAATGTTAAAATCACTTATCAGAATAATATTTTTACAAGTTTGAAGCTCCAGAAATTCGTGCAACCCTTCCAGAAAATATTTAAATGAGCACCCATGAAGTCTGTAAACACAAATAAAGCAATAGTAAGTACTAGAAATGACGCAGCTTAAAGTGATTATGTCAGAACTTATTAAATTATATCTTTTAATTTGTATGCCAGATATACCGTTTTTAAGAAATACTCCGACACCGCCAACCGCATATGAATCATTATACCATGAATATTATGAATCATGAATACCAAAATCAGAAACTTCATTTTCAAAAATCCAAAATTTCCGAAACGAAAATGAAGTCTGGTAAATGATCTAAAGAGGAAAGATGAGTGAAAAATGTGTCAAAATTCTGCTGTTGTTGGTAGTCTTCTTGTTGACCACGATTTATTTGCTAGCGATCATCCATAGAGTGTGTGGTTAGCGCCACATTATTACTCAGTCTCTTGGAATTCATCTCATGGGGTACATCCACCATGACTGCCCCGTCTGCCTGGCCATGGTGATTATGGTGATATTGCAAATGCTGCTGCTTCTGTTGATAGTGGTGATGATGCTGCTGATGGTGACAGTGGCTCTGCTGATGGTGTGGTTGTTGATGGTGTTGAGGATTATTATGCTGAGGCTCCCCAAATACGCAGGGCGCTAGCGAAAACACCAAATTCAATTTTAAATTTTACAATGCATGATAAAGTGAAATTCGATACAAGTGAAGTTGAATACAAATGAGTGAAGTTGGGTACAGTAAAGAAGAGGAAAGGAAAAAAGGAATTCTCAATGACATTCTATCAAAAAAGAGTGGATGTAATTTTTTTGTTTACTTTTTGAAATAGAATTTGTGCAGTATTATTTATTTTTGTGTTTTCAGATTAACAAAGAATTTTACAAAGATGCGATTTGGGGAGAAATCGCGGTGCAAATGGGCGCTTCTAGCAAGATAATTTAAAATATTTAACTGAATTTGTACTAATTTGTTCCTCTATTGCAGGAAATGATTGTAACGTCTGCTGGAGGTCGTTAAGGGACTGATATAAAAGATAAAAGGTCCACGACCGCTCGAGTGCGTTTGATGTTTTCCGCAAAACTCACGGAAATTTTTGAATGTTTTGATCCAAAAGATTTAATCCAGTCTAACCCAAGAAAATTATTATTAAATATTTTAACCGTCCTCCCACAACCATTGAAATAGCTTTTAATTCGCCCGAATTTATATGAAACCCATAATCTCCCAAAGAAACCAAAGCAATCAAAACATGTTGCCCCTTCATCCTTCACCTGTTTTTAAGTTGTTTTCCAGGCTTTCGTAAATGATTCCCCTTAAATTTCCCTAAAATGGTTCTCCTTGGAAGAAAATTTAGGCTTTTCTGTGTGAAATCTCTCCTCTCCTAATTCCTTCTAAGCAATTTTTTTAGAGTCTCGGCCGTTTAACTGGCGTATTTTCTTCTTCCCAATTTCCTTTTATAGTTTCTTGGCATTTCTATATAAAACAAATTATAGCTAGTTTTCCTCATAAGCAGCAAGTTTCAATTAAAATAACAATACAAAACCATCAATTTTTGTATACTTTGTCTTACATCGCTCTAGGGCAAAGTCACCCTAAAAATAGGAAAAACTGCTTGATCACAAAAAAAAAAGGATTTAATAATTATATATATGTATATAATAAATAAATAAATTTAATGCGTAAAATAATAAAAAAACATTATTTTAACTAGAATATTTATATTTATGTACTTGTTCAAAGATCACTAAAATATTTTTATACACCAAAACACATATTTCCTAACTGAACTTCTCACTTCAACTGTTTCTTACCAACTGCTAGTAAACTATCATTTGCACCTCATGGCACATGCGTATGCTTAGGTAAAGTCCCATTTACAATACTGCGAGATGCGGGAGCTCTCGCATTCAGACATCGGACGTCTGTTTACAATGATGCGTCAAAACAACAATTTAGCTGTCACGCATTGCGAGATGCGAGAGTTTTCCAGATTTTCAAAATTAACTGCGATGCTCGCTGCGTGACTCGCATTATTGTAAACGAACACATTGAATTACATGTTAAGGAAATATTTTTGACAGTTCATGCGCTCTCGTTTTCGAACAACGTATCGCATCTCGCAGTATTGTAAATGGGACTTAATGGTACTTTCGATTTTGATAACGTAACATGCTTGAACGTGAATCAAGAAATACACTGAAGGGCACCTTAGTAGCCCACAGTGGACAGTGAATAAAAACATTGAACACAGTGAGCAAAACGGTAGTTCTATAAACTTGCCGCACCACCCGTCCTGAATCAGAAGTCTGCAGAAATCAACAACGATGGACAGCTTCAAAAACCTTTTTTTGTAAGAATTTATTTTTATATTACTACTATTGAATCACCTATTATAATATTGTGTGAAAAATTAAAAGTTATAAAAAAATAAATAAAATAAAAACGTAAATAAAAATAAAAATTAAAGAAATAAATATTTAAATTGCATATCTTACAATTGTTATTTACTGAGAAATTTAAAGCAAAAGAAGAAAAAAAACACAGAGTAATAATTAAATGAATAGATATTTCAAATCCTTGACAAGCCAAATACAGACAAATATATATATATATAAACATTTTATTACTTTCCAACTGAATTCAAAATTAAAAGTGAAAATTGAAGATTAAAATTAGTAAAATATTGCGTTTTCCAAAATGCCGCTATTACGATCGGGTAATTTAAATCGAAATACTGATCTAGTCAATCAGCCCGCGACCTCCAATGCTGGCAACCAACCCAATGCTACCAGCGATAGTAATATACCGACCCAAAATATCGACCCAGAAACACCCTACTCATCGTCTTCGTCTCGTATTAATAGAAATACAGATGTGCAAGCCACACCTGAACTAATTTCACTTATAACGTCTATTGTAAAAAGCGTACTCGACAACCATGGTAGAAATATTATAGAAAGCATTCTTAACCCAAACGCAGAACGTTTTGCTGGCATAGACCAGTCAATAGATACCCAATACAGTGACAGACTTGATGATTTGGACAAGATACCGGACGTGGTTAGCTGCTTGAGAACTTTCTCAGGAGACCCGTCTGAATTTTCCTCATGGAAGAAAAGCGTTACTCGTGTCTTACAAATTTATGAGCCGATCAGGGGAACACCAAAGTATTACGGAATACTTAGTGTGATCCGTAATAAGATAATAGGACAGGCGGATACTGCCCTAGAATCATACAATACGCCACTCAATTGGGATAGTATTTCCAGGTGTTTGGCATTATATTATGCGGACAAGCGGGATATCGGTACCCTAGAGTACCAGATGACATCCCTTGCCCAAGGTCAGAAAAGTATTCAGGACTTTTACCAGGAAATCTACTCACACCTATCCCTCATACTAAACAAACTGTCGTGCATGAACGTTAGCGATGAGTCTATGCGCCTTCTTACTCAAACATACAGAGATAAGGCCTTAGACACGTTTATTAGAGGCCTCAGAGGAGATTTTTCCCGTCTTCTGGGCATCCGCGAGCCAGTTGACTTACCACAAGCACTTCATCTCTGCATGAAACTGCAGAATCAGAACTTTAGGAATAATCACTCCCACAATAATCAAGGAGCTGGTAGAAAACCTCAGCCTCCTCATATTCCACAATCCCATTCTAATCGACAAACAAGCTGCCACCAGTGCACAGGACACCCTAACTATCAAAGACCATCAACTTCCCACACCTCAGTCACAGCCATACCAGCGGAACAACAACCACAATCAAAATCCTCAACAAGGAAGACATCCTCAATCAGGCCCACCTATCAAACGAGAGCCTGTAACTCAGCATTCAAGTGCTCAGGCTAGGGGCATCCATCAGCAAAATCGTCAACGATTTGATTCAAATACAGGATTGACCCTCCTGCAAATCATCAGCCAACAAGGCAGCAACAGAATTTTCACATCAACACAGGAGAGGATGAGCTGAACGCATGTCTTCGAGATTTAAATTTAAATTGCGAACAAGCCAGATAAAAGCTTGACGTACACTACGAGGGTATTCGCCGAAATCCGCACTACGAATGATTATTATGTTTATAGTAAATATTACCCTTTTCCCATGTCCCTTAAGTCCGAGGTTGAGGATCAAATTCAAAGTATATTGAAAGATGGGATCATTAGACCATCCAGATCCCCGTACAACGCACCAGTGTGGGTGGTACCAAAAAAGCCAGACTCCACTGGACAAAGACAACATAGAATGGTGATAGATTACAGGAAATTGAATAGTGTCACCATAGCCGACCGTTACCCAATTCCCGAGATAAGCGAAGTTCTCGCACAACTCGGAAGGAACGCTTATTTTACGGTTCTTGACTTGAAAAGTGGTTTCCACCGGATTCCCCTAAAAGAATCGGATGTTGAGAAAACCGCGTTTTATGTCTATATCGATGATATAGTCATATTCAGCAAAACCGAAAGTGAACATGCCCAGCATATAGAGGAAATTTTCCAAACACTCTATAATGCCAACATGAAAGTTCAGCTTGACAAATGCCATTTTTTCAAGCAGGAAGTCGAGTTTTTAGGATTCATCATATCATCAGATGGAATTAAAACAAATCCGGTCTTTTCTCGGCCTGTCGGGCTATTACCGCCGCTTTGTCCAAGACTACGCAAAGCTTGCAAAACCCCTGACAGCCCTTTTAAGAGGGGAAAGAGGACGTACGTTCAAAACACAGTCTGCAAACTAACAAATTTCACTAGATCCAATTGCAATAGACTCCTTTAATAAAATACAAAATTCTCTGATTTCCAAAGACCTAATCCTCACCTATCCAAACTTCAATAAACCTTTGGAGCTGTTCTGTCACAAGAAGGGCGACCGATAACATTTATCTCGCGAACGCTCAGTTCCACTGAAGAGAACTATGCAGCGACGAGAAGGAAATGTTGGCTATCATATGGGCTCTAAGCTCATTGCGCAGTTACTTGTATGGCTCTG
Organism: Volucella bombylans; assembly: GCA_949129095.1. NCBI lineage: Eukaryota > Metazoa > Arthropoda > Insecta > Diptera > Syrphidae > Volucella > Volucella bombylans. Next base: position 69,641,560 of record OX422142.1, on the reverse strand, counting down.
CTTTCGTCAAAATCTATACAGACCACCAGCCTCTTACGTACGCGTTAAGCGCAAAGAACAATAACAGTAAGATGAAGCGCTGGAAAGTCATCCTTGAAGAATATAACCATGAACTGCAATACAAGCCAGGTAAGAGTAACGTCGTAGCTGACGCGCTCTCCCGACCCGCTCAATCATCACAGATTAATTCATTAACACCCACGGAGCACAGTGATGAAAGTTCATCGCAAAATTTAATAACAAGTGTCGAAGTTCCTCTCAATGCTTTCAAAAACCAACTTCTCCTTCAGATTGGTACTCCCGCAGATCATAAATTCGAAATAGTCTTCCCAACCTATCACAGACACACTGTGATTGAATCTGAATATAACTCAAGAAACCTTAAAACAATTCTTAAGAACTTTCTTAACCCTTCAGTTATTAACGTGATAAAAACCGAAGAACGAGTTATGAAAATGATTCAGGAACTATATCCGTCCCATTTCAACAACTTTAAAGTAAGATTTACGCAGATTCAAGTCACAGATGTCAAAAATGAACAGGAACAGGATAATATCATTATCGAAACCCACAAACGTGCGCATAGAAACGAAAAAGAAAATAAAGCTCAAATCCTCGAAAAGTACTACTTTCCAGGTATGGCCAGAAAAATTCGAAAACTCCTTAAAATCTGTAAAATATGCAAACAAAATAAATATGATAGACCCCCAACAAACCTGAAATTCAATCCACTCCCATTCCGACAACACCCAGGAGAAATAGTCCACATTGACATTTTCCCAACGGAAGTAAAACTGATACTAACCGCATTGGACAAATTCTCGAAGTACGAGTATGTTCAAGTAAAAGTCATAAATTCCAAATCCGCCGAGGATATAAAAAAGCCTCTCCGGGAAGTGCTTTTTGCTTTCGGTATACCCAAGACTGTGGTAGTTGACAACGAAAAATCGTTTAATTCGGCCTCAATCAGCTTTATGATTGAGGATGAGTTCGGAATTTAAATGTTTCGAACACCCCCCTATACGAGCTCGGTCAACGGTCAGATCGAGCGTTTTCATTCCACACTTGGAGAAATCATGATATGTCTTAAGGCTGAAGGTATTCATCTTTCCTTCATGGATCTTCTTGAAAAAGCAGTTTATGCCTATAACCTTCCTATACACTCGGTTACGGGGAAAAAAAACCGGTTGAGGTATTCTTTGGTAGAAGAGTAAGCACTGACCCTCTACTGCTCAAGAGATCCAGAGCAAAAAATATGCGAAAAATTGCAGAGAAACAAGGTAAGGATCTGTTATATCATAATAAAAAAAGACAATCTACGATATCCTATAGACCGGGAGATATCGTTTACGTCAAAATAAATAGACGATTAGGGTCCAAGCTTACAGTGAGATATAGAAAAGAAATCATCGCAGAAGATAGGGGTACTACTATATTAACTAAGTCAGGAAAAACCGTACATAAATCGCACATTAAAAATTAAACCATTCTTTTTAGGCTAGTAACGATGATAGGGAATGCCCTGACTGACTACCAGATATACGACTACTCTAACGCACAGTTACTGACTCTCGACAACGGGACTGCAATGTTGGAGGACGGACATTTCAAAATCATTCATGTAATAAATTTGGACGTTTACGAAAATTTACTGATGAACGAAACAGTAACAACAAAATTTAGCGACAAAGACCCAATGTATGGTTTTATGATCCATGACATTGAACAGACGCAACGACATATTAATAAACTTAAACCAATCAATAGAATAAAACGGTCATTGGATTTTTTGGGTTCCGCTTGGAAATGGGTTGCGGGATCTCCTGATCACGAAGATCTTAAATTAATAACAACTGAACTAAATCAATTGGCAGAAAATAATAACAGACAAATTGTAGTTAATAGTACAATTGAAAGAAAATTGATTTGGCAAGAATAGAAAACGAAATTCTAAAAGAACTTAAAACATCAAATAGCTTGAAAAAAGAATATTCATTAGTTATGAAAAGCAAAATAGACATTATAAAAGAAGAAATAGAAAATATAGACTATGCAATCCAATGGGCCAAGATTTTATATGTAATAAATATCCCAATAACGGGAAATGAAACATGTAGGAAATTTATTGTAAAACCCATAAAAAAGGGAGATCATATAAATAAAATATATTTTAAGACAATATTAAAATGTAATAAATCAATGTTTGGAATAAGAGGCAATTGTAATACTTTCGTAAACTTAACAATATGTAATAGGAATAACCTTGTAGACTTAAGCGACAATTTATGCTTGCCCAAACTTCTCAGCAATTCACCGCCATCATGCACTATCATCAATAACCAACACATACCATCAGTTGAAGAAGTGGTCAGCGGTACTTTGTTCCTAAATCAATTTAATGGGACCATTCACATCGATGATGACAAGATGAACCTAACAGGATCTTTTATTATCCAATTCAGAAATTCCACCGTAAAGACTAATAAGGCTACATTTTATTCAGCAGAGGTCACGGTAATACAACCAATTCCACCACTATAGTTAGAATAAGATAATTGTAAGTTAATTAAGCTAATTTTTAAGCGTTTTTTGTATAGCGTATAAGTAATAATGAATTGAAAAGAATAAAAATGCATTTAAAATGAAAATGAAATGAAACCATTGTTGCAGCTGCCATCACTTATGACGAATGTCGAAGAAAACTTGTCATTAGAAATGGTAAAAGAACTCCATCTCACAAATAGAAATTTCATAGGACTTATCGACGACGAGAATTCAAAGAAGCACATACTAAACTTTGGTCTTTCTTCAATTGGCATCATACTTATAATCATCATCTTAGTTTTCCTATACATAAAACGCACAAGATGTACCACGGAAATTGTTATTCATCCAAAAACTTTGAGCACATCAGAAGCTCGACCACCAGAGGTAACCGGAAATATCAGCAACAGTCAAGAAGAGCATCCAAAGGTATCCAGAATGAGTCAGATTCCGTTCTTCTAGAAAATTTCGAACGAGGACGCTCGAAAATTAAGCGTGGGGGAGTTAACACACAAAACATTAATTCTTAACTCCCACTTCAAATTACACACAGTTGCACGCGCACATCAAGTGCAACATCATAAACACACGTCAGTGACAGTAAACTGCTGACCCAATGTCTGTGCCACATAAGACATCCACATTCCATCACGTTCGGCAGCTGGAAACCAGAGTGCACCCGTGGGAAACCAACCTAACAAGAGGGCAAGCAATAGTATTTAAGGTAGAATTAAATGAATTGTAATTTAGACTTAATTTGCACTTGTAAGGGTACGTTATGCCCAAAAAAATAAATAAAGTTTATTTTAAAAAAAAAACAACAAGAAGTTGTTTAATCTACATATTAAAAAAAGAAGAGAAATAATAATTGTTATGGGCGACATGAATATCAATGCAAAAAATAAATGTTCACAAATTCACAAGTGATTAAAACTTCGAAATGTTGGGGACAGAACGTCTGACGAATGTCATTAAGCAATGCACACATGAACATACGCCACGATGTATGCTACAATAAACACTATGAACATATGAAAAGCAATGACACCTTTGAAATGTCCAGCCGAATTCTTCAAAACAGAATTAACGTATTGATTGAACAGACTGACGCCAAAATCTTTCCGAAGAACTCGATGTCGACCGGCTTTATAATCTCAGTGATTGATACTCGTATATGTATCTCGATTTTGTCGAGAAAGATAGCAATAAACAGTAACAGCTAAAGCAAGTCGTAGACACAGCTCAAATGTGTAATGGAAGAAATAAGCACTAGTTGAAAAAAAAAACGTTAGATGGCGGACCCTTTATATGCCCCTGTTTGCCAGCCTTAGGTATAAAAACCACCTTAACTTCCCTCCAAGCTATTGGTATGTACTCTATTTTTAGACTGTGTCTACGACTCTCCATAGTTTTTTCGATTGCAATCTCCGATGCTTTCTGTAGCATGATCGGTAGAATACCATCCGAACCGGGAGATTTGTACGGCTTAAAGGACTGAATTTCCCCCCATAATTTATTCCTATTAATAAGAACACCAATTTCCTCTTCAGAGAGAGAAAGATCAAAGTTCTCAGTGTGCTGTAGCATGCCAGGGTCGTTTGAGACTGTGGATCCCCGAAAATGGGTTTCCACTAGTATTGCCAAAACCTATTGGCTGCTTTCAGCCCATCTTGAACTCTTCCTTTGAAAACAGTTTGCGCAACCTCGAAACCTCGTCTGTTACAGCGATAGATTCGCAGTACTTCTGCCATGAAGCCCTTTTCGGCTTTCTAATTTGGTACTTGAATTGTTTTTTAAATTCGTAGTACTCATTCCATGTACTGTCGCTTCTGAAAAGCTTCGCCCTGTTATAGAGTTTCCTGACCTTTATACATTTTAAACCTATCTCTCGACACTACAATTTTGGTTAAGCCCTTTTAGGTATTCTTTTAGTCGGGCATGCTTACTCGAACGCCATAGTTAGTGCCTGATTAATATTTTTTACCGCCTTACCTAAGTTAACGATATTATACAGGTATATTCAGGTGTATATTTACCACTTCTATATACTTGATCCAATCAATCTTCCAAGGATTTCTTTGAAAACTACATACCCGGTTCTGAAAGTTCACATTGAAGCGTGTCCAAGCGTGTCTGACATTGACATTTCGTCGACTACTCTCCCCTCCCGTATTTCACCCTTTCTAACAAGGGTGATATCTATCTCCTCCTGCCTATTTTTCATCACAAAAGTGGGTGAATTCTCTCTGTTAGAAATATTGAGGTTAGAAGATATAATAAAATCGTACAAACACTCACCTCTTGGGATGATATCACCGGTCTCCCAATGTGTATGATGGGCGTTTGCATCACAGCCTAGTACCAGCATCCAATTTTCCTAACTTGCCAAGTCCTTTAGTTTCTCTGAGATCACTCCTCCGGAGTCATAGGGGAAGTAGGATGAGGTCAAACAGAGTGATTTGTCGCACTCCCTTTTGCAGGTTACTGCTGTCAGATCCTCTGAGCTGTAATTAGTCGAAAGAAATGTCTCTAGTTGGTTTTTTGATAAGGATGCAGGTCCTGATCTTACCTTCTGCCTTGTAGACCAACTCGTAATTTGTCAGTCTAAGACCCTTGATCTTGTTGTCTTTATTTATCCAGGGCTCTTGTATGAGTACGGCTGTGGCGTCCTGTCTTATAAGGCCATTCCAGCCTTACTGTGGTGCAGGTTTCTCTGCAGCACTACCTTCATCTTGGGGGGGTTCCCCCTCGTCCTTTGCCTTGGTGCAACCTACTCATGCTGTGCCTTAGCATACCTTTCGATTTTTCGAGGTATGGTAAGCAGTCCCTGTTAAGGGAGAGCAGAAAAAGCTGCCTGTTCTGCCTTATAGGCCCCATCTTAAGGACATTCCATGTATCGGCTTTTAGTTCCCGATTTTGCACATGAAGTAGTCCTAAGAGCTTCTCAGGGTAAGTATATAAATACGGTACCCATACCCATGTTGTCGGTAGAGTGTACTTTGCATTTTAGCTTGATACTTTCTCAAGCATCGCATACTTCCAAAATGAAGCCTCCGAGGAAGTTCAGAGAAAACTTATTCCCACAAACTACAACTTTGCATCCGCCCGCCCAACCAGCGCCATCGAATTAAAGTTCACTGTTTTCTGTGGTAGATATTCTTTCCACAGGACGTATTAGAACTTCTCCTCTACGTTTTTACACTGGTCGATTGCTCAACGACCGCAAGGCTCCACCTCGTTAATCACGACAACGAGAAGCTCGTCTTTCGGGCTGCTTTGCTTACGACGCAATGCGGATGAAGTACCAGCCTTTACCTTTTTTGCGTCGTTCGGCTCCACGACGTCGTCGGATCTGCTTCTCGAAGCTTGCCTTCTTTCCAGAGACGCTAGCGGCCTTTTCTAGCCTTTGCAGCGGCATTACCATTGCTTGCCGGATGTTGAGTAAGAGTATTTGTTATCGATATATCTGGGATCACAGACCTCATATTTTGCTACCTTACGCCTAGCGTTATGTAGCAAAACCTTTACCCTTTGATGTGCGTTCTTCGACTCTTAGCAGCCGTGATAGAGGCGACAGGGACAGGGACTTTGCCAGTTGTTTCCACTTTTTCTACCACCGTAGCCTTGCCCGTCTTACTTTGACTCTTGGAAGTAGCTTTGGAAATTCACACTAGTGCGGATTTTTTTTGCTATTTTTTATTTTTGGTTCATGATAAATGGCGCGCACACAATATATGTTATGTACCCTTAAGACTATGGAATCTATCTAGCAAGTGCGAAAAGGTCGTACGGGTACCTGATGTGGACATTGTAGTCCAATTTTGGGCGGATAAACGCTTACATATTGTGGCTAGGTCAAAGGTACTGAAATATTTCTCTTACAACAGCATGCGGTCTACCGAGCTTTCATGTGGTATTCCATCTAGGTACTTACCACGCCCACACTTCTTGATTTCGGTGATCTAGTGGGAACCGATGCAGTTCAGTTTTCAGTTTATATGCGTTATATTTATATACTTAATTTACTCTTACATGCTAGACAAAAAAATGCTTAAAAATTAGTTTACATAACTTACAATTATCTTATTATAACTTACTGGCCCCATGCGGGCACTCTAAGCTAAACATAACACTTAAACCATGTCTTTCGACGTGTCTTACAGTCTAATTTATGTTTATTTTGGCATTCATTAACACTAAATACAAGAAAATAAATTTTAAGTAAACAACTTAGTAAATTGATATTTTTTTAATTGTTTATAAAACTTAAAACTAAAAGCCTACAGACTACTTAAAAATAGACCTTCATCTACTTACCCTACTTATATCTAATGCATACACACACATAAACACACATATATATATATATATGCATAATACATATATACTTAATATACAAATATATGTATTACATACATATTTTTTTTAATTTATTTTATTTTTGTTTATATATATTTTTTTCTCTTAAAAACTAACTTAATACTACCTACAACTATGTAAGCCGGCCATGGCTAAAAAACTAGGCGACCCACTTTGCTTCAGATGAAGCTACACATTACTGGAGGCATTCGACGGCGGAGCATTCTCCCCTTCAACAAGCCGCCAAAATTGCTGGAGCTGCTGAGCAACATCCCTCCTGTCGCGACCGCCATCCGCCCTACTGGACCGGAGACTCTCCGCACTGTCATGTACCACGTCTATGCCGTAGTTAAGACACCTGTCCGCAGCTGTTCGAGTAACATGGAAGATTAGCAGCACCGCCAATCTGTCCTCGATCAGACCTTTGCTATCTAAATAGAGGAACGCTTCTGGAGGAATAAAGCCGTCAAAGCGAACTCTCTCGTTATACATATAATTGGGGTAGAAAGCCCCGAAGATCAGGTTGTTCGATGATGTTATTGCTCTTGCAACGTGTCTTCGAGCCAACTTAATGACGAAATTGTCCACTCTTATTAGGTTAGCCCTATTGTATAAGACCTCATTGGGATAGAATTTTATGTACTCAGATTCTGGTGTTCTTTATAAGCGAAGACAAACCCTCTTAAACACCCGAATCTTTTCCAATAAACTTGCTCTCACGTTGAACCACACAGAACACCCAAATGAAAGCATAGGCCGGATAAGTTCCAAGTAGCAGATCACCTTCACCCTCGCATCAAGTTGGCTGTTATAAAACAGTCTCTTTGTAAGGGCAAAAACAACCTTGGCTCTGGCCAGAGCAACATCTATATGTTTGCTCAAATACAGATATTGATCTAGCCAGATCCCAAGGTATCTGACTACATTTCGACAAGTAAGTTAATATCCGTGCTGCCTCACGATCGAGAACTTTCGCCAATTCTTTCTCGTATCACTAGAGGCCCCAGATAAAGGCGTCCTAAACAGAATGGTTTCCGATTTCTGAAAGTTGATTTTCAACTTCCAGTCATCGCAATATCGCTTAATTTTATCGAAGTCACGCTGCAAAAGTATATTAATTACCTCAACCTTTGGAGCTGTTCTGTACGCGATTAAGCCGTTTGCGTACGCTATGTCATGGTGAAATGAACCTATTAGATCACTTGTGTAAATGTTGAATAAGATCGGCGAATTTATCGCACCTTGTTGCAGACCGTTTTTAACGTTAAATGTTCCAGCAGAAGTCACATCGCCACTCTTCACGATGAACTGTCTACTGAAGATCATATTAAAAAAATATAAAACAGTGTTTTACTAATGCCCAACTCGTCCAGCTGTTCTAACCATACGGTATCGAAGGCTTTCTCGAAGTCAATCAAGCAGGCACCAGTGCACTTCTTCTTGCCTTGGTTCCATGAATAACATCATGCCCTGCCTTGAAACCAAATTGATTATCCGGAAATATATGTTTGTCCTCAACCCACATAGTCAGTACCCTATTGATCACCTTCTCGAAAATCTTACTGATGCTTAAAGAAGACTAATCGAGCGGAGATTTGCCGGATTGGAAGTGTCTTTAGCCTTTTTGGGGATGGGATGTACCACCGCAGTTTTCCAATGTGCTGGATAATGTGCATTATTAAAAAGGGTGGTATAAATGTTCACCGTGGGAGATGTCGAAGCACAATGTTCGGTATTTCATCGGTACCCACTGATTTCTTACTTCTAAGTGATTGAAAGGAGCTCAAAGGAGTTTAGAACTCTTCCTTCGAAATGAACTATGGTAGTACCCTTTCGTTGGTGATGACATTAGTTCACAATTTCTTTTCGAAGGTAGAAATTGTGCACAAAGACTCGATTCTCCAGATCGTGGATCGGGCCAATGATAACATTCGCCTTCTACACTTCCTGGTAAGTCACTCCTATGGCTCCTATGGCTTCTACCTGCTCCTGCGGATCCCCGATCACAAAGAAGTTGTCATCATCAATGGCCGCATTTGAATCTATGCTTGCTGCTACAAGTATTTGTTAGTAGTTGGGCGTTCAGGCGATTTTAAGACATGGAAGTTCGTTCTGATTATTTTTCCGAAATATTTTATTTCATATTCGGGTTGCTGGTGTTTGCAGCCGAAGTTTTGTTATTCCAATACAAACTTACAGATGCTCTGTAATTTTCCTTTATTAATGTTTGGAGGTTTTTAATCGACGACTTTAGTGTCATGATCTCCGGGTTATGTCTGTCAGTAAACTGTCTGTACAAGGTTTTTAGTCTTGACATCAGCCTACTTTTATGTCGGTGCAATACTACAAGAGTTGTGCTGCGGAATAAGTCGTCTTCGTCAGTGTTTAGGTACCGAGGTATGATTTTGTCCATTGTTGGAATGCCTTTGAACAAACTCCTCCAATTACGCAATTTCGTTGGGAACAGTTATTCCGGTGTTGAGACCGCAATGGTGACTGTCATACACAGAAGTGCGTAGATAGTTTGTAGTTTGTTGATTAGCGCATGTCAGTTGTATTCGTGAGTCGAACAGTAGAAGATCCAAATAGGACCCGTGTCTGGGAAACGACGGACAATCCGTTGCTTAAGCCCAAGTCGATACATTATACTGTGCTGACCCCACCAATTGAATAGTAGGTTCCTTCTAGTATTTGGTGTATTATTTCCCCAATCACTATGTTTGGCGTTGAAATCTCCGCCGATAATGAAATAGTTGTCTTCCAATTCCAGCCTCCGGAATCGAAAAAGTGTCTCGAGCTCTGAGATGAATAAAGTGGATTGAGTAGTCCCCGGTGCATAGACAAACACCATGTACAACCGCTTTCCACTACGGAGAAGTATATAAACGATGCATGCTTCCAGCACCTTGAATCTACGTACTACACGACTGTATACTCTTTTAAAACGTATTCTTTTAAAACATATTTTCGTACGAAGATCGCAACGCCTCCTCCCTGAATGGAGTTGGGTTGGTTTCTACGTTCTATTTTGAATCTTCTGCGCCACACCAGGGGCTTGGTCTTTAAGAAACTGAAATAGTGCGGCTTGTCGTTCTAATCTAATCAGTGACTTTCAGGGTCTGCTACCCCACGTACGCACCCACTATGACGAAAGGTGCGTTAGGCCAGGCAGCAGCGCGTATATTTTATCCACCCGTGCGGTCTGTTCAGTTATATGACGTTGAAGCTGAGCCATCTGGCAGCGAACTCATTGTAAAATGTTGTCACCCCGCTTTACTTTTTCCCGGTGTACAACCTGGATTGTTGGTGGGTCTTAGCTGAACCAGGAAGAATGGTAGTTTGCGCTTCTCCCTTTTGGCTCTGGTTGTGGTGAAAAGCTTGACCCCCACGAATTGGAACCCTTCGCACGCTTTCCCTTTAAGCAGTGTACGAGCTCCTCCGGATCAGTCGACGGTTCTAATCCCCTCAGCAGCATTGTCTGCAGCGTGTCACATTTCTGGGTGTAGGAGAAGAACTCCGTCGTCGTATCCTTCAATAAATTTCCCACTTTATGATACCGCTCCACTGTGTTACAGTGCTAATCATTTTATAAAAAAGTTGTAGGCTATAGCAGACTTTCACAGTTCGATGGTGTCCTTTAATTGCAATTGAAAAGTGTTAATTGGTGGCACTTTCGGTTTTCTGCGGATTTCTGCTCTTGCAGTTGTCTCTGCTGCTGTTGCCTTTGTTGATGTGGTTGTTGTCGATGTTGTTGTTGCTGTTGTTGTTGTTGCTGTTATTGTTGCTGGTGTTTATATTGCTGCTGCTGCTGTTTATTCTGTAGTTGTTATTTCTGCTGCTGTTGTTGCTGCTTAATCGGTTGCGATTTTTGTTGTGTGTGTGCATCTGTTTTTGTCTGCTCTTGTGCAGGTTTCTGGATGTTTTGTTTTTCCACGGGTTTTTTCTGCTGTTGTTGTTGTTGTTGTTGTTGTCGTTGTTGTTGTTGTTGTTGTTGTGGAAGTTCCACGTTTTTGTTTAGTTGCTTCTGAGGTGTCTGGAGTTATTGCTGCTTCTCCATCTCCCTCATTGCCACTTGCTTAGCTTCGACCTCGTATTGTCTGCTCCCATGTATTGTCCGACTCTTTCCTCCTTTACTTTACTGAGCTTGCCGATATCATTGCAGCTCTCTCCTTTACTCTACCATGCATAATTTCTAAGGAAGCTGAAAAGTAAGTGCGCTTAATGAGGTTCGAAGTCGGCTTCAGCTTTCTCCTCCTCTTTACGGCTATGTTTGTTGTTTTTGTTGATGTTGCTTTTGATTTTGAGTGGTGGAATGGTTTAACGGTTTGACCGTCACAAATGGCATTATGCCACCTGCTGACCCCACTATTGGGAGAGCGGACCGCTTACGCTTACCTCCACTCATCTAACTTTGCTTTAACACTTTATTTTTGACAGTAATTATTTTTTTTAATAAATTTAATTTAAATAAAAGGGGACAAGAAATAAAAATTTTGGCAGAAGCTGGGAAGCGAACTCGCAACCCCGTAATTTGTGGTCCGATTCTTAAGCACTTCGACTACTGAACACTTGAAAAAATCGCTGTCTAAAAGTGGACATATTATTTTACTGCACTTCTAAAGGCGAACACGAATATACGTCTGATCACCACTGAGGTCTATGAACGACTCAGTGGGACCCGATGCTTTCAATGTGGCTAGGCCTTTGACTTCGGTCTCAAATATGCAAGTGTCATTCATGAATAATGGCTGGGTATTTAAATTTCACTTTAACGACAGCAGATAGCATTGGGTTTGGAAGCACTAAATTCCACTCCGTTGATAGTTCCCCTATTGGTTATGCTGCTAATTTTGGAATGCAACGTGCTTAACATACACTGTCGCTCCTGTTCTACAGCCGAAGAACAGGGACATTAGTCCACCAACGAATATGAGAAGCAGAGGGTACTGTCGTCAACAAAGGAATATATTGGATTAGAAGTAGCAGACAAAAAATCATTCATTAAAATTAAAAAGAGTGGAAACAGAACGGAGCCCTTGGCACACCAGCATTTATTTTTTAATATTAAACTTGAAACCATCCAAGACAAATTGAATTGAACGTTCCAAAGGTAGATTCTAATCTATTGAAGAAGAGAGTCGCTGGTCCCAAATGCACGCATTTTCGACAAAAGAGCCAGATGCCAAACTCTGTAAAATGCCTTAGAAATATCAAGTGCAACTCTCTTGCTTCCGCCAAATTTTGTAGATTTTGGTTCCACTTCTCGGTAATGCCATAAAATCGTTTGTTTAGTATAGCAAATCATGGTATAGAAGTAAGTTTTGTAAAATTTAAAATGACTGTGTTATTGACTGTGTTTATGACATAGTTAATCAGTGTCATATAATCATCAACCCTAAAGTTATAGTAAGTAATATTATCAAACTATAGTACATATACACTGACGATCACTAGGATGAGGCCATACATTTTGCAATACCTGTTGCAATTTATACCTGTTTGATATTTTGTACCCGTAAACTTTTACTACCTGTGAACAGGTACATATTTTCTCAACAGGAAGTCATAAAATTAAAGGGTAAATAAGAAACGACCGTTGGAAATTCCCAAGATCAAACAATGAACTTCTTGAAAAGCGTATAAAAAGATGCGCCACTAGGATGAGGCCACATGCAAAATCTTAGAAAGAAAGGAAAAATTGAACAAAATGTTTACATTTTATGGTTTCAAAACATTTATTTATTACGTTTTCTCACATTAATAATGAATAATTTTTCAATTTATTTTTTGAAGTTCAATTTCAATTTATTTTTTCTATTTATTCGGGAGTACAAGTAAGAACTGAGTCTTTTTTAGTACATACTCGTATTTATAATACTCGTATATTTATGTAGTTCAGTTTAGAAATTATTAGTTAACATTATTAACATCGCATTATGAGCACAAAAAGGAGAAATTAATTTAGTTATAATAATATTAACAAAACAATAATAAGGCTTTAAGAAAAAGAAAATATATATAAAGTAATGATTAAATAATATTTAGTATTTAATTAAGTAAAAGTATTTGAAAGAAAATGTATATGGCATTGTGAAGGGAGTGGAAAGCTGAGGGGAAGAAGTAGGAAAAGAGAAGGGAAAAAAGAAAAGAGAAAAATAAAGAATGAAGGATGAAGAATGAAGATATAATGAAAACAGAGAGAAAAATGCATTGATTACCGAAAGTGTGCAAGTAGTGCACTTTTAAATTGCTATGCATCTATTATTTGCTTAATAGTGGCAGGAAGATTGTTCCAGAGTCTAGTGGTGTGAACGAGAAAGGGACGCGATGTATTAAGGTAGTTAGATGTTGGTGTTACCAAGTTTAAATTTCTCTGTGATTGAGCAAACTGGAGTTTTGATATAAGTACGTTGGTGATTTGGTTCGGATTATTTAGTGCAAGAAGATACAGCACCGTAGTTTCCAATAATTTTGAAATTATGAAGGTGGGATATGTGTTCGTATCTTCTTATTCCATATATATACCTTATCTTATCGTTGAAGGCAACGAGTAGTTTGTGCTGAGAGATCGAATCAAGCTTACAAAAGATAGGAATGGCGTAGTTAAAAATCGGAATAAATAGAGTCTTGATCAATCTTAATTTGGTGCTTCTTGGTGTAAAGCAAGAAAAAATCCAGAGTTTTCGTAATCCAAAGTAAATGCGTGAGACAATGAAGTTAACGTGGTCTGAAGCAGAAAGTGTACTATTTATTTTGTAGCCAAGATTAGTCATAGTACTGGAGACAGTAAGTCTTGTTGAATTGAGATAAAGAGGTTCAAGCCATTCAGTACAAAAATGTTTTTTTGATATATGTAAGTACCAGTTGACTTTTGCCAGGATTTAATAATAAACCATTATTCTGTGACCAAGGAACAATTGAGGCTAGATCTAAGTTAAATCTAGCCACAAGATCTTCCACAAGCCCAATGGGGCGAGATAGATAAATTTGTGCGTCATCAGCATAAAGATGGACCGTAGCATTTTGGCAGACTTGTGGTAGATCATTTATAAATATGCAAAATAAAATAGGGCCGAAGATCGAGCCTTGAGGTACACCAGCGATTATATTGATCGGCGTTGAATATTTTCCATTGGCTATTACCCTTTGTGAACGGTTAGTCCCTTATTAATTTAACTGAACGCTCATGAAATCCAAAGTAGAATCTTAATTTAGTGCATAAAATTTCATGATTGACACAATCAAAAGCTTTCGAAAAATCGAGTAAACAAAGCAGCGTTAGATAGTCTTTATCAAAGTTTAATCTGATATCATCAAGTACTTTAATCACAGCTGTTTAACAGCTGTGGTTAGAGCGAAAATTTAATTGCACTGACGTCAGCAAATTAAAACCACTTAGATGACATGTTATTTGTTTTGCAAGGATTTTTCGAGAATCTTAGACAAACAAGGTAAGATGCTTATAGGACGGAAATCTGATGGCAATTTTGGGTTTTCTTTTTTAGGAACAGGAAAAACCTTGGCTTTTTTCCACAAACTAGGGAAAGTTGAAGAAGCTATGCAAAAATTGAGAATATGGGTGAGACAACTAATTATGTAGGGCAGTAACATTTTCACAAAACGCAAGTGTACTCCATCCTCACCAACTGCATTGGATTTAATGCTTTGAAATCACCTCGCTTTCGGTGACCACTTTAAACTCAAAATTGTGCAGGGATCTAAACATAGGGTTGTTGTCCAGGTAAAAAGAGGTATTATTGCAGGGGCGAGATAGGAATGCTTTATTCAAGTCATTGACGTTTGGAATATTCGTTGAATTTTGGTTTTTGGTTATGACAATTGAGCGCAAGATTCTCCAAAGTTTTTTTTGTGGTTGGTCGGCACTAATTTTGGAGAAGAAATATCTTTTTTTTGCTCTTTTTATCATCATGGAAGCAAAATTCGTGGCTCTACAGAAAACCTCTCTGTTATGTCTTGTAGGTTCAATTTTCCATTTTGCATAAACCTTTCTTCTATTCCGTATTGCGTCAAGCACCTCACTTGTAAACCAGGGGCATTTTTTGTTGCGAATGGTTACTTTTCTGAGAGGAACAATAATGCGTTTGTATTATCAATGTTTGGACAAAGTCAACTTTTTCATCAATGTCCACCAGGAGATAACAAGAACTCCAGGGGAGTATGCCAGCATAGTAATGGAGGCTGTTGAGGTTAATGGAGGCAAAGTCTCGAAATTCAAAAGAATCTCTCAGGAATTCCGAAGAAAAATCGTTATCATATGTACAAAAGAGCATATCATGATCTGACATTCCCTCAAATGACAATTGGTCTTGCAGCAAAACATTAGTTCTTGTAATTTATATCTATCTTGTTAATAGGTAATCTATGCAGAAAAGGAATCGAAGAAGAGTTAGATAGAGAGCAAGGAGTGGAAAGAGAAGGTGAAAAGATAAGAAGGGGCTAGTGGATAAATAAAATGTATTATAAGGTAGTACAAAATCATTATTAAATCAATCATAGATTGAAAGAGATAACAAAATAAAAAAATAGCTAAAAATTATAATATTGTTAGCAACAATGGCAAGTATTATATATATAACAAATTACATTTTTACGGTGTTCCAACGGTGATAAAGGAAACAATTGATGTAGGTCAGGAACAAAATTGGTGAAAATCAAGTTAAGAGAGTTTCGTATCTGAAGAGATTTTAAGCTCAGAGTCCGTTTTACTTTTTTTAACAAATACGAAGCCATTGCGAGTTTTGACTGAGAACAATAGACCCTCACGCCGTAGCTGTAGTGCGTGACGCAGTAGTAAGCTGTTTTCTCTTGTTAGACTCTCTCTCAGACACGCGGCCAGTATGTTTAGGTGTTCTGCTGACAAAAGAGAATGTATCATTTTCCAGCTGATCGAGTGTGAGGCCATTATTTCCACGGAAAGCCCCCAGTAATGCACTTTTCTCAGCCGACGAAGAGAGTCTGAGGACAGCTCCATCATTTGTTTTATTTCTCAATCGAAACGCATCAAAATGTGGAGAGATGTTAAAGTTGAGTTTAGCAGCAATATGCTTAGCCAGCTCAGTTGAGTTTTCGTTTGGTGTTAGCGGAATGCCACGAACAATGACATCTTGGAGACGCTCTTTACGGTGAAGGTCATTAATTTCTTCCTTTAATTTGCGGTTATTTTCACGGAGTTCCATAATGTCGCTCTCGAATTGTTCCACTTTTTTATTAAGAGAAGCAATGGCTTTACAAAGCTTATCATTAAAACTGGTTTCAAATTCTGCGAGCAATGTTTTGAACCTATCCACAAGATTGGATTCCAGGTCTCGAAGCTGTTCAGATAAAGATGTTTTTTTATCCTTTGCTTGGCTATTCGCATATAAGGGTCTATCTGGAGTAAATGCGGTGGCTGTTGAATTTTTCTCCTTCATTGTTTGTTGGCGGGTGTGTATGCCCGCCATTTTTCGATATGACCTCTATAAGACGGTTTGAAATAGAATCATACAGTTTTTTTTAAGTAGTCAAGTGAAATTTGAGCATAGGCATCACGAATAGCTTCGATTAAAGTGTCTTTGTCTTCAAATTATCTGCAGCATTATACAATTTACGAGATTACCATGCCCAAACATTTTCGATTATTTTTAAGCCCGGTGAGTGAGGGCGCCCATGCCAAAAGTTCCACGTCTTCTGATTGAATCCAACTTCTATCCAAGGCAGGGATCCGAAAACGTTTTTCATTTTTGGAAACGACCGTTCCAGCAAACATTTGTAGTTTTTTCCGTTCATTGTTGTGGACAAAAATTTCAACTCGATTGTGCCATAGTAGATAACACCCCCCACACCATTAAAACTTATGTACGGATGTGATGTCTTGCCAAAATAAGCTCCTCCTTTCTTAGATCATGGAAATAAAAGTTGTAACCATCGGGCCGTCAAGGTTAAACTTTTTTCATTCGAAAAGATAACGCGTTTCGATTCACTGCTCAATGCGACATGTTCTCCTGCCAAATTTATTCGATGCTCCTTGTGTACTCGCCTCAAAACAGGTTTCTTTTTAAGTTTTCTCCTCTGTATAGTACCAATTTTTCCGATTATCCTTCGGATCGTTGCTATGCTCGCTGATACTCCGCTGTTGGACCTTATTTTAGTCGCTAGTAGAGTAGAATTTGAGGCACGCCGTAAAATTAACAGCTTTTCTCGCAATGTTGTTACTTCTGGCGTGCGTCCTTTTTGATTTTTCCCATAGTGGTGTGTATGCGTAAGATAATTGTTTACAAAAGTCTTACTTCTATTAAGCCTCCTTGCAATTTCTCGGCCTAAGAGTCCTAATTCTTTGAAATCATCTATTTTTCCTTTTTCTCTCGCAGCCAATGTCTTTCGGGAACCCATTTATTTTATACTAAACAAAAACAGTTCTTTTCAACACATTTTTAAATATTCTTAACAAAACTTTGAAAAAAATCGCTGATGTGAACTCCTGCAACGAAATATTCGCAATGGCCTCATCCTAGTGGCGTATCTTTTTATACGCTTTTCGAGTAGTTCATTGTTTGGTCTTGGGAAATTCCAACGGTCGTTTTTTATTTACCCTTTAATTTTTTGACTTCCAGTTGAGATAATATGTACCTGTTCACAGGTAGTAAAATTTCAAACAGGTAGAAAGAGTGAAAATCGATTGCAAAATGTATGGCCTCATCCTAGTGATCGCCATTGTACATATACTCGTATGTATATATATAATTTAGAAGATATAAATTTAAACACGCATTCATTCATCGAATTTATAATTATTTGTAAATCAATTTGAAAGCATCTATCTATCTATCTAAATTCTATTTTTAATGCGAAAATACTATATATGGATTGAGAAAACATAAGCAAATGAAACTGCTATTGTCATAATAGTTTTTGAAAATTGTACTCGTAAATTTAAGCGAATTTCGCAACTTTTTCTTTCAAAATAAACATAAATAAATAAAATGGAATACAAAAATAAGAAAATATGATGTGAATAATAGTTGAAAAAATATTAAATACAAATGTACGAATGAGCTATAGGTATAACATACATACATATATGTATAAATATGCATACATATGCTAGTAGACGCATCACACCAGAAACAGTAACATAACTTTATGTGATCTTTAACTACTTCTTTTTGACCTACAAACGAATATGGTATATGTATATATATATATATATATGCATGTATGTATGTATGTATGATATTACACCTAAAAGCTATTTGTCCGACACTTATAATACTTATATTAGGGAATTTCTCACTATAACATATTTTATGTTAATACATATAATTTAAATTGCGGTTTTTCAAGTTATAAGACACTAGAAGAAATTTTGCATTTACATTTTCTTTGTTGCACGTATAAACAACAGGTCTATGTTTGACGAGTATGCTATGATTCTACAAATGTGATGGAAATATATTCTTCTCTGTTTAGACATTAGTAGTAAAGGCGACTTTTTTTTTATTTCTTACTCTGTTGTGCGGCTGCTTCATAACAGCATCAATCCACGAATATAGTGGTAAAACAAATACCCATCTTTGTGCGATTTGAAGGAGTCTAACCATTTCTTGGGTATATGCCACCATTCAGTTTATAGTGAGAGTTTATTGTAGAAGAACCACTTAAAATACCATCGGTGCGATTTTAACAATTGTCTTTATAAGCTGAGTTAGTTGATGGTGAATTCCTCAGCGCGTCTTTATTCTGTCAATATTTTGAAGTTCACTTATTCTATCTACATGCGAAGTAAATAATTTTTATTATCTTATGCATAAGAAATACAGTATGTACAGTTTTATGAGCCATATCATATAAAAATGCGGCAATTTTTAAAATAATTTTAAATTTGAATCTCCGGATAAACATAGAGTTTACTAAAACAACGCCCAATACAATACAATTGACAACTTTGGGTACACATTTGCTCAAATTCAGGTAATATTAAATAATAATAATGTATAATATTTATTTTATTTAATAAATAAATGTATTAGTACATGCAAAATATTTGCAACAATCCTTATCCTATTACTAGCAAAACTAATCACGCAGTTCTTGATGAACGAAGATATGCATTTTTTCTATTTAGTACAAGTATGGTATATGCATATGTATATGTATATACTCGTATACTTTGGTACTTGTTTTTGCAGCCACACTCATTCATATTTAAAAGACATGCAATTTTGCGGTTTGGCCTTGTATTGAAACTATTACATACGAGTAAACGTAAATAAACATTCCGCGGATTATCAAAAAATACCTTATGGGAATTTTAGAAAAACAACACACAGATACAATTTACAATTATTATTTTTCAAATTTCTTTTCTTAAGAAGTTTTCTCTATAAGGTCACAAGTATTTAATTTTCCCTTTACTTACTCGTATTTTCACTTCAATGTAATTTTGTTCATACACATCGTTAAGAATCATCCAAGATGAATGATTTTCATTAAATATTTCTATTGTTCTTTATGTTATGTAGTAAATATAGTGGTTGTACTTAGTATTGTATATCAATGTTTGACAAAAAACAAAAAAAAATATATACATATAAACAATTTCAATGAAAGGGGTAAGATTTATTTTGGTTTCTTATTAAATTTATTCACATATGAGCCAGTAAGTGCAACGGTGTAGGTCAATAAAATAAAATTTATACGTATACACTACATTTTTGTGTGGAACTTCGCATCAAATGTATATTTTCTCATTGAAGAAGTTAGTTTATTAGACACATCTTGAATTGACAAATTGAAAAAATTCTTATATCATATATTAAAAGTCATTGTTTCAAAAAAAGCGAAAATTTAACTTCTTTGAAGAAGTAGAACAATTAGCTGAGTCAGTTTCAGTTCAGTTTATATGCATTTTTATTATGTTGAATTAATTAGCTATACAAAAAGATGCTTCAAAATTAGCTTAATTAACTTAAAATTATATTATTCTAACTTACTGGCCCCATGCGGGCACTCTAAGTTAAACCTAACACTTAAACTATGTCTTTCGACGTTTTGACAGGTTTTGTTCTTATTTCTATAGTTAGGACAATACAGATTAAACTAAGAAAACATTTTTAAATAGAAAAAACTTAGTAAATATATGGACTCTTTTGATTTTAATGTTATTATAAAACTTAAAACTAAAAACTTATAGACTACCTAAAAAAAAATCTTAATCTACTTAACCTACTTATGTTACATCTAACACATGTATATATAACAATTTTTTTCATTTTTTATTTTTATTTATTTATTTTTTAGTTTTTATATGTTTTTTTTTTTTCTTAAAACTAACTAACTACCTAAACTATGTAAGCCGGCCACGGCTAATACTACAGACAGACGACCGACTTTGCTTCCTATGGAACTACCTAGTACTGGAGGAATTGGACGACGAAACTTCCCCTCCTTCAACTAGCCACCAAAATTGTTGGTGCTGCCGAGCAACATCCCTCATGTCTCGACTCCCTACCGTTGGGAACAGTTATTTCAGTGATGAGACCACAATGGTCACTGTCATACACGAAAGTGCGTAGGCAGTTTATTAGACAGTTTGTTGGTTAGTGCACGTCAGTTGTATTCGTGCGTCGAACAGCAGGAAATCCAAATACCCGTGTCTGGGAAACGACGGACTATCCGTCGCTTTAAGCCTGAGTCCATGCATTATACTGTGCTGACCCCACCAATTGAATAATAGGTTCCCTCTAGTATTTGGTATATTATTTCGCCAATCACTATGTTTGGCATTGAAATCTCCGCCGATAATGAAACAGTTGTCTTTCAATTCCAGCCTCCGGAATCGAAAAAGTGTCTCGAGCTCTGAAATGAATAACGTGGATTGAGTAGTCCCCGGTGCATAGACAAACACCATGTACAACCGCTTTCCACTACGGAGAGGGATATAAACGATGCATGTTTCCAGCACCTGGAATCTACGTACTACACTACTGTATACTCTTTTAAAACGTTCGCACGAAGATTGCAACGCCTGCTCCCTGAATGGAGATGGGTCAAGTCTACGTACTATTTCCAATTTTCTGTGCCTCATTTTGTGTCTTTTGGTAGGCTTAGTTTCGCTAACCAAAAGCACATCAGGGGCTTGGTATTTAAGCAACTTAAATAGTGCGGCTTGTCGTTCAAATCTAATCGGTGAATTAACATTCACTGCAAGGACCCTTAGGCTCTGCTCCGCCACATACGCACCCATTACGACAAAAGGTGCGTTAGGCCAGGCAGCAGCGCGTATATTTGTATATGCACGGAGTTTGTATGTTATATGCACGGGTGGACGTGTAACTTCCATTTTCTGCTACCGAGCCAGATTTACTCTTTTGATGTATTGGAATTTGGGACAACCCCGATAATTTGCGGTGTGTCACGTGTTTCTACATAAAGCACAAGAGAGTTGACTGTTTTCTGACGCTCCGTCCCTATCCAGAGCGCATTCCTCAGATTTGTTTTTCTTTCCACACTTCATGCATCGAGGCTGCATTTCGCAGTTCGACGTAGCGTGCCCGAACCTTTGGCAACAAACACATTGTAAAATGTTGTCGCTCCACTTTACTTTTTCCCATGACACAATCTGGTAGTTCAGAACTTTTATGCTCATTAGACCATCCAATTTGCTATTGGGAGTCAGCTGAACCGGAAAGAATGGTGGCTTCCGCTTCTCCCTTTTGGCTCTAGCTGTGACAAATGGCTTAACCCCCACGAATTTGAGCTAGGTGCACTCCTTCTCTTTGAGCAGTGCGAGGAGTTCCTCCGGATCAGTAGACGGCTCTAATCCCCTCAGCAGCATAGTTTGCAGCTTTTCACCCTTCAGTGTGAAGGATATAAGGATATATATATAAGGATATATAATAATTGTTCTATCTTATTATAGCGCCCCACTGAGTCGCAGTGAATCGCATGCCTATCTATACTTAATAAAAAAATTATTGCCTATGGCCGACTTACATAACTGAATTGTGTCTTGCAGTTCCATTTTGAAGGTGTTGATTGGTGGCACCCTTTGTTTTTGTTTCTGTTACAGCTCTGTTCTTGATGTTGTTGTGTCTGTTTTTATTGATGCTGCTATTCAGCGATTCGACTCTTCTCCGTCGTCTGAATCTGAGGCTGCCAATGTGACGAAACTGTTGGTTTCTCCCATGTAGCGGTAATCCCTCACATCGGACACTGATGCTGATATTGCCGCCCCTTTACATCAACTTTCAAATACAAACTAAGAACTAAAAACTAATAAAATTTGCATAAGCTTAAATACTAATGGTGCAGTTGATAAGACTGTTGCATCAGCGGATTCCTTCACGTAAGTCCAGCGACACAGGTGTAATTAGAGCACTTGATGTATGTGGGAGTGGAATGTGTTGCTCGTTATTGAAATTGGATGTTCCTTTGGAGTGGGAATGTACTTACAGTCTAGGGATTTGTTCTTTTTGTTAAGTGCAGGTGAGATGGATTTGCAGTTTGGAGATTTGGTGTCGTTGTTTGAATGTTATTCGCGTTAACCTGTACACTAGTCTGATCGTAATTGATTAGGTTTTCAACCTTTCTTATGGTTTTATTATTTGAGGTTTAGGTTTAGGTACCTGTGTATGTCGTGTGTTTCCATTTACTTTATGATGTTTGCTTCTACCTGTGAGACTTTAGTGCATAGGTTTTAGGATAGGATTTTAGATCTTAAAAATAAAATTGTTTAAGTGTTTTATTTCCTTTTGTGGTAATCACTTAAAAAATGATTAAGGCCATACTTGTTATTCAATTACTACCAAAAGTCCATTACTTTTTTTAGTTTACCTAATTAGTAATAGTAATTGTTTAATTATTAATCACATGTAATTGTAATCAAGCTAGACCCACCGCAAATAAATTATGGATTTGCTATTTGGAATCCAGTTTAACGAAAAC
The DNA here is from genome assembly GCA_949129095.1 of Volucella bombylans. Classification (NCBI taxonomy): domain Eukaryota; kingdom Metazoa; phylum Arthropoda; class Insecta; order Diptera; family Syrphidae; genus Volucella; species Volucella bombylans. The sequence continues at coordinate 69,618,715 of OX422142.1, read as the reverse complement.
ATAGCATTGCTCGAACAAAAGCCTATACAAATATAGGAAATTGTCATGGATTCCTGGCGAAAGGCAAACCAATAGGAAGTCAGGCCCGTTGTTAACATGTATAACAAAAAATTGGAAGAAGATATGAGTTTCTGTTTGGATAATCCCATAACGTACGCAAACTCGCAGACTGAGGAGTTCACTGGAATTTCGGCCCAATTAATAAGAACGATTATCACGGAATACGAGGAGAAATGTGTTACTAAATCACCAAATAGAAAAGTAACACGCAAAAAATGGAAAACTGGATTAGACGACTTTGACATCACAGCTATTCGGCGAATTATATACAACTTTCGCCTTGAGGAAAAAAATTATGATTACCTTAAAAATGTTGATACAATGGGTCCAGGAAGATTTGGAGCTTAACTTAACCATTATGTCGCTACACAGGATTCTAAGTAGAAATGGATTTTCCTATATAAAAACGGAGAACAACCCTAGACTTATGTGCGAAAAAAATGAATGAAGAAGGGAATACAGATCAAGATGATACGAGATCATCTATTTGACTAGGGCTATGGACTGATGGTACCAGACGTGGATTAAAAGGCGCCAATTTAAAAGGGTCAGATAATTTCTTTGTTTTAGGGCGGCTCTTTTGCTACTATCCATCAATGGTACGCGAATATATGGTATAAAAGAGTATATTAAATGTTCGATAAAGGAAAATCGCTGCTCTAGCACATCTTCTTGGTAAACATTTGCACCAGTTATTACGCCTTTTCACAGAAATGGAGCTTTGCCAGCAATAATGATCTACGAAAGTATAATGAGCAAATAATAAAAATCGTATAGCTACATAGAAACACGATCAAACAATCAATTCATGCGAGACCTCTTGCTTCATTTATCCAATCGTCATCATACGCAAATCCCATACAGTACCAACTCGTACAGAACTTTTTTTTATATTTTATCAGAATATAATTTTCTCGAAGTAAATTTGGCATATAAGGATCCACATTTCCTCTCCCACCAGGGATGTAATAATTTTTTGGAAAACTGGATATACACAATGATTATACCTCAGGTAGAAAATGGCCGTCACATCAGTGCGCTCTCAACTTGACGCAATGCGCATTGGTTCAATACGCTCATACAAACACCAATTCAAACTGCATTGAAATATTCAACACGCATTCGTCCATTACTGTTTATAAAACGCATTGAAAATTTGTAACCTCTTTGAAATATCATATAAACACTTTCAAATAGCATTGAAACATTTTACTCTCTTGCGCTCTCATCATTCTTCCATTATCGGGCAGGTAACTAGTTGTGTATTTAAAATTTGGGATTGCAAACGAAATATTTGGAAATACAAAGAATTAAGAACAATGTAGCAGCTGTCAGTGTCAGGTAACTGACATATAAACTGGGTATATGCAAAAAGCCCACCATATGATTTGAGCGGCTACCGGATTTTTGCAGTGACAGAACGGATCGTTTTGGTGATGGAGTGGCCGTTTATTTGAGAGAGGTTCTGGTTCTCATTTACGTTCGCCTACTGGTTCTGCCTTTGATTACATTGTGGCGAAAATAATGTTCGTCTAGGTACTGTGTATAGACCAAATACTAATACTGATTTCACACCCATATATGCCTTAATTGAAGAAATTGCAGCTAATACAACCAATGTCATTGTTCGAGATGATTTCAATAGTGACCATTTAGTTAAAGATCATCTTATTGAAGGCATGTCTACTCATTTTACGTGCACCTCAAGTATACTGTTATACTTATTCTTTGTAAATGATACTGAGAGAATATTACTGTTTGTTCAAATTTCTGCCCCAGATTTTTCTAAGCATGATCTTTCTTTGTTACATATGACTTTAATATTGATGACCACATCAGCATATCGAAGTACACGTTTAGAGACTTTAAAAATATAAATAGATCAGCTCTTGAACAACACATAAGTTGTGTTGCTTGGGAACTTGTTTACGTTATGCCCTTACCGGATGACCAAATCGATTTTATTCAAACGAACGTAAACGAACAATCCTCGCCATTCAGTGTCCCATTCAATTTCCATTTTGCTAGAAAATTCGATTCCACTCTCCAGTCGAGACTTTGTTATTCCAGTATCGAAATCGTCTTGTCTTCGAGTATCGACATTTTCTGCTAGATGTCGCTGCTCACATTTAAGTGGTTATCACATTGCTCCCTCCGTACAGTTGTTCGTCACGAACAACTTCGTCATTCAGCATCCCGTTGAAATGACACATTCTATCCAAATGGGCCACTTTCAATTTTCCTCGATCCCCACGCTGGATCCGGTAGAAAACGTCATTAATTCGGGTTATCACCTTATATGGAGCTTCCCAGTCCTGTTTCAATTTTTGTGATTTGCATTTCTTACGCTGAGGATTATACAACCAGACCAGATCTCCTTCGTTGAAGCCGCAAGATTTCGCCTTGATGTTGTACCTAGTCTACATGCGGCTGTTCACTAGCTTCATCTTTTCTCTGGTGCCTTCATGCAATTTACGAATCCAGCTGCGATAGTCATCTACGAATTTTGCTTCACTTGGCAATCGAACTGTTTGACCAACTAAGATCTCGGATGTGTGTGTTTTCTGTTGAACTATGAACCGCGTTTCCGTAGGCCATTAAGAAGAGGAGTATGGTCGATCCCAATCCCGCTGGTAGTTGCTGACGACCTTAGATAGATGCTCATTCAAGGTCCGATTGAATCGCTCGATCATTCCATCAGATTGAGGATGTAGTGGCGTTGTACTTGCCTTTCTTATACCCAAATATTGGCACACATCCTGGAAGACTTTTGTTTCAAAGTTTCTCCCTTGATCAGAGTGTATCTCCATTGGGACCCAAAATCTGCTCACCCAGTTGTTGACTACCTGTTCGGCTACGGTCTTAGCCTCTTGATTTGGGATGACAAACACTTCTGGCCTCTTTCCGAAGTAATCCATGACCATGAAGGTATATCGGTTACCATTACAGGTTTCGGGAAACAGCCCAGCGATGTTGATGATAGCCACCATAGCTAGCCCATCGTTCGAATGGTGCTCTGACATTGCATTTGTCTAAGTGGCTTTGCTTTTGGACCCTTGGTAGCCGCATACCTTATGCACTTTTTCCACCAATTCTCGACATCTTATTATTTAGCGCTTAGCCATTAAAAACATTCGCTTACCTTTTCCAATGTCTCGCTTATTCCCAAATGACCTCCTAAGATTTAGTTATGTATTTCATGGAGTACTTGTCTGACTCTGGACCATGGCACGATTAGCTGTATACGAGATGTTGCCTCATCTGCACTTTCCCATTTTCTCTTCAGCAAACCATTTTGTACACAAAGCGAGTCCCAGTTTTCAGTTTTTCAGTTTTAAATGCATTTTATTTTCTTAACACTAACTCTTACATTCTAACAAAAAATGCTTAAATGCTAGCTTACAATTACTTAACAATCTTATGCTAACTTACTGGCCCCACACAGGTATTCTAAGCTACTCTGAATACTTATATATATGTCTTTCGACTTCATTTACATTTTATTTAGAAATACTTATTTTCTATACTTAAAGATAGGAAAAAAATTTGTTAACAAAAACTTAGCATATGGACATTTATTTTTTATAAAAACTTAGTATCTATCTTAAAATAAACCTTAGCCTACCTAACCTAAATGCACAATACACACATAAACACACATAGACATTATACACAATCATATACTCGTACATATATCAGTATAAACCTTTGTATACACTGATATATGTACATGTTTCTTAAATGCTAACCTAAACCTATGTAAGCTGGACAAAGCTATTCACAGAGCAAATAAATTGGTCAGCTCTGCCTCATTTGTGAGGCTGGTCCGTAATTGACTGAAACGACGACAAAACATCTTCCCCATCATTCAACCACCAGAAATGCTGATGCTGCCGAACGACATCCCTCTTATCGCGATTCTCCACCGCCCTACTGAAGCTGAGGCGATCGACACTGACGTGTGCGACGTCTCTGTTGTAGTTGAGTCGCCTGTCCCCAGCCGTTCGAGCGACATGGAAAATTAACGGAACCGCTGAATTATACTGGATCAACCCTATCTGATCCAGGTAGAGGAATGCTTCCGGTGGAACGAAGCCATCAGATCGCACACTCTCGTGGTAAAGGTAATTGGGGTAGTAAGCCCCAGATATCAGGTTAATCGTCAAGGTCATTGCTCTTGCAATGTGTCTTCGAGTCAGCTTAATTACGAAGTTGTCCACTCGTATTAGGTTCGCCCTGTTGTAAAGGACCTCATTAGGATAAAATTTCTTGTACTCCGACTCTGGTGTTCTGTACAAGCGAAGCCAAGCCCTAATAACACCCAAATCTTTTCCATTAAGCTTGCTCGTATCGAGTTGGCTGCTATAAAACAGTCTCTTTGTAAGAGCAAAAGCACCTTTAGCTCTGGCCAGAGCAGCATTTACATTTTTGCCAAAACACAGAAACTGATCTAGCCAGATTCCAAGGTATCTGACTACATTTCGACAGGCAAGAGGTTGTCCGTGTTGTCCAATGATAGAGAACTTTCGACAATTTTTTCTGGTATCCATAGAGGCTCCAGACAACGGCGTCCTAAAGAGCATGGTTTCCGAATTCTGAAAGCTGATTTTCGACTTCCAGTCATCGCAAAATCGTCTTATCTTATCGAAGTCACTCTGCAAGAGAGTATTAATGACCTCGATTTTTGGACCTGTTCTGTACGCTATCAAATCGTCTGCGTACGCAATAGTAATTGTAAAAATGTTGAATAGGATCGGCGAATTGACCGCGCCTTGCTGAAGACCATTTTTAATTTGAAATATTCCAACAGAAGTCACATCACCATTCTTCACGATGAACTGCCTGTTAGTTAGCATATTATAAAGAATGTACAAGAGTGCTTTACTGATCCCCAGCCTAGTCAGCTTATGGAAAAGACCCTCTAACCATACGGTGTCGAAGGTCTTCTCCAAGTCAACAAGGCAGGCACCAGTACATTGTTTTTTGCCTTTATTCCATTGGATATCGGACACCAGTTTAGACGCGGCATGTGAGATATCGTGTCCCGCCTTAAAACCGAATTGATTATCCGGAACTATATGTTTGTCTTCAACCCACATAGACAGACCTCTATTGATTACTTTTTCAAAAACCTTACTGATATTCGGAAGGAGACTTATCGACCGGAGATTCGCCGGATTGGATATATCCTTCCCCTATTTGGGGATAGGTTGAACCACCGCCGTTTTCCAATGCGCTGGATAATGTGCATTATTAAACAGGGTGGTGTAGATGTCCACCGCTTCTAGAGGAAGATGTCGAGCACGATATTCGGAATACCATCGGTCCAAACTGATTTCTTAACTCTGATTGTGTCGAAGATCTCATGGATTCCTTCCTTCGAAATGAACGGGGGTAGGCCACCCTCTCTGGCAATGACGTTATTTGCCATATTTTCGTCGCTAAACCGGGTGAAACCAGAGCCCTCGGATCGCCAGTTCCCTATTTCATTTCGAATGCAGAAGTCATGCACCAAGACGCGATTGTCCAGGTCGCAACTAGGGCCAACGGTATCAGTGGCCTTGTATACTTCCTGGAAAGTCGCCCCTATGGCCTCGACCTTCTCCTGTGGATTCTCGATCACAAAAATGTCGTCATCATCAGCGGCCTCATTTGGATCAATACCTGCTATTGTCAGTAACCGTTCGTTGTCTGTTGTCCGGGCTATTTTAAGACACTGAAGGTCGTTTTGATTTTTTCTCCGAAATAGTTTATTTATTTGCGGGAACATATTCGGGTTGCTGGTGTTCACAGCCCGAACCTTGTTGTTCCAACGCAAACTTACAGAAATTCTGTAATTTTCTTTTATTAGCGTTTGGATATTTTTAATCGACGACTTCAGTGTCCTAATCTCCGGGTCTTGTCGGTCAGTTAACTGTCTGTACAGGTTTTTTAGTCTTGGCAGAAGTCTACTTTTCTGTCGGTGCAGTGCGTCAATAGTAGGATTGCGGAACAGGTCTTCTTAGTTTAATTGTCTCGTCCATTTGTTTTAGGTAATTGTCGATCTCCTCGTTTGACAAATTCCTATTGGACGGTGGGTGGAGCGTGTTCGAGGAGAGCGCTCTTGTCAAGGTTGCGGAGAAGCGTGTCCATCGAGTCTTACTGTAGTTGTAAGAATATCTTTGGACAAACTCCTCCAATTTCGTTGGGAACTGTAATTTCGGTGCTAAAACCGCAATGGTCACTGTCATACCCGAATGTGCGCAGACAGTTTAACGTTTGTAAATTCGTGCCTGTCAGTCGTATGCGTTCGTCGTACAGCAGTAGATCCAAATATGACCCGCCCCTGGGAAACGACGGGTTATCCGTCGCTTTAAGACCGAGTCTGTACATGACATCGTGCTGACCCCACCAATCGAGTAGTAGGTTCCCTCTAGTATTTGGCAAATTATTTCCGAAATCTCTGTGTCTAGCGTTGAAATCCCCGCCGATTATGAAATAATTCTCCCCCGATTCCAGACTGAGCAGTCGAAAAAGCGTGTCGAGCTCTGTAATGAATAGGGTGGATTTTGAAGTCTCAGGTGCATAAACAGAGGCCAAGTACAGCTGCTTTCTACTGCGGAGCGTGATGTAAATGACTACTGCATCCAACACCCTGAACCTGCGCAACACTCCCTTGTACACTCTGTGAAATTTTATACCTTCTTTAATGAAGATCGCGACAGCGATTCCGCGTTTGGATCTGGGCCGGTTTCTTCTTCCAACAATATAATTATTGTACTCCAGTTTGTGCTTATCGGTTAGCTTGGTTTCACTAGCGAAAAGCACATCCGGAGTTTGGTCTTGTAGCCATTTAAACATCGCGGCTTTTCGTTCGATCCTAATCAATGAATTAACATTCAACGCAAGGACCTTCAAAGTTTGCTCCACCATGTGCGTACCTATTACGACATGTGTTGCGCTAGTCCCGGAAGCCGCGCGTAGATCTGGTCCACCCGCTTGGCCTGTTCTTGTACCTGCTGTTGCAGCTGAGCCATCTGTCCTTGGATTGCGAGCAAGATGGCCAGCATGTTAGGTGCAGCTTCCGTTGTTCTCGGCACAACAGGTGAACGTTTGACCTCCACCTTCTGCTGCCTGGCCAGTTTTGTTTTTTTAATGTCAGCGAACTTAGGACAACCCCGATAGTTTGCGGTGTGTCCCACGTTCCCACATAATACGCATGAGAGCTGCGTCCTATCCGATGCTCCGTCCCTACCCAGAGCACACTCCTCGGAGCTGTGGTTCTTGGTGCACTTCACGCATCGAGGCTGCATTTGGCAGTTCGACGCTGCCCGAACCTCTGGCAGCGAACGCATTGTATAACGCCTTCGCTCCTTTTTAATTTTTCCCAGTGAACCACCTGGTAGTCTGGGACATTGATACTCCTTAGACTATCCTGACGGCTTTCGGGACTGAGCTGCACCAGGAAGAACGGCAGACTCCGTTTCTCCCGCCTGGCTCTAGCTGTGGTAAATGGCTTTACCCCTACAAACTTGAGTCCTTCGCACTCCTTTTCTTTGAGCAGTGCCAGGATCTCCTCAGGATCAGAAGATGGTTCCAACCCCTTCAGCAGCATCGATTGCCGCTTTTCACACTTTGGTGTGAATGAGTAGTGCTCCGTCGTCGTTTCCTTTAGGAGCTCCTTCACTTTCGCGTAGCCCTCCACTGTATTACAGTGGATGGCATGGCGATCGTGCCCCCTTCTCATAATTTTAAAATGATTACCAATGGCCAACTTACAAAGGTCCTTGGCTGCATTTACCTCCAATTTATAGGTGTTGATAGGAGGCACCTTGTCGTTCTTCTTCTTCTTCTGCTGCTGCTGTTGTTGTTGCTGCTGCTGTGTTTTCAGCTGCTGTTGTGGTTTCTGCTGCTGCTGTTGTTTCTGCTGCAGTTGTTGTTTCTGCTGCTGCTGGTTTTGTTGTTTCTGCTCTTGTTGGGAGCTTTCTACTTCCAGTTGCTCCCTCTGCCTGCGTTCGGTTTGCCTTTGCTTGATAGCAAGCACTTTTTCATTCAGCTTTTGTATGCTACTGTTAATATTTTTTATTTCTTCATCCTCGTCTTCAGACTCAGATGCCGCTAGAGAGGCAAAGTTATTGTTGCCCCCCTTATATCACACCTCATCAGAAATGTACATTGACGCATCATCTGATTTTTTTTTTAATAGCTGTCTAGGCTTTACTGTTTCAGCTGCCAAAGCAGCACCCAATTTCATCTCATTTAAATCAGTGGTTTTCACCCTCCTCCTCCTTATGATGGCTTTCGCCACGGCACCGGCAACAGTACTGTTGCCTTTTGCAACTCCCTTTATGTGAAGAGCGGAGCGCTCTCCACCATCCATCACGTAATTTTCCTTTCGAATTTGTCTTGATAACATTATGTATGTATCACAATTTAAGAAAGAAAAAAAAACAACAAAAAACAGTTCCAAGCCTAGCCCGGGATCGAACCCGTATCTCACGCTTCGACGACCGATACCGCTAGACGCTGGGCTACCGAGTCAATTCAAAAGATCGCAACTAATTGTCTTTAATATGAAACTCAATCACTATTTACTTTGCAAAAGCCGAAGCACGTCAACACATCTATCCTCTGTCGAGGTCTATGAACGACTGACAAAGCGAGTCCCACTCTGCCACTGTACCCAGAATGCCTTCAGAGTTTGGCTCCCGTCAGATATCTGCTGAAAGCTTGGTATTTCTTTCCTCGTGTTCCTTCCAGCCCAATATTGGTTCGATGTCATTGTCTGCCTGTTCGGAGGAACGGATCTCGGCTGTACTCCAATCCTCTATTGGCTCAGTCCTGAGCATTTGGATAGTGGCCTATTCTTTCGCTTCTTTGCGGTTGCAGTGTTCGCATTTTACTCCGCACAGTCGACGAGAGAGAGCATCATCATTTGAGTGGAGTTTTCTCTTGCGCTCTTGCATTTCAAAGTCGTAGCCCTGCAACTGTTCGATCCATCCTGCAGCTTGGCCTTCAGGGTTCTTAAATTGGAGTAGTCATTTCAGAGTAGCGTTGTCTCTCCGAAAAATGAACTTTTGTCTCTAGATGTGCTTATGGAAATGCTTCGTAGCCAGAATTAAAGCCAGAAGTTCGCGCCGAGTTACGCAGTAGTTCCTTTCAGGTCTGAAGTGTACTTTGCTGTAATATGCAACCACTTTCTCTTCACCATCATGAACTTGGGAGATCACAGCTCCGACCCCAATATTACCAGCGTCTGCGTCCACGATGAACAATTTTCCGGGCGTGGGGTAACCCAAGATGGGGGAATTGCACAGCTGTTGCTTCAGTTCTTGAAATGCTTTTTCACATTCTCCAGACCACCTGAACCGTCGACCATTTCCCATAAGTTGATGCAGATATTTTACTTCCGGACGGAACAGGGCTCACCTTTCTGGATTGAGCTTTAAATGAGCACTTCGCAGTCTCTCAAACACTTCTTTTACATTTTCGCGGTGCTCCTCGAATAGCTTTCCTATGACGATAACATCGTCCAAATACACTAGGCAGGTTTTCCACGTGAGGTCTTGCAATGTTCGTTCCATTATTCGCTCGAGAGTGGCGGGCCATTGCACAGTCCAGACAGCATCACCGTAAACTTGCAAAGACAGCTTGCTGTAGTGAAAGACATTTTCTCACTATCTTTTCGATCAATCTCCATCTGCCAGTAACCGCTCTTCAGATCTAGTATTGAGAACCATTTCGCTCCAGAAAGCATATCCAAACTAACGTCAATTTTTTGTAGTGGACCACTGGAGATGCCCACGGTCTTTGCGATTCTTCAATAAGTCCCTAAACTTTCTCCGACACCATTTCGGCAACTTCTGTTTGCTTTGCCAATGGAAGACGCCTTGCAGGTTGAGGAATTGGTCGAGCGTATCCGGTGTCAATGTCGTGTTGAACAATATGCGTACTTCCATATTCTCCATCTTGTGTAGCAGATATATCAGCGTACTCACAGATTAGTTTTTCTGCCAGGATTCGCTGATCGTCGTCCAGATTACAGCGGCTGAGAATTTTGGTCTTGATTTTTACTCTATGAACTGTTGTGACCGCTGTTGCACCCTTTTTTCCGTTGTGGTGGATCTAGCCTCAACAGGTACGCATTTCCCCACTATATCTCCCTTTTTCACCTTTACACTGAATATCTTTGGATTTAGAATCCTTACAGGGACCATGTTGTTCTTTGGCTCCACTAAGGTCTTTTCCACCATGAAGTCTCTTCTATTTTCTGGCTCCATCAAATAGAATCGGTGGCAACCAACACCACCTTCTACTTTTGCCAACAAAATGGCTTCCGACAAAGGCTCTAGACTCTGATTTCTGCATATGTCGACATTAAAGACTCATGTATTGGCGTTTCGTATATCATTGGTATCTCCATGTTTTTGTATTTCAGGGTTTGTGCCCCTAAGTCGACTACAAGTCCATGTTCTCTCATGAAGTCTGTACCAATGATGCACTCGTCACATGTGTCAGCCCCCAGAAACGCGTGCGAGAATGTTATTCCGGCCAGCTGGATTTTTATGCGGACTTTACCATGTACCTTAATCGTTGCTCCTGCAGCTATTCGCAAGCTGCAACCGCTGGTGTTATGCAACCAAGGATTCTGCACAAGATCCCTCCTGATGATTGAGGCCGTGGCACAGGTGTCTATTGTTGCCATCCGTTTCTCCTTGCCGCTGACTATTTCCACCAAAAAAAGTTTATTGCATCGTGGTGATCCTTTGGGCGTCAACTCGTGTTCCTGACGACTGATGGCTTCCGGAAGATTGGCCGGCTTCTTGATAGCCATTACTGACAGTTTCTTCCTTAATTTGTTTGTTATAACAGTGAGGGCAGCCTTTTCGTCGCACAGGTTCTTTACACTGCTTTTGAAAATGTCCTATTTTATTACAGTTCCAGCAGCGCATCCTTCGTCTATCCCGTGGAGTATCTCGCTCATTGAACTAATTTGTGAGCAGAAGCATTCAACACATGCTACTTCACTGACGAAATGTGTTCCCTTGGAAGCCTGATGGACTACTTCCATCGCTAGAGCGAATGCAAGTGCTTCAGCAAGGGTTCTTTTCCCGGTCATCCTTACTGCTGATTATAGATTCGAATCTGCAATTCCCCTGATGAATGCGTCCTTTGCCATTTCGTCGATAATTTCCTGGCCAGCGATGGGGTATAACAAATGTGCCAGTCTACTCGAGTCTGCTTGGAGCTGCTGCAGTGTTTCTCCTCGTTCCTGCGTTCGGCTTTACAGTTGGACCTTCTACACCTCCTGCATGTGAGGATTGCTCGATAGCCTGTACTAAAGCCACATAATCTTTATGGTTTTCGATGTGTATTGCTTGAAACACTTCTGCTGCAGGACTGTGCATGGCCATTGTTAGGGCAAAGCGCTTTTCCTCATTGTCCCAGTCGTTTACACAGGCAGCCATCTCAAACTGTTTCTTATAAGTAAACCACGAGGTCTGGCCGTCGTATGAGGGAGGCTTCAACTCTTTTCTCTTTGGACCGCTTAAAGAACATTCTCGGAGTTTCTGTTTTCACAACGTGTCGAGCTCATTTGATAGTTGCTCAACTTTGCTGTCCATTTTTTCGAATTAATCGTCAACATTCTTCTCTATTCTATCAAATTTGTCATCAACATTCTTCTCTATTCTTTCAAATTTGTTATCGATTTCTTCGAACTTTTGGTGCAGAACGTTATTTTGCTCTTTCATTTTTTGTTCTAGACTATTCTTTTGTTCATCGAATTTTTGTTCTATGTTTTCTTCCGTTCGTCTAACTTTTCTTCTGCTTGTCCATTTTTACCAAGAGGAGTTGCATCATCGCATCCAAGTCACTGTCGGTACTTATATTTTCATCCTCGTCAACATTAAAGGAGTATGTATCAGGTTCATGTCCGTCATTGTTCAAAGCCTCATGAAGTCGGAGCACCATTTCACTTTTTCTTCCACTGGCGCTGAGGCTTCTCTTGTTCAACTCGGATTTGAGTTAGACGAGGGTCAAAAAATATTGGCTACTCATTCTAGCTTTCTCAAACAATCAAAAAAAAATTTTTTTTTTATTTTTTTGTACGCACAATAAGTAATATCCCACTTCTGGCACCAATGTAAAATGTTTGTGTTGGTACAAATGATAGAATATATTCTTTTCAATACAATTCGCTTTATCCAATAGAGTTACAATTCACAATTTAATCGCTTCTCTTCACTTGTATACCTTGGGGATGCTGGTATTTATACTCGAATGACATACTTCGAGAACAATCCGTCCCATACAATTTCCATTTTGCTATAAAATGTAATTCAACTCTCCAGTCATCAATAGTTGAGATTTTGCTATTCAAGTATCGAAATCTTCTGCACTTCAAGTGTCCACATCTTCTGCTATGTAAATCTAGATGTCGTTGCTCACATTTAAGTGGTTATCACATTTTAATCAAATAAGTAGTTCCCCATATGTCGAGTTATCCATTCTTATAAAATTTGTACAATCGCCCCGTGCAGTTATTTTCAATTCGTTCAAAGGGTTTTTGTGTGTGAACTGATTCTGTTTTTTTTAACACAAAATTCATCCAAATTCTGTTCTTTCTTGACATTCTTTTCTTTTTACTCTTCATGCAAAGTGCTAGAGAAATGTATGAAATGCAATCAGCCATCGCACATCCGTGGGCCGTGAAAACTCACAAGAATTAAAAAGGAATAACTAAATTGTACATACCATCAATTTATACGACTGTTCTTGTATGAATGTTAACACCAAAAATCTCAAAATAAAAATAACAACACGCGCAACCAAAATTATCACAGTGTCATTAGACATCATGTGCAGCAGTATTATCATGTGCAGCCTGCACTCACAGGCGTCATCAAACACCTTGGTTTGCACACTGCAACGTTCGTGCACCGAACATGCTCCATCGTCATGTTCCTGACTCGAGATCTCACGGCTGTGGGAAAATAATTTCCAACACAGGTTTCATGATATTTATTGGTGGTTTTCTAAGTTCTAAGTTGAATTCAGATGATTAACAAGGAAAGGTCCTCATAAAAAATTTTTGTATTTCTTTTTAAACATCTAATTTTTTAATTGGCGCCCGAGCAGGGACCGCGTACGGTTCTGAAGTAGTGGTTTTTTTTTTTTAAGAAAAAAAATTAAAGCCAGTCGCCTCAAGTAGCTGCCGTGACTTTCACGTTTGAAAAGTAACTTTTTTTTAACACTAGTGAAGTCAGACGCCTCAAGATACTGCCGTACCCTTCGTCGTTTCGCACCTGCCGGTCCCTATAATACCCACGAGTGTGATGAAAGGGGAAACTAACGAAAAAGGAATCACCAAGGGCCCCTGAGTAGCCGGTAGCAGCTGATCAGTCGTCTGCCGGAGGAAAAGGAAGCGTTGTACGCCAGCCGCACTACGATCTAGAATTATGATTAAGTTCATACTAATGTAAGACTAGTGTTAAGATTTATTTCAATTAAGATGATATCTTTATTTAATTTTTCTTTTAACTAAGTTATCAATTAAATCTTTGTTTTTAAATAATATATATTATAAAAATCAATATTGCAATTTCTTCAACAGAACTAATACTTTAATTTAAGTGCGATACGAATCCAATTTCAAATATTTCTATTTTTTATTGTTAATTTAATACTAAAACTGTCATTACAATTTGTTACCCTTTTTCCATAAATCAAAGTAGTCTTAGTTTATTTATTAAGTGTGAAATCAAGAAGTATTCGAATAAGATAAAATGCCTAACGAAAATTTACTACGACCCTCTATCCAAGACTCCAACCCCCAAACGCAACCAACACAAAATGCTTCCCAACCAGAAGCAAATGTGCAAGGTACCCCAGAACTTAAGGTCATGATCGCATCAATTGTATACCAAGTGTTAAGTGTCCAAGCCCAGCAATTGTTCAGAATATAACGAACCCATACGCGGACCTCTCTTGCGGGACCGATCAAACAATCGATACCCAATACCGCAGCAACACTTCCGAACTAAATAAAATTCCGGACGCAGTCCGCAGTTTCCGGGAGTTTCAGCTCTTGGAAGAAGAGCGTAGACAGAACTTTGCGTCTATACGAAAATTTCAAAGACACTCCGAAGTACTTCGGAATTTTAAGTGTCATACGGAATAAGATCGTGGGCAATGCCGACGTTGCCCTCGGATCCTACAATACACCACTTAGTTGGGAAAGCATCTCACGTTGCTTAGAGCTGCATTACGCGGACAAACGTGATATGGGTTAGAATATCAATTGTCTTCCCTCATACAAGGTAATAACTCCATCCATGAATTTTACCAACAAGTTTATGCCCACCTATCCCTAATCCTTAACAAAATTTCGTCCATGAACGTCGGCCCCGAAGCTCTTCCTCTTTTGACGCGTGCATACAGGGAAAATCCATAGTTACGTTTATACGTGGATTGAAAAGAAATCTATCAAGATTGCTTGGCATACGTGAACCTGCTGACCTACCGCAGGCACTCTACTTGTGCTTACAGTTAGAAAATCAGAATCTCAGAACTATCCATGGCAATAACCATCAGTCGAAAAAAGTCACTCTGAATAACGCTCCTCCTTTTCCACCACGCAAAGATCAGCGATATCCATTTCCCCCTAGGCCTCACATAACTTTTTGTCCCCAATTAGCGTACATCCCTACACCCGCTAGGAATTCAGACTTCCCTATACAGTTGCCTATGAATTATACTCAACAACCACCTCAATTTATTCCATACCAGAACTTAGTTCCAAAGCAACCAAGGTGCCAGAATAATCACAATCGCGGTAATTATCCCCCGCAACCACCACGGAAGCAAATGCTGAGACCAGAGCCTATGGAAACATCTGCCATGGGAGTAAATTATATGAACAAACCTCAAGGAAATTGGCCTCCAGCACCAAAACGACCACACATACCATCGCAACAAAATGTGCCACAGAAATTGCAAAGGAATTTCCATTTATATAGAAACATCATCCCAAAATCAACCTACTCAATATAACACAGAGAACATTAATATTCAAGAACAAAATAACTACCCACCTGAGATGCAGCAAACTAATCATGTAGACACGTCTTCCCAAAATGATTTTACTCAGTATAACACCGAGATTGTAAATGAGGCTCTGATTGATTACATAAATGCACAGCAAGAAAGTGGTGAAGGCTACATTCAAGCCCCAAACGAACTATTACCGCCACTAACTGACATTAATTTTTTAACCTAGCTGACTCGTCTCTTCCCTATTTTGAAGCAAAAACAAATAGCTACGAAATTTAAACAATTCTTATTGACACGGGTTCCAATAAGAACTACATACAGCCTGCACTTGCTAAAAACCCTAAATTGAATCAGGAACCATTTTTTGCAAATTCTATAGGTGGAAACATAAAAGTCTACATCATACATGCATTCATTTATTTAGTCTAAACGACACAAAAATTAAATTCTTTCTTTTGCCTTGCCTAACATCTTTTCATGGAATCCTTGGCAACGATAGCCTAAGGGAGTTATCTGTAATTATCCGCGCAAAAGAAAATTATATGCTCATTCAAAATCGTTTTAAAGTTCAAAATCAAAAAACAAGCCTCCCAAAGCGTTAATTTAATTTCTCTAAGAACTAATCATCTAAAGGAGGAAAAAAAATTCTTTTTAAACTCCATAATGAACAAATTTCCTAGTCTTTTTGCTGATTCAGACACAAAACTGACATACGCAATAAATGTCAGGGGTGAGATACGAACTACAACCGATGGTCCGGTTTACTCTAAATATTACCCCTACCCAATGGCATTAAAAAACGAGGTTGACAAACAGATAAGGCAAATGCTCAACGATGGCATTATCAGACCATCAAGATCCCCTCATAACTCTCATAAACAATCAGATGCATCCGGAAAAAAAAGTTCCGAATTGTCATAGATTATAGGAAACTTAACCAGGTTACCATTGCTGATAGTTATCCCATATCAGAGATAAACGAAGTCCTTTCCCAACTCGGGAAGAGTAAATAGTTTACGGTGTTAGATTTAGAAAGCGGATCTCATCAGATTCTATTAAAAGAATCTGACACAGAAAACACTGCCTTCTCCATTAATAACGGAAAATATGAGCTCACGCGACTCCACTTCGGGTTGAAAAACGCGCCGTTAATATTCCAAATAGCACTAGATGATATACTAAGAGAACATATCGGTAAGATATGTTACGTATACGATGATACAGTGATTTCTAGCGAAGACGAGCAAACCCACCTTCAAAACATCTAACAAGTTTTTCATACTCTCGAAAAGGCAAATATGAAAGTACAGATAGATAAGTGCCAGTTTCTAAGAAATGAAGTTGAATTCCTTGGATTCATTATATCATCGGAAGGCATAAAAACGAATCCAAAAAAAAAGTTTAAACCATTGCTAATTTTCCACCCCCAAAGACTTTCAAAGTTTTAAGATCATGGCTTATCCGTTTATTACCGACGATTTATAAAAGAATATGCAAAGATAGCCAAACCACTGACATCTCTCTTGAGAGTAGACGATGGACGAGTCTCGAAAAATCGCATTTTCAAAAATAAAGAATTCCTTAGTGTAGAATGACATAATTCTCACATATCCGAATTTTAACAAAAGTTCCATCCAAAGACCGAAGAAAATTACGCAGCTAACGAAAAAGAAATGCTTACAATCATCTAGTCACTCACGTCTTTGAGGAACTACCTTTGCGTTTCTGCAAGAGTAAACATTTTTACAGATCACCAACCGCTTACTTTCGCACTAAGCCATAAAACCATAACAGCAAAATGAAATTTAAATACACATGGCAAAATCAGTTTTTCATTGTATAATTGGAACTCAGACAAAAAAAATTCTGCGTGTGAAGGCATAACACTGACACGTAGATTTGGCTGTTATAAGAGTTTCAAGCAATGAAAAAAATACTGGGAATTATATCTCGAATCACTCTGAGTGAAGAAAAGCTCTCCGTCCTATTCGGACTCCCACCCCTGGAGAGCAAACATAGAAACCAAACATACCTGAGTTTCAACCACTACAAAAACAATTTTCCTTTCTCCTCCTTCTATCTTTCCGCCCGCAACAGTAAAAGGCCCTGGCAACAGTAAAAAGCCCTGGCAACAGTAAAAGGGTATCAACCCCTTAGGCGCGCGTAAATTATAAAAAAAAAAAAAAAAAAAAAAAAGACTGGACCTTGTAGAGTTTCATCGTAATATTTCTTCTGATACTCGAACAAGAGTATGTAAAATACAAATGTACGTGTGGCATGCAACATAAACTTTCTTGCTAGCGTACAGTATTTTTCACAGCTCTTTTATAGATATAGATACAGATATATATATAAAGTGTGATTTTGCTGCTTGGTTTTTCAGTAATATTTCTTCTGATACTCGAACAAGAGTATGTAAAATACAAATGTACGTGTGGCATGCAACATAAACTTTCTTGCTAGCGTACAGTATTTTTCACAGCTCTTTTATAGATATAGATATAGATATATATATAAAGTGTGATTTTGCTGCTTGGTTTTTCAGTATTCTATTTTTGACAGCTCACGCATGATTCGTGACAATTGCAAGACGGCCCTACACGCCGCACAGCACGCAGCACAGCAGACCAATTATTACTTAATAGGTTATTCACCCGGGTATCACATGTCCTCTGACAACCTCGTAGTTCAAACTAAAAATTCATATCCTGCCCATCTTGATCGTTTCGCGTCAATTGTCTACGTTCCTCTCGGTTTCAGACATGACTCAAAAAACATTCAGAAGGTTTATTTTTTATTTAGGGGACACATGGTTATTGACGAAATTCTACAAATAGAAATATTATTTTCTCGTGAGAATGTTCTACCATGTTGACCATAATGAAATTTCGAACTATTTCTTCTCATAGTTAAAAATACCATTGATCACTCAAATTAAATAATTAGGGCTTTGTATAGCATTCTGTCTTCAGCTAAACTTTTTTGGTTTACGGGAAAGTCGTCTGTTGGCTTTTTTGTCATCAAGACATTTACGTAGGTGTAAATTCCATCAATTGTCAACACGTAATTTATGAATATTTTTAATTTAATAATGTTCTTATAATACTCACGTACATATACACATTTTATCACCAAATAATTTTTTTCCGCATAAAACATGCACCCGCTACATGAACCAAGTCATGTTCGAACGCTTGGACCCACTCCCGAGTTCATGCACCTGAAAATACATCGGATGAGGTTCATTTGATTCTAACTCCCACAAGATAAGCTGCCGAATCATCATTTCTTATCATAACTAGGGAGTTCAACACCCTATACCATGTCCATAGCTTTATCGCCATCGTCAGTAAAAATGCCAAGCCAAAGGCACTACCATCACATATCATCATCATCACAATCATTGCTGGTGACATCATTAGGGTTGATATTCTCACTTCAGAGGTTTACTTGAGCCGTTCTCCGTCGCCTTTTATGTGCGACATTCACCCCATCGTATCGATGAATTTGATATGCAGAACGATGACCGCGGTGAGGCGATCAGTAAGCTAATTGGGTCAACGATTTGAGTTCTAAACAAAACGGGGATAAAATAAACAGCAATTAAATATGAATGACTGAACACTTAAAGAATGTGAAATAAAGCAATACAATATGAATGACTGAACTCTTAAAGAATGTAATGCCAAAGGCACTTAGGAATTTAAAGAATGAAATAAAATGATTAAAACTTATCTGCGTCGGTCGGGCGTCAGCTCTTCACTTCTACATATATAATATCACTGTTCCGGAAAAAAAATCTACATGCGAATACGTCGATTATATAGTGGGCATCTGCATTCCTGAAATTGTCCGTTGGTCTGTATATTTTTTCTTTTCCTTTTGTTAAAGAACACTCAAGTGGATATGAATTCACTTATAATGCCACAGCATGTGTTAAGTTTTTTGGAAAACGGGATAGAGAGAGGAAGAAAGATGTTTGGGCTCAGTGGTTTTTTCGTGGGTGGCAAAAAACATTTAACGGGCAAACTAAATTCGTAGTAGGTACCATATGATGTTGTTTGAAATTTCAATTCTTTGACTCTCCATGCTTTCAATTAAGAGATCAAGCAACTGGTTACACATAACTTGTATGATAAAGGTATATCCAATCATGGCGTGCAAAAGAATCGGGCCAAACATAGTTGAATGAAAATCGCATTAAATGACAATTCTTTTCAAATTTTGGATAGCATGAAATAAAGTTTATTTCATATACCATAAAATACAAACAAATTTATTTGTAAAACGAAAAAAGATGAAAGTTATCAGTGGAAGTAGAAGTGCAAAAAATAAGAGAAACAAGAAAAGAACAGTCCAGTAAAAAAAAAACCCAAAATTCCACAGAGGTAACCCGTTTCGTGTAGCAGCCCCAGAAGGAAGGGCGAAACTGGGACTCTGTCGGAAGATGAGGATGAAGAAATAGAAGATCTTAACAGCAGCATACAAATGCTTAATCAAAAAGTGCTTGCTACTAAGCAACGACAAACTGCACGCAGGCAGAGGGAGCAATAAGAAGTAGAGAGCTCCCAACATTAAAAGCAACAAGAGCAGAAACAAGAACTGCAGCAACAACAAAACCAGCAGCAGCCGAAACAGCAACTGCAGCAAAAGCAACAACAGAACAACTACAGCTGAAATCACAGCAGCTTAAAAAACAGCAGCAGCAGCAACAACACCAATGACAACAACAACAACAGCAACAACAAAAAGAACAACAACAAAAGCAGCAACTACGCCCAAATGGCGTCAAGTAGGGGGCTATGGTACAGCAAGCGACTGTTGCTTCTCCGGTGCCAACGCCGAGAACAACGGAAGCTGCACTTAACATGCTGGCCATCTTGCTCGCAATCCAAGGGCAGATGGCTCACCTGCAAAAGCAGGTGCAAGAACAGGCCAAGCAGGTCTAACGCAACACATGTCGTAGTGTTGCACATGGTGGAGCAAACTTTGAAGGTCCTTGCGGTGAATGGTAATTCACTGATTAGGATCGAACGAAGAGCCGCGATGATTAAATTGCTACAAGACCAAACTCCGGATGTGCTTTTCGGTAGCGAAACCAAGCTAACCGATAAGCACAAACTGGAGTACAATAATTATATTTTTAGAAGAAGAAATCGGCCCAGATCCAAACGTGGAGACAGTGTCGCGATCTTCATTAAAGAAGGTATAAAATTTCACAGAGTGTACAAGGGAGTTTTGCGCAGGTTCTGAGTGTTGGAAGCAGTTGTCATTTACATACCGCTCCGCAGGGGAAAGCGGCTATACTTGGCCTCTGTTTATGCACCTGAGGCTTCACAATCCACCCTATTCATTACAGAGCTCGACACGCTTTTTCGACTTCTTAGGGGAGGATTATTTTATAATCGGTGGGGATTTCAACGCTAAACACAGAGATTGGGGAAGTAATTTGCCAAATACTAGAGGGAACCTACTACTCGATTGGTGGGGTCAGCACGATGTCATGTACACACTCGGTCTTAAAGCGACGGATAACCCGTCGTTTCCCAGAGGCGGGTCTTATTTGGATCTACTGCTGTACGACGAACGTACACGACTGACAGGTACGAATTTACAAACGCTAAACTATCTGCGTACATTTGTGTATGACAGCGATCATTGCGGTTTTAGCACCGAAATTACAGTTCTCAACGAAATTGCGGAATTTGAGGAGTTCGTCCAAAGATATTCTTACAACTACACTAAGACTCAATGGACACGCTAATAAAAGAGAATTACAGAATTTCTGTAAGTTTGTATTGGAACAACAAGGTTCGGGCTGTAAACACCAGAAACCCGAATATGTTTCCGCAAATAAATAAACTATTTCGGAGAAAAAATCAAAACGACCTTCAGTGTCTTAAAATAGCCCGGATAACAGACAACGAACGGTTACTGACAATAGCAGGTATTGATCCAAATGAAGCCACTGACGATGACGACTTCTTTGTGATCGAGGATCCGCAAGAGAAGGTTGAGACCATTGGGGCGACTTTCCGGAAAGTATGACCTGGACAATCGCATCTTGGTGCACAACTGCTACATTCGAAATGAAATAGAGAATTGGCGATCCAAAGGCTCTGGGTTCACCCGATTTAGAGACGAAAATATGGCAAATAATGTCATTGTCAGAGAGGGTGACCTACCCCCGTTCATTTCGAAAGAAGTATTCCAAAAGATCTTCGACACAATCAGAGTTAAGAAATCAGTGGAGACCGATGGTATTCCGAACATCGTGCTTCGACATCTTCCTCTAGAAGCGGTGGACATTTACACCACCCTGTTTAATAATGCAATGCATACTGTACATTATCCAGCGTATTGCAAAACGGCGGTGGTTCAACCTATCCCCAAAAAGGCGAAAGCTATATCCAATCCGGCGAATCTCCGGTCGATAAGTCTTCTTCCGAATATCAGTAAGGTTTTTGGAAAGGTAGTCAATAGAGCTCTGTCTAGGTGGGTTGAGGACAAATATATAGTTTCGGATAATCAATTCTGTTTTAAGGCGGGACATGATATCTCCCATGCCGCGTCTAAACTGGTGTCCGATATCCAATGGAATAAAGGCAAAAGACAATGTACTGGTGCCTGCCTTGTTGACTTGGAGAACATTTGTAACATTTATACAAGCGACTTGATAGGCTTACTTCACCATACTATTGGATACGCAGACGATTTGACGATTTGGCCCTTATCAGGCCCATGCTGGCATTTGGTTGTCCCGTGTGGTTCAATGTACGACCAAGCTTAATGGAAAGATTCGGGTGTTTGAGGGGGCTTGCCTTAGGGCTTGTGTTCGCTTGTACAGAACACCAGAGTCGGAGTACAAGAAATTTTATCCTAATGAGGTCCTTTACAATAGGGCGAACCTAATACGAGTGGACAACTGCGTAATTAAGCTGACTCGAAGGCACATTGCAAGAGCAATGACCTCGACGAATAAAATGATATCGGATGCTTTCTACCCCAATTACCTTTACCACGAGAATGTGCGCTCTGACGGCTTCGTTCCGCAGGAAGCATTCCTCTACCTTGATCAGATAGGGTTGATCTAGGATAGATCAGCGGTCCCGTTAATCTTCCATGTCGCTCGGACAGCTGGGGATAGGCAACTCAACAATAACAGAGGCGTCGCACACAGCAGTGTGGATGGTCTCAGGTCCAGTAGGGCTGTGGGGAATCGCGATGAGAGGGATGTCGTTCTGGTGGTTGAATGATGGAGAAGATGTTTCGTCGTCGTTTCCATCAATTACGGACCAGCCTCACTAATGAGGCAGAGCTGACCAATCTGTTTTCTCTGTAAATATCGATGGCCAGCTTACATAGGTTTAGGTTAGCATTTAAGAAATATATACATATACTAGTATATACGAGGGCGGGTCAATAAGTCCGTGACTTTTTGAATTTCTGACCTCTTTATGGAAACAGCAACACTGCTCCTGTCAACAGGCATCTGTCAGTTGACTCCCGTCAAAATTTAAACTTGCTGCGTCAGTTGACAGCTATTTTTATCAGACTACTCACTAATTTGAGGAGAAAATGGAAAAAAGTGAATTTCGTGTGCTTCACTTCACAGGAAGGTTTGGCGTTGTTTAATCGCAATATGGAGGAGTTTTTGCGCCGTTTTGTAACCGTGGACGATACATGGATCCATCACAACACACCAGAGAACAAACAACAGTCAAAACAGTGGGTTTCTAAGGGTGAATCGGCGCCAAAGAAGGCCAAGGTGGGTTTGTCAGCCAATAAAGTTATGGCGACTGTTTTTTGGGATGCACGCGGGATAATCCACATTGACTACCTTCAAAAGGGAAGAACAATCAATGGGGAATATTATGCCAACTTATTGGACCGATTCAATGACGATTTGAAAAAAAACCGACCTCATTTGGCCAAGAAAAAAGTTCTTTTCCACCAAGACAATGCAGGGGTGCACACATGTGCAGTTGTCATGGCAAAAATCCATGAATTGGGCTATGAATTGCTCCCTCATCCACCCTATTCACCAGATTTGGCTCCGAGCGACTACTTCTTGTTCCCAAACCTGAAGAAATGGCTTGGTGGAAAAAGATTTGACTCCAATGATGAAGTCATCTCGCAAACAAAGGCCTATTTTGAGGACCTCGACAAATCATTTTTTTGGAAGGGATAAAAAGGAGAAGCGTTGGACAAAGTGTATAGAGCTCAAGGGAGACTACGTTGAAAAATAAAATTACTTTTTTATCAAAAAATCTGTGTTTTATTCCAAAAGTCACGGACTTTGACCCGCCCTCGTATAAAGGTATATTCTAATATATGTATATTTTTGTGCATAATGTCTTTGTAACTGTATGTGTGTATGTAGGTTAGTTAGACTAAGGTTTATTTTAAGTTAGATATTTGATTTTTATAAAAAATAAAAAGTCATGTCCATATGCTAAGTTTTTTGTTAACAAATGAAAAAAAATAAAATCAACTCTCATTAAACACATATTACCCCTACCTTTACCCTCAAACCTACTTCATCCTCCACATTCTCGTTGGTCTACTAGTTCTAAAATTGTTTCGGGTAGCTTGGTTCTAATGGTATATGCATGTCGGGTCTCAACATTAATATATCACTAAGAAACCGCAAAAAGGTCCAAAGAACGCTCGTAGAACCCCTAACGTCCGAAGCAACTCCCGAAATCTCAGCGCCAATGCCTGTCGGACACTCCTCAGTGAAAAAAAAAACAAAGTATAGAGTCACCCAACCTCAGTAACGAAGATACGCCCGAACATCTATAATACAATCCGCAAACACCCTCGTGTAGCAATTACACACATATAAACTCCACACAGATTTCACAGAAGCACCACAGTCAACCCAAAATGATATTTAATTTGTCACGCAGCTAGTCGACCTCCAGTCAAAGAAGACTGTTTCTCCAGCAGACAAAGCGAAGTTAATCGACATAGTAAAGTCTAAACTCACACATTATAATAAAATATAACGATTATATTGAATGGCCGGAGCTGAAAGACGCGCACATCAAAAATGTCAAGAAAACGCGATCCCAGCAAGTAGTTTAAATGGAGGTTTTCCGGTTTAAGCAAGGTTACCCCGAATCAGTAGCTTCCTACACGTAAAGAGCATACTCGCTGTTTGGTGAACTAAATAATGCAAATGCAAATAGCACAGACGAAACTGCCACTAAGGCAATCAGATCTCTGAACAGCAGCATGATATTGAACAGTTTCTGCAATGGTCTCATACCCCAAATTAAACTATTGGTAAAAAGCACGAGGTGCACTGATTTAGACGCAGCAGTCGACATAGCGATGGAAGCTCCTCACTTTCACTAAGCAGCGAAATAAGTACTGCCGTAACTGTAAAATGAAGAATCATGACACTAGCGAGTGTCGCAGGCAGCAAAACCCAAATCCCAATCAACGTTTCACAAACCACAACCAAGAGGCCACAAGGATCACCAATTTCACAAACCACAGAGCAATTCACAATAATGGCCAAAAATGCCCGAATAGTAACCACGTTAACACTATACAAAATACGACTTCCTGTAGATACTGTAAAAAGCAAGTCACACTATCGACGAGTGCCGAAAAAGAGCCTTTAATAACAACAGAAATTCTGGTAACAACTCCAATTTGAACCAGGAATACTCTTTGCGACCTGGCACGTCCAGCACGCGGAATCAGGTGAAGAATGTCGACCAATGACGAACAATCACTAAATCTCAGAATCTCAAAAGATAAATTTTTAATCCAAATGTTACTCTAAATCGAAATCCACTGAGTCAAGATTCCAAATTCCCAATCATAAATCTAGCACAAGCGGCAAAACCTCATATACAAAAACTAATTGTCAAAATCCTTATCGAGATAACAAATTGCTCAATCAATCCAATACACTAAATCGGAATTTTGTAGCTCAGAATAAATCAAAATCACTAGAACAAAACAAAAAATATCGAGAATTAATACCAAACATACTTAACGAAGTACAAAGCGAAATCCTACATCAAAACTCAAGGTTAAACCTAGGTTAGGTTAGGTAAGAGTGGCTGTTGGGAATACCAACCCACTTAGGCCTATTGGCCCATTGTGATGCCACGTGGATCTATGATCTTCTTACTACTGGAACCAGTTTGAGCGTATAATAAAGCGTAGGAGACTGTTAACGTCTAATTTTTCTAGATCGTTTAGGTCGTTATAGAAGCAAGCTCCTGGATGAAGCTTCCTTCTCTGGGAGAGATCTGGGCATGTTCAGAGTAGGTGAGGGATTGTCTCCTCCTCTTCCTTGTCCATGCAGCTTCTACAGAAATCATTTGTAAAAGCGCCAAGCCTTCTTGCGTGCTTGCCTATGAGGCAGTGTCCAGTAATGACACCTATTATGGCGCTGAGATGTTTCCTATCTAAAAGGATCAGACACTTAGAGCGACTCAGAACGTTAAACCTAACTCATACAAAAAATCGGAGTCCAAGTCAAATTCAAAACTTAAAGCAATTCCTAATACCAATTCCAAACTCCAGTACCACCACTTTCACTGCAAAACACCATAAATCCATCGCCAGTCTTAGCTGTGTTAATAGAACCACGAATTTCAAAAGTCAGATCAGAATATCTTCAAATGAGTTTAAACCACAGAACGCCCTAATGCTCCTGGACATAGGCGCTGCCTTAAGTTTGATTAAATTAAATACACTAAAATCTAACGAATGGATGAACACCGACACCATTATCACATTAACAGGCATTTAGCGATATACCCACATCGACTATTGGCACTATAAAGCTAAATCTGGAACTTATCAAAGGACAAAAGATCACACACACATTCCACATACTCGTAGTTCCTAATAACTTCCCAATCACACAAAATGGCATAATCGGTGAAGATTTCTTCAGAAAGTTCAACGCAGTGGTGGACGACAAGGGCAATACGTTATACCACTACAAGAACAGACACTCTATTGTAGACTTTTGCATACAACTTTAACCATCCCAGCGAGATCCAGTTATGGAAGCAAACACCAGTTTGCTTTAAAAAAAAACTTTATTTTCTCTCGACTTCCTCTTAAGAACTAACTTAACATATCTTTTTTTACCAATATTAATAATTACACATTTGCAAACGTAATAATTTTTCGTGGGAAAAGAATTTGTCTGCTGTTGGCTTGTCACTTGATTCCAAGCGCATGTACTGATCATGCAATTTTTTTCAGTTTCAGTTTTTATGCATTTTTATTTTTAGAACTTAAATTACTCTTATATGCTAAACAAAAAACGCTTAAAAATTAGCTTAAATAACTTAAAAAATAATGTTATTCTAACTTACTGGCCCCATGTGGGCGCTCTAAATTAAACATAATACTTAATCTATGTCTTTCGACGTATCTTACAGTCTAATAAACATTAATTAATCCTAAAACTAAGAAAATAAATTTTAAGTAAAAACTTAGTAAATGGACATTTTTTAATTGTTTATAAAACTTAAAACTAAAAGCTTACAAACTACTTAAAAATAAATCTTAATCTACTTAACCTACTTACATCTAACACAAATAGATACATACAGAAATATATATATATACCTAATATATATATACATAATATATAAATATATTTTTAATTTTTTTTTTAATGTTTTTTTTTTGTGTTTTTATATTTTTTTTTTCTTAAAATCTAACTTAATCCCACCTAAAACTATATAAGCCGGCCATGGCTAAAGAAAAGAAAAAAAAAATTTGGCTGGCCCACTTTGCTTCACATGAAGCTACCTATCACTGGAGGAGTTCGACGACGAAGCTTCCTCCCCTTCAACAAGCCACCAAAATTGCTGGTGCTGCCGAGCAACATCCCTCATGTCGCGACTCCCTACCCCCCTACTGAACCGGAGACGCTCCGCACTGCCATGTGCGACGTCTCTGTCGTAGTTGAGTCGCCTGTCCGCAGCTGTTCGAACGACGTGGAAGATTAGCGGCACCGTGGATCAGACTTTTACTATCTAGATAGAGGAACGCTTCTGGAGGAATAAAGCCGTCAAAGCGAACTCTCTCGTGATATATACAATTGGGATAGTAAGCCCCGGAGATCAGGTTGTTCGATGAGTTCATTGCTCTAGCAATGTGCCTTCTAGTCAAATTAATGACGAAATTGTCCACTCTTATTAGGTTCGCCCTATTGTAGAAGACCTCATTAGGATAGAATTATATGTACTCAGACTCTGGTATTCTGTATAGGCGAAGACAAGTCCTAAGACAAGCCCTCTCAAACACCCGAATCTTTTCCAATAAACTTGCTCTCATGTTGAACCACACGGGACATCCAAATACAAGCATGGGCCTGATAAGGGCCATGTAGCAGATTACCTTCACCTTTGCATCGAGTTGGCTGTTATAAAACAGTCTCTTTGTAAGAGCAAAAGCGCCTTTGGCTCTGGCCAGAGCAACATCTAATATGTCTGTTAAAATACAGAAATTGATCTAGCCAGATCCCAAGGTATCTGACTACATTTCGACAAGCAAGTGGCTGCCCGTGCTGCCCCACGATCGAGAACTTTCGCCAATTTTTTCTGGTATCCCTAGAGGCCCCAGACAAAGGCGTCCTAAACAGAATGGTTTCCGACTTCTGAAAGTTGATTTTCAACTTCCAGTCATCGCAATATCGCTTAATTTTGTCGAAGTCACGCTGCAAAAGTACGCGATTATGTCGTCTGCGTACGCTATGGCATGGTGAAGTGAGCCTATCAGATCACTTGTGTAAATGTTGAATAGGATCGGCGATTTTACCGCACTTTGTTGCAAACCGTTTTTAATGTTAAATGTTCCAGCAGAAGTCATATCGCCATTCTTCACAATGAACTGTCTACTTCAGAGCGTATCAAAAAGAATATCAGCAGGCACCAGTGCACTGTTTCTTGCCTTTGTTCCATTGGATATCAGAAACCAGTTTAGACGCAGCATGAATGACATCATGCCCCGCCTTGAAACCGAACTGATTATCCGGAGCTATATTTTTGTCCTCAACCCACTTAGTCAGGACCCTATTGATCACACTCTCGAAAACCTTACTGATGTTTGGAAGAAGACTGATCGAGCGGAGATTCGCCGGATTGGAAGTGTCTTTATCCCTTTTGGGGATGGGGTGTACCACCGCAGTTTTCCAATGCGCTGGATAATGTGAATTATTCATTGCATTATTAAACAGGATGGTATAAATGTTCACCGCTTCTAGAGGGAGATGTCGAAGCACAATATTCGGTATTTCATCGGTTCTCACTGATTTCTTACTCCTAAGTGATTCGAAGATCGTTTGGAGGTCTTCCTGCGAAATGAATGGGGGTAGTACCCTGTCGTTGGTGATGACATTATTTGCCATATTCTCGTCACTGAACTCGGTGAAAACCGAGCTCTCGAATCGCCAATTCACAGTTTCATTTCGAAGGTAGAAATTGTGCACAAGGACTCGATTCTCCAGATCGTGGTTCGGGCCAATGATAACATTCGCCTTGTATACGTCAGTGGCTTCTATAGCCTCTACCTTCTCCTGTGGATCCTCGATCACAAAGAAGTCGTCATCATCAACAGCCTCATTTGGATTTAGGCCTGCTTCTATAAGTATGTTCTCGTTGTCCGTCATTCTGGAGATTTTAAGACATGGAGGGTAGTTCTGACTATTTCTCCGAAAGCTTTTTGCTTTATTTGCGGGAACATATTCAGGTTGCTGGTGTTTATAGCCCGAATTTTATAGTTCCAATACAAACTTACAGAATTTCTGTAATTTTCCTTTATTAATGTTTGTAGGTTTTTAATCGACGACTTTAGTGTCATGATCTCCGGGTTCTGTCTGTCAGTAAACTGTCTGTACAAGGTTTTTGGTCTACTTTTATGTCGGTGCAGTGCGTCAATAGTTGGATTGCAGAATAAGTCTTCTTCGTCAGTGTGTTGGTACCGAGGTATTGTTTTGTCCATTGTTCGTTTGATTGTCTCGTCCATTAGTCTTAGATACCTGTCAATCTCCTCGTTTGACAGATTTCTGTTGGACGGTGGGTAGAGCGAATTCGAGGAGAGTGCTCTAGTCAGTGTTCTAGTGAAGTGTGTCCAACGCACCCTACTATAATTGTAGGGATGTCTTTGAACAAACTCATCCAATTCCGCAATTTCGCTTGGAACAGTTATTTCGGTGCTGAGACCGCGATGGTCACTGTCATACACGAAAGTGCGTAGGCAGTTTGTAGTTTGTTGGTTAGTGCACGTCAGTTGTATTCGTGAGTCGAACAGCAGAAGATCCAAATAGGACCCGTGTCTGGGAAACGACGGACTATCCGTCGCCTTAAGGCCGAGTAGATACATTATACTGTGCTGACCCCACCAATTGAATAGTAGGTTCCCTCTAGTATTTGGTGTATTATTTCCCCAATCACTATGTTTGGCGTTGAAATCTCCGCCGATAATAAAATAGTTTTCTTCCAATTCAAGCCTCAGAAATCGAAAAAAGTGTCTCGTGCTCTGAGATAAATAAGGTGGATTGAGTAGCCTTATACACCATGTATAACCGCTTTCCACTACGGAGAGGGATATACACGATGCATGCTTCCAGCACCTGGAACCTACGTACTACACGACTGTACACTCTTTTAAAACGTATACCTTTTCGTACGAAAATCGCAACGCCACCTCCCTGAATGGAGTTGGGTCGGTTTCTCCGTACTATTTTGTATCTTCTGTGCCTCATTTTGTGTCTTTTGGTAAGCTTAGTTTCGCTAACCAAAAGCACATCGGGGGCTTGGTCTTTAACCAACTTAAATAGTGCGGCTCGTCGTTCAAGCCTAATCAGTGAATGCACATTCACAGCAAGGACCTTCAGGGTTTGCTCCGCCACGTACGTACCCATTACGGCAAAAGTTGCGTTAGGCCAGGCAGCAGCGTGTATACTTGATCCACCCGCGCGGTCTGTTCAGTTAGATGACGTTGTAGCTAAGACATCTGCCCCTGGATAGACAGCAAGATAGCTAGCATGTCAGGAACTGGTTCCGGTGCTCTGGGCGCTGGGGCCTGAGAAGCAACCTTCGCTTGTTGTACCGTATTTCCCCTACCTACCGCCATTTGGGCGTAGGTAACATGGGGAGTAACGGCTGGAGTTTGCGAATGCACTGGCGGACGTTTAACTTCCACTTTCTGCTGCCTGGCCAGATTTATTCTTTTAATGTACTGGAATTTGGGACAACCCCGATAATTTGCGGTGTGTCCCGTGTTCCTACATAAAGCACAAGAGAGTTGGCTTTTTTCAGACGCTCCGTCCTTACCCAGAGCGTATTCCTCTGACTTGTGAATCTTTGGCAGCGAACACATTGTAAAATGTTTTCGCTCTTCTTTAATTTCTCCCAGTGTACAACCTGGTAGTCCAGGACTTTGATGCTCCTTAGACCATCCAGTTTGCTGTTGGGATTTAGCTGAACCAGGAAGAATGGTAATTTCCGCTTCTCCCTTTTAGCTCTAGCCGTGACAAATGGCTTAACCCCCACGAATTGGAGCCCTTCGCACTCCTTCTCTTTCAGCAGTGCAAGGAGCTTCTCCGGTTCAGTCGACGGTTCTAACCCCCTCAGCAGCATTGTTTGCAGCTTCTCCCCCTTCGGGGTGTAGGAGAAGAACTCCGTCGTCGAATCCTTCAGTAAATTTTTTATTTTATGAAAGCGCTCCACTGTGTTACAGTGGATCGCATGCCTATCTAGTAATAATCTCTTTATGGAAAAGTTGTTGCCTATGGGCGACTTACACAGTTCTATCGTCTCTTTGAGTTCCATTTTGTAAGTGTTGATAGGTGGAACACTTGTTTTAGATGTATTGTGTTGTTGTTGTTGTTGTTGTGGTTGCTGTTGTTGCTGTTGTTTTCGATATTGTTGTTGCTGGCTCTTCTGCTGCTGCAGTTGTTGTTGTTCTTTTTGTTGTTGTGGTGACCTCTGATTTTTTTTTTGAGACTGCATAAGTTTCTGCTGCTGTTTTAGATTTTGTTGTTGCTGTTGTGTTGTTAAGTGTTGGGTTTGTTTTTCTTCTAGTTGCTGCTGTTGTTGTGTTTGTTGAGATAGAAATTCTCTTAACTGCTCCTTCTCCCTCTGTGCTATTTGTTTAGATTTAATATCTAGCACTCTTTGCTGGAGAAGTTTTATGTTCCTTTGTAGTACTTCTGCCTCCTCCTCTTCGTCATCTGACTCAGAGGCCGCCAGAGATGCAAACATATTGTCATCTTACATACATTGGCCTTCTCTACCATCGGACCCATCTGGGAAATGACTTTTGTGTGCCTGTTGTCTCGTTTGCTGCTGTGCTGCTGCCCTTGTTAACTTTCTTGGCGCTCCTTCCCTCGCTCCGCCAGGCAGCTCTTCTGTTGATGCTGACAGGGAGGGGCGCTTCATTACGTCAGGAGTTGGCTTCAGAGTCCTCCTCCTCTTCATCTTTGGCTCTGGTTGGCTTGAAGAGCTTGAAGTATCGCCTGACCTTTCCGCTGGTCCCGCTATTGGCTTAGCGGACCGCTCACCGGAATGCATCGCGTGATATTTGCTCACTTTTTATTTTTAAATTAAATAAAAATTAAAAAAAAAAAAAAACTTTCGCTCCACGTGGAGTGGACTCGAACCCACGACCTATGTTTTGTTAACCGATCACACTGCCACTGCGCCACTTGGAGCATAATAAAACTTCGCAAATGTCTTACTTGTTCGTTTTATCACTTTTATCACTTTTTATCACTCGCAAGCCGAGACACGTTTACACTCTATTGAGGTCTATGAACGACAATCGCTGATCATGCACTATTGAGTGCAAAGTGTGCATATGGGGTATGCGTGATCATTCACCTGAGTATGGTGACGGTAATGCATATTTGCATGGTGCGGTTGGGAAGATGGCGAAGTAACGGGAAAAGGGGGAAGTGGCATATTCTGTGAGTGCAAAGTGTGCATATGAGGTATGCGTGATCATTCACCTGAGTAATGGTAATGGTGATGCATATTTGCATGGTGGGATTGGTAAGATGGCGAAGTAACGGGAAAAGGGGGAAGTGACATCTTCTGCAATTCATGCCTTTAACATTGGTTAGATTGGCAAGAGGAGGTAGGGAGACTAACGGAATTAAAAGGTAGTGGTCTCTGAGACGTAACTATCCGATCAAATGATAAAATATGGACCAGTTACAGATAACTTGGACCAAATATATTTCGCTAAAGAGAAAAGAATTTAAACTAGAACATTTAAACAAGGAGGAACCCCCCAAAATCAAAAGCAAATAAAAACTTTCCTGGCTTAGTAGGGTACTATAGAAAATTTATCAAAAACTTCTCAAAAATAGTTAAACCAACAAACAAACTTCTCCTCAAAGACGCACCACTTAAATGGGACGAATTTTGTGATGAATTGTTCAGAAAACTAAAAGAAGCCATAACGAAACCACCCATATTAATTAACCCAAACTTTAATAATAAATATTACATCACCACCGACGCTAGTAATGAAGCCATTGGTGTAGTAATTTCGCAAACGTCTTGTCTATAGCATACGCTAGTAGAATATTAACTAAGGCGGAAAAGAATTATTCTACCATCGAAAAGGAAGCTCTCGCAGTAGTCTGGGCAGTTACACACTTTCGACCATACGTGTTCGGACGTCAATTCGAAGTCATCACCGACCATAAGCCTCTTGTTTGGATGTTTAATTTAAAAGATGCCTCTTCCACAATAATGCGCTTGCATATCAAGCTAGAGGAGCACGATTTTACGATAACGCATAAAGCCGGACATTTGAATACAAACGCAGACGCACTATCACGGTTAAATACAGCTGAAGTAAAAATAGTGACCCGCATTCAGAGTACACTAGGCCCAGATAACGTTATGCAAGAAAGCCATGATGTCATGGAGATCTCGGATTCAGACACACAAAAAGTATCTGTGAAAAAAGTGAGAAAAAAAAGTGTGAAGTGTAGTGGAAAAAAATAAATAAATAAAATCATAGTGCCCGCAGCACCTGCCCCAGGTCCTAGTGCTGTTCTTTGCACTCAGTCACTGCAGTTGCCGTATAACTTCATCGTACGGCAAAAACAATGACTGAGTGCGTGTAAAAACCGATGGATAGCGGGTTGTGAGTGTGAATTTGGTTGGCGCACAGTTTCTTATTGTTGTAAGGGCATAACACCTACAACAATTTGATTCGGTAAACCAACATTTGAATTTTCACTTCACAGTCTTGCTTAGCATCGACGGTGTCTGTGTTTTTTGGTGTTTGTTTTTTTGTGATGACTAGCGAATTTAGAGTAGACGTAGCAAATATACGTGGGGTAAAATGTAATCACTTTTCTGAGTACGTCTACGTCTGTAAGTACAGACCAGCAGGTATATCCCCGCCCACACCTCCCAGATCACGCTGATCTGAAGCTGCCTAGCTATGAACTAGTTGCATCATTCTTTTTTCACTGCGGTCTCGTCATTAACGTGTGTAGGGATGTTGCTTACCAAATTCTACCACAGTGTAATCCTTGTTAAAATTCCATCTCCGTAAGCAAATTATCCACTATTGCTTTATTCATAGAAGCCCCAAACTGGACAGCAATTCGACCTTTAACGAGTTCGATGCGCTGTCTGACTCTATACAAAAAATTGTATCCCTGTATCCTCATACTGAAATCGTTATTACGGGCGACTTCAATATACACAATTCTGGGTGGCTTTGACATTCTGGTCAGACAACACCCGAAGGAGGGTGTGTTGAGATCTTCGCTGCGGAAAACAACTTAGCGCAGCTTGTAAATGAGCCCATGCGAATACCAGACGTTGACAGTCATACCGCCAAGACCCTGGACTTGTTTTTAACTTCTCACCTTGATAAGTACACCGTTGATGTGCTCTTCCCCTATGCTCGTCGGACCATTGTATCTTATCAGCGAATTGGACAAGGCCTACACACTTGCTACACACTTTGCGGCCAGCTCAACACTCCCAGATTGTGCTTTGTCTCCACCTACACTTGATTGCGTCGAAGCTTCAATGGGACGAATCTAGTTTCGCACTCGTGTAGTAGCAAGAGTACTTAAAGATCTCAATATACATAATCCGCTGATCCAGATGGTATATCTCCCCTTCTTCTGAAGAGGTGTTCTTCCACGCTGGCAAAAACAATTCGTTAGCTTTTTCATCCTACCCTTTAGGACTCTTTCCGAGCAGATGGAAAAGAGCATTTGCCAGCCCGTCCCTAAAAAAGGCGAATTTTCTTCTCTCTAATCCTACAGGCCCATTTGACTTACGTCCCTTCTTTCCAAGGTCATGGAAACGCTGATACATCGTCAGTTCATGAAATATATCGGAACACGAAAACTTCTACATGACCGACAATGCGGTTTTCGTAGCAACAGATCCACTGGGGATTTAATGGCATGACACACCGAAAAGTGCCGAAAAGTGGAACCAACGTGTACATCAATCTGGCGAAAGACAGTTGCACTTGGTATTTCTAGGGCATTTGACAGAGTTTGGCATCAGGCTTTTTTGTCGAAAATGCGTGCATTTGGGATCGATGATTCCGTTTTTGAATGGATTAGAAACTACCTTTCGGAACGTTCAATTCAAGTTGCCTCGGATGGTTTCAAGACTGATATTCACAAAATTAATGCTGATGTGTCCCAGGGATCCTTTCTGTCTGCGACACTCTTTTTAGTTTTTATCAATGATCTCTATCTGTCACTTCTAATTCAATATATTCTTTTGCTGACGACAACACTCTCTGCTTTTCATATTCGTTTCCCAACTCGCGTTCCTGCTCTTCGGATGTAGAAAGGGAACTGCAGCGTATGTTGAGCTCATTAAATTCCGATATTGATGGCATAAGCCATTGGGGAACAATCAACAGAGTGGAATTTAATGCTTTCAAAACAAAATGCTGTGTGCTGTCGTTAAAACGAAATTTAAACACCCAGCCATTATCCATGAATGGCACTTGCATCGTCGAGACCGAAAAATTTTAAATCCTCGGTATGTGTGTCAATGACAACATACGTTGGAATGACCACATATTCGATGTCGCCTAAAATTCTGCGAAATGTTGAGGTTTCCTCAAGCGATATAAGAAATATTTCACCCCCTCTGTCCTGGCTACAATATATAAGACGTTTATCAGCCCAAAACAGGAGTACAAGGCCCACATCTGGTCAGGTACCCCTAAGACCTCTTTGCACCTGCTAGATAAGATCCAAAATCGAACGATAAAACTCATAGGCGATGCAAGTATTACACAGTCATTCGAAACCCTCGAACACCGGCGTAATGACTCCTGTCTCCCCACCAGTGCTAGACTGAAATTGCCAGTAGCATTCCGCCCATTCATGTTTTTAACCGTAACACCCGTCTCGCTATGAATGCTCATCAGTTTACCCTCAAGCCCATCTTCGGATGTACTCTGAAATATCGTGATTCTCTCTTAAGCCGTACAACTCGCTTATGGAATGCCCTGCCCAGCTCTTTTTTTCCTAGCCAGTATAACTTTCTATTTTTAATAAATTTCTATTTTTTCCCTCCTTAACTTTCGCTCCCGCTTAAACCACGAAACGAAATGATTCAAAGGAGGAGTCAAAAGGACTCTAAAACGCATCAAAAGGCCATACAAATGGAGACATATGCACACTTAGGTGAAAAGTTACTGTACGATAAGAGCGTTTTCCTAACGTCAACTTGGGATCTCTACTGCAAAAAAAGTAGTTGGATCTTCGTTGAGATGGTTCGATATGAACTTAGCGAGCGGAGCGAAAAATAAAAGATACTGTCTTCCTTGCGAGTTGGTGAACAATTAAACTTTATTTTAACTAACTGACCGGTAAACGGTCATATTCAATACAAGTAACACGTTATAATTTTCGTAACAATAAAAAATATGGTGGCTGCCACTGCAAGTGGCGCCAAATTCAAATCTGTTATAATTTGTACAAAGTGTTATAAAAATTAAAGAATGTATCTATTGTAGATAACAGATTATTCAATTACTTTATTGAAATCGCATAGAGTAGAATAATATATTATACGAGTAGTTCAATGTTTGTTAATATTCTTGAGATCCAACATTCCGCCCACTTTGAAAGCATCTGCTTTCAAGAGTCTAACACGGTAGCGGTGCAAGTCTTCGAATGTGACGTCTGATAGTTGCTTTAGCTGTTTTCACATCTGCGACTCGGACTTTACCATCAGAGCCTTTGACGACTGCTGCTATCCTTCCCATTAGCCATCTTTGGGGTGGTACGTTGTCTTCGTGAATAAGCACTAAGTCGCCAATTTTCAAGTTGTGGCTAGGCGATGTCCATTTTCCTCTGCCTTTTAGCTCATGCAGACCACCTGCGCCAGAAATGGGTCTTGACTGCGTTGATTCGGCGCCACCGGTCGATGTAGCTTATTTCCGGAACTTCAATAGCTGGTTCTATGATGGTTTTCAGAGACGACCCTATCAATAGATGTGCGGACGTTAGAGCTTCTAGGTCGTTAGGGTCGGATGACATCGGGGTGATAGGCCTAGAGTTCATCACGGCTTCAATCTCGACAAGTGCCGTAGAAATCTCCTCAAACGTCAGCCTTGCTCCACCTAAACTTCGCTGCAGATGACCCTTTGCGACCTTAACGGCCGCTTCCCAGATTCCGCCAAAGTGAGGTGCCCTGGGGGGTATAAAATTAAAATTTATGCCAACATTAGTACAAAAAAATTGCAAGATTTCTTGGGACCATTTTTTAAAGAACATATTGCGAAATTCTTTTAATTTGGACTGTGATCCCACAAAATTGGTCGCGTTGTCGCAATGTATATCTCTGGGTAAACCTCTACGACCAATCATCCTTTTCAAAGCTGCAATAAATGCCTCGGCCGACAAATCAGAAACAACTTCTAAGTGAACAGCTTTTGACGAGAAACAGACAAACACTGCAACATAGCATTTGTAGGGCACCTTGCCCCTGATCTTTAGATACGTATAGATAGGTCCGCAAAAATCTACTCCACAGCACAAAAAAGGCCGCGATGGAGTCAACCTCTCTTTCGGCAAATCGCCCATGATTTGGTCCAGCAGTTTGGGTCGATATCTAACGCAGTGAATACACTGCCTTACCGTATGTCGCGCGACTTCTCGAGCATTGATTATCCAAAACTGTTGTCTCAGCAAAGCAACCAAAGCTCTTGGTCCAGCATGGT
This sequence comes from Volucella bombylans, assembly GCA_949129095.1. Classification (NCBI taxonomy): domain Eukaryota; kingdom Metazoa; phylum Arthropoda; class Insecta; order Diptera; family Syrphidae; genus Volucella; species Volucella bombylans. Next base: position 69,581,392 of record OX422142.1, on the reverse strand, counting down.
AATTAGATAAGTGTAGGTGTCGGACTAAGGTTTTTGTGAATGTATGGTTTTTTGGTAACAACAGAGGATGTTTACATTCCTCAGGAATCTCCGCATGTTTTAGCCGTCCTCCAACTTTCAGTAACACGAGACCATTTGTCTCCTGCAAGAAGGGATTCAACCACTTAATAGATCCTTTAATAGAACGATTGTTTTTGATTGCATCAATTTCTTCAGTAAACGAGTCTGATTGTATAATTTGAATGATTTGCAATAAACCATTGTCTATCTCCGCAACCGTTAAAAATGGATCCATTTTAGATGACTGCTTTTTTAACCGATGACAAAATCTTATTACATAGGCTAATATTCGAAGGATTTTGGAATATGAACTATAGCGCTCGACTATTCCGCATACAAAATTGCGTTCTGATTTTTTACTGATGAGTACTGTTTTTCTTTTTTCTAATGAGGTTTCCTCTGAAAAAAGCGGGATCTCTATTCTTGACGGCCAATTTCCTTCACTCTGCAATAAAAACCGTGGACGATTGAACCAGATCGAGCCTTTCAACTCCTGAATATTGCAGCCTCTTGATACGATGTCAGCCGGATTCTCCTGTGTAGGAACGTGGCGCCAGATAACTCCTCGTGTTTTTGCTTGGATTTCAGCAACCCGGTTAATAGGTGAGCTGCACACAGCTCTAACCGAGGAAGTTGTCTTCTATTTATAGGAGACACTCGAGACTTTGATACCAAAAGCCTTACTTGTGTAGACCCTGCACTATCAACTGCTCTGAGATATATACAGCAACCATATGCGTGCATAGATGCATCAGCGAACCCATGGATTTGATAACTGTGCCTCCTTGCGATTAAGGCAAATCTAGGAACCGATAGATTCTGCACAGAGTGTAAATCGACCATAAACTGCTCCCATTCGGTTTCGATGCTTTGTGGAAGAGCTGCATCCCAGTTAATTTTTTCGATCCATAATCATTGAAGGATTATCTTTGCTTTAATTATGATTGGACTAAGTAGGCCTAATGGATCGAAGAGCGACGACGAAAGTGAAAGGATAGATCGTTTTGCATTCTTGGAGTATGTTTTATTCGGCTCATACGAAAAGATAAACTGATCACAAACCGAGTTCCACGATATCCCCAAAGTGCTGGTGAGACCTGACTCACTCAACTTTATGTTTGTGTTATGTACAGCCTTGTCAATGTTTGGTAGATTGCTATTCCATTTAGACAACTCTAACCCAGCTGAATTTAAAATGGATGTGACTTCTTCAAGTTTCCGAACTAACGTCTCAATATCGTCGTCTCCTGTGAGAAAATCGTCTACATAAAAATCTTCCTCTAGAGCGCAGAAACCTAATGGCAATGATGTCTTATATTTATCCGCTAAATATTTAAGGCAACGAATCACTAAAAATGGTGCCGAAGCGGTGCCATATGTGACTGTGTTGAGTTCGTATGTTTCTATTGGGGCTGATTCGTCTGTCCTCCATAGAATGTACTGGAACTTTCGATGAGCAGGATGTACGAAAACTTTTCGATACATTTTAACTATGTCAGCTGTCAACACAAACCTATGCAAGCGCAAGCGAAGAAGGATATTGAAAAACTCAGGCTGGATTGTTGGGCCGACCATAAGAGTATCATTCAGCGAAATCTGAGAGGATGTGTAGCATGAAGCATTAAACACCACCCGAAGTTTTGTCGATACGCTACCTGGTTTAATAACGCAATGATGAGGTAAATAATAGTGTGGTTCGTTTAAGTTAGATTCCTTGACGAGTGGCATATGCCCAAATTTCTTATATTCTGCAAGGAATTCGGTATACTGTTGCTTCAAGGACTGATTTTTTGACAACCTACGCTCAAGTGCTAAGAACCGACGAAAAGCTATATGAGGATCCTAAACAGCTTGGATTCCGTTTGAATGGTAGTTGTACAACTAGTCGACCATCAGCTAAACTCTCGAGATTTTCTTTGAAATGTGCTTCGCATTCACTCTGTTCTTCTGTCCACTTTGGTTTCTGGTCTTGAAGTTCTTCCAACTCCCAAAACCTTTCCACATAGCGATCCAGTGAATCCTCGTTTAAACTTAAGAAGCATTGTTGCATCTCCCTGTTCGACGGTGTTTTATATTTGCCAGAAACAATCCAACCCAGCGATGTATATTGTAAAGTCGGAAGTCCTTGCCCTAGTTTGAGCTGACCTACTTTAAGCAAATCGAAGAAAGACTCGGCTCCTAACAGCAAATCAATTTGCGATGGTTGGTAAAAATATTCGTCTGCTAACTCTAGATTTTTGGGTAACTTCCATTGTGCCACACTTAAAGTTGATTCTGGTTGATATCCAGTGATGGATGGAGTGATCAAGAATTCGAGGAACACTTCTAAATTATTGTACCTAGAACGAATTGTGGTTTGGGTTTGGAAACTGATTTTCGTTTCAGCTACCCCGACCCATACTATATCCACATTTGTTGGTGACTTTTGCAGATTAAGTGACCTGGCAAATCGTTCATTGATCATGTTGACTTGAGAACCTGAGTCTAACAACGCCCTTCCCATCTGAAAACTTCCAGTCGAATCCATGATGAGAACTAACGCTGTGGCCAAAATCTCCTGGGCTTTCTGAGGTCTCCCAGTTTCCAACGCGGCATTCACAGCCGCTGAGGTTGATGGTTCGCCAACCGAAGAAACATTCTCTTCCTGTTGTGGTCGATGTAGTAGGCTGTGGTGATGCTGCTTACAAACTTTACATCTAAAAGGCGATGGACATTTTGCGACGTTATGACCCTTTCCTAAGCAATTCAAGCAAAGGCCTAGTTTCTTTGCATTCGAATAACGTTGCGAATAACCGTTGCATAACGTTTATCCTACCAAAATTTTGACAATTCGAAATCGAGTGATTAGAGTCTCCGCAAAACAGACAGGATCGTTTAGTGATTGCGAGAGAAGTTTGAGGGCGATGTGCAGTATATGATGACTTTGCCTTGTTAAGCGTCTTTCGTCCATAGTCAGGTCTTAGCTGCTTGCTGTCGCGAGTCTCGAGGTATTGACATCGCTTACTTAGAACAGCTGAACAGTCTGTCCAATGCGGAAGTGTTTTGTAATCCTGGTGTTCGTCCCATTTTGCTAGGATTTCCGGATCCACTTTTGACACTGCGATATGTACAATCATCGCATTGCAAATGTTTTCGAACGATCCAATTGATTGAAGCGAATTAAAAATAGCAGAAATATTATCGACGAGAGATCGTAGATCAATGGCCGAAACTTTTGTGATGTTTGGTAACTCAAACAACTCCGAAATGTATTGGGCAAATATGAGACAGTCATTATCATATCGTTCTTTGAGCCTTGCGAGAGCCTTTGGGTAATTATCTTCCGATACTTGGAAGGCCTTTACTGTGCTTAAGGCTTGTTCACTCAAACAGGATAGTAAATGATTAAATTTTTGAATTTTACTTAAAGTTGGTTCATCATCCATAATCTTTGTAAACGAATTGATAAAATTCTTATAATCCGAGTACTTTCCGTCAAACTTCGGTAGCTTTAGGTTTGGCAAATTACTGCGTGTTGCCGGCGGTGTTGCGAAACTTGTTTCCACAGCGCTTAAATTTCTATTGGGACCTAACAGCGATTGGATTTTTGTTTTGACAGCTATATACAAATCTTCTAACTCACCACGATTAGGATCACCAGGTACCTTCCGCTCAATTTGAGTTTGATATGAAAGAACTTGTTTAAAATAAAACGCTAATATCCCTAGCCGGCATTCCAATTCGGTTGCGGATAATGTATCCGCTTTGGTTTCTACCAGATTCTTAATTCTGGTAATGCTGCCCTTTGTAGATGCACGCATTTGTTTTACTTCTTCTATAGTTGGCTCATTTGCCATATTCTTAGTTAAATTTATTAACAACGCTTGTCGAACAAAATGAGTTAGTTATCGCGAATGTATGTGTGACTGATTAACTGAACTAACGATTGAGTTTAGAAAATGTCAGACGTAGTAAAGAATAGAAAAGGTTTCACAAGATGTAATTGAACAATACTCTTGCTTATTAAATTGGATATGTTGTAAAGCGATTATGTCACTACATGAATATGTGTCCAACGGTACAATAGAATCCACACGATAGGGAATCTCGACGAAAAATCTGCAATCGAAAGCTTTACTTCAATGCATACGATCAATGTAGCATCCACTCCGGCGACGACGAGAGAAAAAAAAGGTTATAATAAGCTGTGTAGATGTGGGCGAAATGAAGATCTATGCAATGAATGTATAGTTGATTGTGAACTTTGTTCCACAAAAAAGCTTTGTTGCTATATGAATGAGCGACAGAACGAACGGCGAAACTGAGCAAGTGCAACGAACGTCAGTGATTTTGTGTATTATAATCTTATGGTAATTGGCTTTGCAGCGATGTGGAACGTAATGGTTCGATTAAGTGGATTGTAAGATGACTGCGACCCTAATAGCATTAACTGTGATAACTCACAGACCATACGTATACGTAAAGAATTTCCCAAACAAACTTTTAAATATCGCAATATGTTTTTTTTTGTTTTTTTAACACTGATAAGTTATTTGTATATTAATTTTATCTGCATGCATATTGCGATTCCTTCGAAGGTGCGTTTATTCATCCACTTTATCTTACGAATTTGGCAGTTATGTAATTTAGCGCACATTCGATTGAAACACAATTTGTGACGTACCTAGGTGGGAGGCGATACTTATCTACCCACATATATTTGTCCTCCTGGGTTAGCAGCTTAAATTTGAGCTTCTTCCGTATTTGTGATCGGGGATTTATTCGTTTTTTGTTTCAGGGGATTTATGTATGTATGTCTTTACACTCGTAATAGCACTTGCACACCCGAAACGCGATTCACTTTATCGTCTTTTGGAAATGTTCGTGAATTTGTTTCAAAGTTTTTTGTCTATTTAGGTTTTTTCCACACACGATGGGCGCCAGAAATGTACGATAAGAGCGTTTTCCTAACGTCAACTTGGGATCTCTACTGCAAAAAAAGTAGTTGGATCTTCGTTGAGATGGTTCGATATGAACTTAGCGAGCGGAGCGAAAAATAAAAGATACTGTCTTCCTTGCGAGTTGGTGAACAATTAAACTTTATTTTAACTAACTGACCGGTAAACGGTCATATTCAATACAAGTAACACGTTATAATTTTCGTAACAATAAAAAATATGGTGGCTGCCACTGCAAGTGGCGCCAAATTCAAATCTGTTATAATTTGTACAAAGTGTTATAAAAATTAAAGAATGTATCTATTGTAGATAACAGATTATTCAATTACTTTATTGAAATCGCATAGAGTAGAATAATATATTATACGAGTAGTTCAATGTTTGTTAATATTCTTGAGATCCAACAGATTTGTGTCAACGAAACAAATTGTACTCACGTAATAAGATACCAATGGTCATCACTACAACGGCAAAAGTTCCATTCGAAAGAATAGCCCTTGATATGGGGGGGGCACTCCCGGTAATAGAGGATCATAACAAATACATACTTACATTCCAAGACAACATCACCAAATTTGTCCAAGCCGAATCGCGAGTAAAACAAATCATTTGTACATTCGGAATACCACAAACCATTCTCGCAGATCAAGGATCGAATTTCACAAGCGACCTAATCCAAAACGTTTGCAAACCCCTAACAATACAAAAGACACAAACATGCCCATATCATCCACAATCGAACGGAGTACTTGAACGATCGCATAGAAGTGTTCTGCTACAATACTACAGTCCCTTTGAAGCCATTTTCGGGCTAAAACCACCAATTCCCTCTATCCTAAATAGACAAGTGCAACCCGTATACAGTTACGTTGACTACCCTAAAGGTTAGGTCAACCACCACAAATCTCGTTGAATTCGTACCCTTTGGCCTCTCTGCCCTAGAGAATGGCAATGAAGTCGATGTATTTACAACCGATTTTAGCAAAGCCTTCGATAAAATTTCTCATCGGTTAATCATCTTTAAATTGTCTGCCCTCGGCTTTGAACCCATACTGTTAAAATAGTTATCCTCTTACCTCGAAAACCGTTTTTACAGTGTTCGTTTTAGGTCAGCCCACTCCGCTCCATTTTTGGCCACCTCTGGAGTTCCACAAGGCAGCCATCTCGGTCCTCTTCTTTTTATATTAACCATAAATGATCTCAATATGATCATCAAACACTCGTCCGTCTCCCTTTACGCCGACGATACCAAATTTTTCAAAACCATTTCCTCTCCCCATGACTCTTTACTCCTTCAACAAGATCTTGATAGTTTTTCGATCTGGTGCCTCAAAAATTCTTTGGAACTTAACATCGCCAAATGCCAATCCATCCCCTTCTCACATAAGCGGAACCAATCTCCTCCAAGGCTCTATCTTCTCTATAACCAACCTATCTCCTCCGTACAGTCTCTTCGCGACCTTGGCATTTTGTGTGATAGCGAGCTCAACTTCCGTCTACATATGGATGAGATAATCCTCAAAGCCAACTCTGCCCTAGGTTTTGTAAAACGGTGGTCCAAAGAATTCACCAACCCATACGTGACCAGGTCCCTCTATATTACTTTTGTTCGCCCCCTCCTAGAGTACGCCAGTCAAGTATGGTCCCCATATCATCGTGTTCATATCTCGAGAATTGAAGGCATTCAGCGCTGTTTTCTTCGATTTGCTCTTCGAGGTATGCCCTGGGACGATCCTTTTAATCTGCCCCCCTATCAAAACCGTCTCAACCTTATCAACTTAAACACCCTTGAAGATCGCAGAAATGCAGCAGACTTTCTCTTCATTCATCGACTCCTTTCAGGTCACGTTGAATGCGCGTCCCTTCACAACTCCATAGTCTACGTACCCCTCGACTCTTCTATCTACCAACCCACCACACCTCCTATGGCGCGAACGAACCAATCTCCCGTATGCTACGTCAAATCAACTCAAACCCTACCGTCTTTGACTTCCACCGCACCACTTCCTACCTCAAATCCGTTCTCCTTCACCACTCCAACCAACCTTAGTTTTAAATTTTAATTTATGTTTAATTTGTAGGTTATAGCTTGTATTAAGCCGAATAAATGGGGGGCGAACGCCAAAATTAAAAATTAAATTAAAATTAATTTAATGCTAAACTACAAACAGGCTACGAAATAATTCGAAAAAAACCAAATAAGAGATAAAGAAAAGTGAAAACATTACTACAATCAGAAATCAAAACTGGTCAAACAACATAACGCCGGTGACAACAAAGTAACATATGGTTAGAAGCAAAAAACCGGTCAAACAAAAAACTTACCCCATCTATGAAGGACCCTATGAAATTGTAGAGATCATATCCCCAAAAAATACCAAATTAAAAATAGGGAGGAAAGAAAAGTTTCGGTATCATTCTATGCTTTATAAGCACTATACTGGCACCAGCAGTGGTACAACCCATGAATAACACAGGTGTATACCTAAAACCAATCGGTGTTCTAGAGAGATCATTCACGAAATGGACATTCCTGTTCAACTTTAATAACTCCATGATAAAAAGCAGTACAAAAACCGTAGAACAAAATATGAAAACTTTGTCGGAACTCTGCACAAGCACGATCAAAGAATATCCATTAGATCACTGCACAATAACGATGAAGATGAAATGATAAAGAACTAAACGCAATATTAGTCAAGAAAACGAGAGATTCAAGAAGCACATTCATGCAAAACGAAGGCGGCCTATTCAACGGAAGAGGGTATGCCCAAAAATTCCTATTTGGTACAATGGACCAGCATGACGCAACCAAGTTAGACACTGCATTACTATAACTCTCAGAAAAGCAAGAGAAGTTGTACCACTGTAGAAGAAATAAACAAAAACACGATGCAGTTAACCAATCTAACAAACTTTGAAAACATACTACACAATTTCAACGAAATAACAAACATAGTAACTATGTACGCTTTAAAAATTATAGAGAGACAGGCCGAATTCCTCTGGATAATCCATGAAGCCAAATTAGGAAAAATGAACATTCGATTTTTAAACTCAAACAGATTCATCTCAACCCCAGAAAAAATACAGCTAGACTTTCCACACAACATAAGATTTCCACAAAAGATCTCTAGACTAAATCTACCCACAATAAACCTAATAGTGACTACCACACCCATATACATAAACAACAAATTCATGATCCAAGTTAGTATACCCCTCGTTAGTGAAGAATTCCAGCTATTTAAGATAACAACCATCCCACTCAAACTGAAGCAAAGCATTTACAAACTCATGTGAATAAATAGCGAACTTATAGCGATAAACGAGACCTACAGACGATATATATTCCTTAACGTAAAAGCCCTTCAGATTTCGAACCAAACCACACCATATATTATATCAACAAAACTTCGTGATATATAATCACAACGTTAATAACTTCAATTAACCTCAGGAAACACAACTCCAAAATCTTGCGAAACCAAAATATTCCAACTACTCTACGAAATCCGGTTCAACCTAGTAAACAAAAACTCATGGCTTTACGTCATACCGAAAAACTCAGACGTAAAAATACTATGCGGTAACACGCCACAAACCCTCAAACTACGAGTATCTGATAGTGACATTTTAACAATAAATCAATACTGCAAGGCAACGACCGAAGAAGTATACTTGCAAGCCTCAAACGAAATCTATGACAAAACCTCAACCATGTACCGTTTCGAAGATGTGTTGCCAACGGAAATCCTAGAGCTCCCAACAAACATATCCTAGATACCAACCCAAACTGTACACATGGAAGAGTTAGATTTAAACAGATACAGCATCAACACAGACAATGCTTTAACTAGGAACAACAAAGATGACCTCTATAACTTCATTAATCATAATTGTAATTGTAATAATAATAATTCGCAAATACTGTAATATAACTATGTCAATAAATCGAGCAGTGAAACAATTAACGCATGTAAAAAAAAAAAGAAACTAAACAAAAAGACATATGTGGACATTAACACCCAAACTTGTAAAGCGACACATCGCTAAGAAGACAAAAAGAAAATTTTGTAAACCCATACCTTTATATTTAAAACAAAACGAAGAAAATACCCATACTGTTATATACAGAGTAATGAATTATACCAACAGGCATCGCCAGTCGTTCATATGCATACCTCCGCCCCGAAAGATCTTACCCGTAACCACGCACGCCTTTCGTATTTTAAGGGGGGAAGATTGTTGTTGCAAAACTGCACCAACCTGAGGCCACACACGAGACAAAACATGAGATACTTGCAAAACACACAAGTAGGCCCAAGTGCCAAATCATGTGTTACTAGTCTCAAATGTGTTACGTATTCTTGCAAGCACTTGACTCACAAAAGAACACGAAAAGAAACAATAGCACATGACTCACAAACGAATGCAAGAATACAGGTCAAATGCAACAATGGGGCGTCAGATGACAATAGCACATGTTACGTATTCTTACCTACTGAGCAAGAATACCACACATGCTGCGCAACCGATCCGGTTAACCGAGGCTGCTTGATTACGAGGTTGAACTAGAGTGGGAGTATGTTTCGTTTTCGTTTTCAATGCATTTTATTTTCTTAATCACTAACTCTTACATACTAACAAAAAATGCTTAAATGCTAGCTTACAATTACTTAACAATCTTATACTAACTTACTGGCCCCACACAAGCACTCTAAGCTACTCTAAATTCTTATATCTATGTCTTTCGACTTCATTTACATTTTATTTGGAAATATTTATTTTATATACTTAGGGCTAAGAAAAAAATTTGATTACAAAAACTTAGCATATGGACTATTTTTATTTTTTATAAAAACTTAATATCTAACTTAAAATCAACCTTAGTCTACTTAACCTACATACACAAAATACACATAAACACACTTAGACATTATACACAATAATATACATATGTTAGTATATACCTTTATATACACTAACACATGTATATATTACTTAAATGCTAACCTAAACCTATGTAAGCTGGCCATCGCTATTTACAAAGCAAATATATTGGTCAGCCCTGCCTCATTAGTGAGGCTGGTCCATAATTGACGGAAACGACGACGAAACATCTTCTCCATCATTCAACCACCAGAAATGCTGGTGCTGCCGAACGACATCCACCTTATCGCGATTCCCCACCGCCCTACTGAACCAGAGGCGATCCACACTGCCGTGTGCGACGTCTCTGCTGTAGTTGAGTCGCCTGTCCCCATCTGTCCGAGCGACATGGAAGATTAACGGCACCGCTGATATATCCTGGATCAACCCTTTCTGATCTAGGTAGAGGAATGCTTCCGGTGGAACGAAGCCGTCAGAGCGCACACTCTCGTGGTAAAGGTAATTGGGGTAGTATGCCCCAAATATCAGGTTATTCGTCGAGGTCATTGCTCTTGCAATGTGCCTTCGAGTCAGCTTAATTACGAAGTTGTCCAGAGTGGGAGTATGATCGGAGGTTACGTGGGCATGCAGAATGAACGGTTGAAGCACTCTGCAGCACATCCAAATGGACACCGGTTCTCTTCATTTTTTTCACTCAACACTCTGCTCGGTTCCGGAAGACCTTCTGCCAGCAAAATGAATCCAGATTGGGAAAAGATGGTAATCCGTTAGGGAAATATCAGGAGATATCATCCTTGGGGACGCGGAAGAATTTCAAACCCCGAGTGAAACAGTTTTTGCACTGTTACTTGTGAGATATGGGGTCTTGCATTGGCATGCAAAAGGATCGGTCCGTGCCTGTTGACCAATGCAGGTTACTTTTCAGCCAATTTGGCATGCAATATGTCGATATTTGATAGGGTTTATCGCTTCTCCTGGTTGAAGAAATGAAAAGTGGATTGGTCCTTTCGATGTCCACCAAATTGTCACCATAACCTTTTTTGGGTGAAGATCGGGCTTGGGGGTGTGTTTTGGTTTTTCATCTGCATACAACCAATACCCAGATCTTTTACGATTATCATACAATAGCCACTTTTCATTACAGGTGACTATCCGGTGCAAAAACGGTTCAGTTTGGTTTCTTAATGTAAGCGATGCGCAGATTTGTAGGCGCTGTAGTTTTTGGAATTCGCTCAGTTCATGGGGTACCCACTTATGGACGTTCTTTCCATTTTCTACGAGATAAAGGTGTCGGCTTATTGTCATTGGGGATCTCCCATGCTTTGTGCAATCTCCAGCACCAATTTCGTTGGGTCCGCATCCAAAATTGTTCTTAAAATATCGTCGTCAACTAACATTTCCGGCTTCCCACGTTGTTCATTTTCGAGGCTGAAATCTCCCGAACGGAACTTTCCAAAACAACGTCATATATTGCATTCGTTTACCGCTACATCCTAAAATGCGTCATTATGTCCCATGTTAAATTCGTAAAGAAACAGGGTTCGAATTTGAACTGCCGGCAGCATGGTAAATAATTCCTAGGAAAAAAATAACGGTACTTGTAACGAACCCTAAAATTCTCAACGTACCACTTTATTTTATACAAAACGAAAATTTAACGTTCTGGCACAGATGTTCACTCGAGAACGTTTTATTTCCGACTACACAATAATGCAGGAGCAGGAGTGTTGAGCAGAAACATTGTATTGTCTTTTCAAAATGACGAAACTTCGGAATGAGAGCGTACGACGGATGAATTCGCGTGACTACATCAATGGTGGCCCAAAAATCAGTACGACATTCTCCATTCCTTATACGAGCTACTTCACTTTGGGACCGAAGCCAATAATTTATCAGGTTACCTAACAGAGATAGTAGCCCCTTAGTGAACTCTTAATGGATCAGAGCAGCTCTCCTTTCCCCCAAGCAGGTTACTGCTTCTAATAGTCTTGAATAAGGACGAATTTACTGTTGACGAGCAAAACGAGGAAAAGACAACGAGGCTTATTCTTGTACATGGATTGTTTGGACCTTAACAAGCTACTTGCAAGCGAGCAGCTAAACTACTTTAAAGTAGACATTATCGCCATTCGTTGAAGAAGTGCTGTGGTATGAGCTAGAAAAAAGGGGAGAAAAACTGGATCTGTTACAAAGAACTGAAACTGGGTCTATTTATGCACGAATTTGTTGAAAGCGGCAGACGTAGTTGACGCATTGTCACATTCAGAATTAAGCCTATATTTCCCACAATTTATGTCCCAGAGCAGATATGGAGGATACACGAGGTTCTACCAATGAATATTCCCGCAAACTCTTCGAAAAAATCAGCTAGCAATGTAATTATTATGACATTAAAATTGTTTAAGACGTTTGATGCGAAAATGAGAAGGAAGAACATCTTTGGTAGGACAATCAAAAAGCGTAGCCTTCATGACACATTGTCTTCAATCGGGAATCCCTTAAACCCTTGTTAAACCTCCTTCAACCTGATTTTATTCTTAAGGTTAGTGGCATCGATGCTGATAAACTGGTGCGTTGGGTTTCACCACACCCTTGAAACCCTTGATGAAGAGTTCAGGCAAGAACATGCTGCAAAATAGCTCACTGCATAAAAGAACGAGAGCGACCTTTGCATTCCATGGCCAAAAGAGGAGGGAAAAACCTCGGCTGCACACGGGAAAAACTAAGAGCAGGAGAGGAAATTTTTCCAAAATTTAAAAAACACCTATCAAACCAAGTTCCGAAGAGTAACCTTCAGAGAAAGGCAACGAAGTGTGACTCTAGCACACAGAAGGTGTAGGGGATATGGAAAAATATCTGTTAACAAACGGGGATGACCCAAACTCCACTGTCAAGCAGAACAGAACATTCAACATTCAACTTCCTTCCATCCAATGTCCTTGCTTCTTCTCGTTTTTTCTTTATTAATCGTTGAAATATTTATCGTATATTATTACATCTAATGGTACTTATTTTTCCCACGTAACATATCTACATTACGGCTGCGCATTTTCAAACAATTATCCCAAACTTTACGGCACACTGCAGACTTTAAAGTAGATAATAGTGAAATACAGTAGACAGTATTGAAAGTCAAAACTAAAAAAAAAACAATACCAACAACACTTTATCTCTCAGCGACTCTTATATTTATTTATATGTCAGCATGAATATTTTCAGATTTTTCCCACCCCACTCTATTCACCCATAAAAGATATATCTTCTGAGATTTTAAATAGAGAACTGGCCTAACATTTTCATATTTTTTTTAATTTTTTGTTATCTTTCAGCATTATGAAGACATCCAAATCTTTTTTATATATTTCCTGTACAGTACTGTATTACTTGTTACATTTAACTTGTGCTGCAAAAGCATTTTCTGAAGAAATTTTTCTGCAAGGATCTAAGGAGTTAAAATTTAAAAGCGCAAAACTTTTAACAGATCAAAAATCAATAAATTGTTTCGAGATTGTAACAGCAGACCCAAATCATATTAATGAAAGGTTTAAGAAACAAGTGTCTTCCGGCGTACGAATCAAACGTTCAGAACAGCTTATGCACAAACTTGTCCGGGTCCCTCCTATTAATACAACTCAGGATTCACTCATTAAGGAAAATATATTACATGATGTAAAATTAAATACAAGTAGCTTCGCAAGACCTAATCAAAAAGATAACTTGGGTGCTTTGAATGAAAATAATAGCTCAACCTATGAACTAATCGAAGATCATGTATTTGCTGATTTTAATGCAACACAAATCAATGTCCATGTAAATGAAACGGACGAAGAGAACTTGCCTAGTCCAGAAGAATTAGTGGCTATTCCCCATTACAGATCATCCAACAAGCATCGTATAAGCGCTTTTAAAGGCGATTTAAAACGTAAACGAATTCCAATTTGGTCTCATCAAGTGTTAACATTCCCAAAAAGGTGTGAACGCTTTACAGCATCAATGTGCATCAAAGCAGATGATTACCCTATGTAAGAAGCTCATAATTAAAATTTATATTTCTTTATATAATATTATATTAATTAAATTAATTATAGTTAAAATAAATCAGATATGAAAATATATCTGATCACTTCAATCTGAATATCCCATTCTTTTGATAATTTCTCAACTCCAACGATTAGTAGTTCAGTATCGAAGAGATGTATATATAATCAGGCCCTAGGTGCATAAGGCTGTAGAAAATATTTAAAGAAAAATATTTTCAAATTTATTATTAGATACATGATTTAATTTTTAACATATTATAAATTGTGAATGGTTAATTTTGGCATAAGTGTCCCCTTGGAATGTATGTATTAACCCCGAACTGTCCGAATGGGAAGTCAATACACTACCACTTGAGCCACGGCCACCCACATAAATAAATAAAATACAATTAATTTTTTGTTAATAGTGGAGGACTTTTTTCGAAATTTTTGTAGTACTAATCGGAATCTATTAACATAGTACACATTTAACGAAAATTTGATAAATATCAGTTAAGAATCGTCTGAGTTATGCAAGAAATAGTAACAATTTAAAACCGAGAGTGTGGTACAACTTACAATTTCGTTAAAATAAAGTATCCCAAATCTGACATTAACTTTAGAACGAAATTGAATTATTTTTTCCTTTAAATAGGACAGGAACTGTATGCTTCATAAATGGAGATTCATTACTGAAACATCAGGCTAACTGTTCTTTTATTTTAAAGCCCAAAAACATGGTTAGCAAGACGAATTACAAGTCCTACAATCTCCTATACATTTCTACAATATAATCAAGTTATTGTACACAAACATAATTTTATAAAACAAACTGAAGTCAGTACACCGATTACGTATTAAAAGAAATATATTCAACTTACTCGTAGATTATTAACTGAAGCTTTTGCCCAGTTTTTTCTAATTCGCCATTTTGGGATTAGTTTATTGTAAATTCTAACAGGATATGAAATATCAAAAACCATTGGAGAATATTACAAGTTCTCTTTATAATGAAGTTCATGACGGGACTCATTAGTTACACCCATTTGGGATAGTTTTATTTGTTCTCCTTTTTATTAATTTTAATTTCTTTCGTGTTATTACTCCTGAAGTGTTTACTATATATTAAAATTTCAAATTGCGTTGTCGGCAGTAAATAAACAATCCGGTCACCGTGCATACAATACATTGAAACTTTTCACCAATATATACGCTCAATTCGTCTGCACTATAGTTTCGTGGAGTTAGGGAGTTTTTGACGAAACTAAACCTCATGTAACTGTTTCCAATTCTGAGGTCGAATCTGATGGAATCGCATATTAATTATCTTTAAAATATTAAGGTCAAAAGTCATGATTAGAAATAAAATACGACAAAAAAATTATTCCATTAATCACTGTTGTATTATTTTTTTTTGTGAATTCCAGTGTTATCTTAAACGCCTTGTGCTATTACTTATTTGTGCCTTATTTAAGTATTTTTTGTTTTTTTTTTATTTTCAAGTATTATGTTATATTCTATTTGAATTTTGAATTTGAACAATTTGAATTTTTCTTTTAAAGCAGCCCTGCTCTGAATAGGTCAAATAATGGTTTTTGTTAATTTTCGTGTCAAATCGATCGATGTTTTCCTTGAAGGTTAACATAATATTGTCTAGCGGTTTTCTAACGTTTGAAATCTTAAAAGTCCCAAGCTATTGAATTATCTAGTTCAAAAATGCTGTCTTTGGTTTTCTTAACCGAAGTGTTTCGTATTTTTTTTCATTGTGTAAACAAACTTTTACTTGGTAAAATACAAAGATATTGGTCTTAGAAACCAATGAGCTTTGTGTTTCTTTTGGCAGTTTTCATAGATGCCAAGTACATTTAAATGGTTTTGAGAAAGCAGCCTGCATTTTTAGATTAAGTACAAGCAGGTACAAGTACATGTGAGCAGTATACTACTTATGCCCTTGGAATTATGCAATCATATTAGTATTAGACTCTTATTAAACTATTATTAAATGTATTCAGTGCCAAGTTAAAAAGTACAAATGTATTAGAGCAGTATGTACAATGTAGACTAATGTAAGTGGTAAGGTCATTGACAATGGATAATGTAAAAGAAAAGCTGATAGGTTTCCTCTTAAATACCAACAGGCTTTTCTTCACTCTTGAATAACACATAAGTCGAGACAGGCCAATAAAATTATAATTATAACGATTAAAGAGATTGTATCTGTTTTATTTCTTGTCAAACCACAAGTTCGTCGTGACGGCACCTCAGACAGGAATATTGGTCCTTCGAGCCGGATTGGAGCCAGTCACCTTCTGACGGTTCCTCAGTCAGGAACATTGGTCCTTCGAGTCTTAAGAGTTAAGAACCGCGGCTTAAAGAATCGGTGTAAAGTTAAAAGTAGTTCGAGTAATCTATTCAAGATACTGTTTTAAAGAATCAGTAAAGATTAAAAGCAACTCGAATCATCTATTCGAGAAAGCGAAAAGAAAAAATCAACGGGCACTTAACAGTGTAAAAATCAGTAAGGTTTAAAAGCAACTCGAATCATCTATTCGAGAATGCGAAAAGAAAAAATCAACGGACATATAACAGGACATCAAACAGTTCAACCAGGTACAGCAAGCCAAACAACGACATCAAACAGTTCACCAAGATACAGTAAGCCAAACAACGGGCAACAAACAGTTCAAAAGGGTACAGCAAGCCAACCAACGGACATAGAGACAGATATACAAGATACAGCAAGCTACGGAACATCTAACAGACATTAAACAGCAATACCAGTAACTTTCATCAATCGCTGCAGCACGAAGCAACAATAAGGAAGTAATGCTTACTCAACAAGCTGGGCACAAAGGTGAGAAATTTCCTCCTTTTACTTTTTTTACATTTAACATCTAATTAAACAAATTTTACAAACCACTGTAATAAAAATTTCTAAGAAAACCCGAAAAGATCTTAATAAACAACAAATTAAAACAAAACTATACATTTAATCAATTGTGTCCAATACATATCAAAGATACCATTTAAAACTAAAAGTCAAAGTGAACATTTTTAAATACTCCTATTTCTAAGTTGGCTAAATCTATCGGGGCCCATGAAGTTCTTCTTAAAGAAGTCCGAAAAGCCACGAAGAATTTCAAAAAGATACCGCGGCGCGAAAGTCCAAGGGTTACATAAATGCGTGGGTAACGGACGTAGAGGAAATGTTCAAACGCGCGAAGAAGGAACATTCATCGATCGTAAACAGTACGGCAGACCCTTTAAAGGACAAGTATCAATTGGACGCAACATATTCAGAAATAAAACGTACTTATTTTAGTTTTATTGGGCAATTGCACGACGAAATCGAAAGTTTCGCTGAATCGACTAGTGCCAACTTTGACGCATCTCTTCTTAATTGCTCTAAGTAGTCGGTTTCTGATATACCCCGCATTCAGATAAAATCATTCTCGGGAAAATTTGAGGAATGGTACGAACTCCACAACCTCTTTCAGAGCATGACAGATCAAAGCGTTGATCTTTCCGACATACAAAACTACAATACCTTAAAACCTCGGTCACAGGTGAAGCAGCACGACTAATTCAGCACCTTCCGATTGACGGCAGAAGTTATCCCTAAGCTTGGGAAATTTTCAAAGAAAGATTCGAGAACAAACGGAAACTCGTCAACACACAGTTGAGAATCGTGATTGAACAAGATAAGTTGGGGCAAGAATCCGCGGTGTGCTTAAAATCGTTACATGACACAAGCATCGAATGCATTCATGTATTAGCAAACTTAGGGGTATCAGTCGAAACTTGGGACTGTATACTTATATAAATCATTTTTCATAAGCTTCCGCCCCAAACACAAAGGGAGTGGGAAGATAAGTAGGCACCTCAAAGTCTCTTCCGGATTATGAAACCTTTTCATCCTTTATTGAGGGCCGGTTTAGCTCATTGGAAAACATTAATGAATTGAACAGGTCACAAAAACAACCAACTCAGGGAAGTTCCTTTAGGAAAGCCAAGAATTTTCATGCTAATACTCAACCGACCAACAGACACTATCCTTGTCGAATTTGCCAGTCGTCTCATGGAATTCGAAAGTGTAAAAAATACCTAAGTATGGATATTAAAAGTCGCACGGAAGTAACCAAGAAAAATGACATTTGTAAAAATTGACTTGGCTACGATCACTATGCTTCAACATGCTGCTGTAGCATTAGGTGTTTGAAGTGTGGTTTGAAGCATCATGCGCTTCTACACTTTGGTGTACAAAATCCGAATGATACCAACAACAATCACTACCATCCTCAACCTGAGACTCAAAACAATACAAGACATTACCTTATCCAAAACTCGGCCCGACTAACTTCGAGTCAAACAAATTCTAATATGTTACAAAATTCTAACACGCATTTCAACCAAATGCAATCAAATGTGTTACATGCAACGGCAGTTATAATGTGTTAAGAGCTCTGATGACCCTGGATCAGAAGCTTCTTTTATAACGGAAAACGCTACATAACAAAGAAGATATTCGCCCAATGCTAGGAAACTCGAAACAAAAAGCAATGGCGAGATTCCTCCAATTGGAAAAACGTTTCGCTAAAACCCCAAAATTAAAAGAGTCCTATTGCAAATGCATGAACAAATATGCTAACTTAGGACACATGAAAGAGGTCAAATCAAACATACAACTAGCAATCGGAGAACACTATTTTTTGTCACATCAAGCGGTTTTTAAGGCGTCGAGTACAACAACTAAACTTCGCGTTGTCTTTGATTCCTCGTGTGAAACCACGAACTTAAAATCGCCAAATGACTATTTAATGATTGGGCCACGTCTGCAGGGGGATATCATCAATTTAATTGCTAAATGGAGAAAATAGCATTTTCGGCCGACATTAGAATGATGTATAGGCAATAAAAAGTTACTTGCAACGGCTCGCTCAAGAGTTTTAGAAGCAATGGAGTTGAGCATATCTCCATCTACTCCAACATCGTCCAAAATAGCTTCAAGAGCAGCCAAACATCAAAATAGGAGACATTTTTCTTGTGAAAGAAGATAACCTACCAGCAGCATCATGGTTACTTGGGCGGGTGCAAGAGTTACATGCCGGTGTGGATGGTCTGACGCGAGTGGTGACAAGTTCGACAAGCACGTCGAACATAAAACGCCCAATCGCGAAAATATCCCCCTTGCCGATTGCGAACACTGTAAACGACCCATGAAAGCGCCTTGCGTAAAAATATACCCGACCAGGATTTCCTCTCGCGTAAAAAACAAAACTTTGTTCCACGAACACACTCAACTTTATGAACCTTGTAAACTTATGAACTTTAAACTTTATGAACTTTTTAAACCAAAATAAGGTAAATGAATTCTTTAAAATAATAGAATAATAACATGCCACAGAAGGCAAACCCCAACACGTAATTAAACCTAATAAAAATAAAAAATAATAATAACCTACCTTAAAGCTAAAGACTACTAATGAATAAATAAAATAAAACAAAAAAGAGTTCTAAAGAACCTAATTATTTACATACATACTCACATACACACATCTTAAGCCACGGTTGACAGACGAAATCCAGCATCTTGCAGCTATTATGTATTAAATATCACATTATTTTATTAAATAGATAATCTTGTTGTGTAATATCTAATATTTTCCTTCTTTTTGCATGACCGGAGCTAACCATCCCTAAGATCCAGGTATCCGAATTGATGAAGACAGCCAGAACACAAGGCTTCAATGACGCATGCAGCACGTAGTTCGTTTTCCACCACATCATGCCAGCTGGAGGCGGGGGAGCATGTTGGTTCCAAACAAACAGGACTAGTTATCGCTAAGATATTCTAACTATTCTATCACAATAACGATAACTAGTGTAGTCCACACCACAATCACAAAAAATCACAGCAGCTTTGCCAACAATAAATACTCGTAAATAAAACAAAACGTCACCCATTAAGGTGGCTATGTCGATGAGAACGACGAGCTGTCAATCTCTCTCCTGAGGCGGAAGTATGGGGCATTAATAAGCACATTAGACACATAAGACAAATTAAAAAGTATAAATGTATTAGAGCAGTATTCACAAAGTAGACTAATGTAAGTTGTATGGTCATTGACCATGGATAATGTAAAAGAACAGCTGATAGGTTTCCTCTTAAGACCAACAGGCTGTTCTTCACTCTTAAATAACACATAAGCCCAGACAGGCCAATAAAATTTTAATTATAACGATTAAAGAGATTATATGTTTTTTTTTTATTTCTTGTCAAACCAAAGGTTCGTGCTGACAGCACCTCAGTCAGGAACATGACTAGGAAATTGTAAATATATTAAATGATTATAAGCCATATAATTTCAATTATATTTTATAATGTGGCTGAGAAAATGGTGATTTATGACTATAAATACGAGAATTTAAAGAAGATTTGTATCTCGGTAGCAGATCGGGAGCATGTCAAATTATACAAATATTTTGAATATTTTGATTGAAAAGTCAATAAGACAATTTAAATCAAATGGATTCAACAATTAAGTCGAAAATTATTCCGCACAAATTGTATGCATATGCTCATATATATTATACGTTCTCAGCGAATTTATTAAATAATAATTGTTACCTTCGACTTCATTCTCCGAAAACTATACATACACTGTAAATTGTTCAATTTATACAATACGAATTTTAGTTCTTTTCAACGTACAATACAATAGTTTACAGCAGTTAAGTTTCTTGGAAATGCGTTAATTGAATTAAATAAAAATGAAATGGAAAAAATTAAATGAAGCTATTAAATGTTTGTAAATAATTGCTAAGTCGTATGATACCCGTAGATAGATTAAATTTTGAAAAGAAATAGGTAATATTGGTATTGTTTTAGTTACTGAAACTCGGCTAGTTATTGATGTAAATGTATCTACAGCTAACTTTAGATGTTATCATAATGATCGCACTTGTTGTGGAATGACGTTTCAATTTTAAAACGATGAATAAAGATCGACGTTCGTTCTAACCGGTCCTTTGGTCAATTTATTTTGTTAAAAATATAGGCATTAAATTAAATTAAATCAAAAATGCGAAATCGGGATATCTTAAACTTTATTGTATTCCTATTTATTTCCCTACGGCATGCTAACTCAAAGTTTAAGTTTAAGTTTAAACTTTATATATAAAAAACAAAAACAAAAACAAACTTTTGGGAGACTTCTTTTCCGATCTACTGTTTTCCATTCTCACATGTGTTGTCCAAGTGAATAGTCGTGCCTCACAATCTCGTCCGTCACAGTGAACATCTAACCAAATAAACTTTTTCCTAACGCCCATGAAAAGTGACAAGTAAGCATTAAGTTCGAAATCTCTGTTCGTTGTAATCCATTCTAAACAGAACTCTTGTGCTATAAATCTAAATAATTTCTGCCAGCATAAATAAACCACGAAATATTCCTTTTTGCTTTTCAAACTCCACTCCAAGATAGCTCTTCTAAAAGGCTTTCACCAAACCACTCGAACTCTTCATCACCGTCGTCTTGCAATAACAACACCGTTCTCACCGCCAGATGAAGAAAAGCCTTGTAATACTTCACCTTCAATTTGTTAATGAAATTACTAAACTACGTGATGAAATGATCAAAAAAATTTGGAAAACAGTCATAAATTGGGAGCAGGTTTTTACCACAATTGAAACCTCAATTTCATCTTTAAACGCACGTATTACCCAACTTGAGGCAAATAATGACACTACTAAAGCAACAAATCGGGTAATAATTGATCTTCAGCGGCAGCTAAACAGCATTGAGAGGAAAGAGATTGCTGCTGACGCCGTTCTCTTTGATATACCGCAACACCAAGATGAAAATTTAAAAACTATTTTTATCCGTTTTTGTCACACAACTTCTATTGTCATCAAATTCTCCAGTTGCGCTGAAAGAAATGAAGTTCTCAAGTATGCCGCCCATTTCCGAAATGTTCATCATAGAGAGCTTGTGCCAGCTGTCTTGGGGATCGAATCGTCCGACAACAATAAATGTTTCATAAATGAGAGCTTAACAATGTACACTCGACGTCCCCTCCGCAGTGCTCTTGAACTCTGACGTAAAAAATTCATTTCATTAATTCAGATGTTCAGACTCGCGCAATGTTGAACGTTCTTTCGTGTCAAAGAAGCGGGTATAAGGTATGGCATATTAATACACGGAGTCCTAACCAAATTAAACTTGATTATATTAATTATCTATTTAACAACTCTTCTGTTAATGTTATATGTGTTGATGGAACATGGTCTGAATCTGGAATTGATAATTTTTTTATAAAATAGCTGGATATGAGCTCGTACGTAATGATAGGGTTACGGAAAAAACAGGAGGTGGTGTTGCGATATATTGCAGGGAAACTTTAAAGGTGAAGCCATTAAAAAGTCGCTAGGAACCCATCGTGTTTTTTCAACTGAACCATTTTCTCTTCTCTATCCGAATTCTCCCCTTTATTTAGTAACATTTTCGTTTGTTCTGATTTTATTGCCGCAGTCTACAGCGACCTTGACTCACTATCTTTTCGTAAGCTTCAGGGTGCTTATAATGATGCTGTTCGGTATGTTTATGCAAGGCAACTATAGGATAGAATCTCGGAATTCTCATGCCGGTTTCTTGGCTGTATATTGAGAAAATACCTTGATTTCAGAAATTGCGTATTTTTACATAAAATTATAAATACAAAGCAACCCCCAGTTTGGAATTTTCCCCTTCCAGAAGAACTTT
The DNA here is from genome assembly GCA_949129095.1 of Volucella bombylans. NCBI lineage: Eukaryota > Metazoa > Arthropoda > Insecta > Diptera > Syrphidae > Volucella > Volucella bombylans. The sequence continues at coordinate 69,558,721 of OX422142.1, read as the reverse complement.
CAACATTCGCACTCAGGGTTACAAATACCTCAATTCATTGCGTTTATTTTTCATTTATGCTATTAAACTATGAAATAAATTACCGTCTCATATAAAGTGTTTGTCACTGTCACTGCCTTGTATGTGTGCTTTTATTCTTAACATATCTCTTTGCTATCAACTCTGCCTCAGTTTTTCTTCAATTTCTCAATTATTTTATTTTCCTCTCCCCTTTTTCTTTTTTTTTTCCTTTTTAGTATTTTACTTTACTATTATGATTATAATCGCTATTAAAACTTATCATTTTTTAATTTTTTTGTTATATTTTTTCACTTTCCTGTTTAAAATGAACATTTTGTTACTAAATATTATTACTTGTACTATAAGAGGCAATGTCTTAATGCACAAATTATTTATTGTAATAAATTGAAATTGAAACTTCTATATTGTTGTCCCTTAGTGCCGCACGAGCTGGTGCTTGCAGTGATCTCTCATTTTATTCCTAGTATTTTAATGCAACCTATTGCCATAAATGAGTAAAGTTTTGATAATAATCCAGGTTATAAATAATATCAGCTGGATGCCACAGCGTATCAAGAAATCTAGGCGATGTTGGAACGGATTCTTCTATCTTTAGGTGGCAGTAAAGGGTGGACCTTGACCTCGACTAACAGCTATTTAAGCGTGATCTTGCGCTACCAGCTTCCAGTTCCGCACACCAGTTGATTATTGCGTCACCTAAGGCGAAGCTCGCGTAGTCTCTCCGGAATAGATTTGAAAGCTGTCCGAACGGGAACGTTAATGTTCATTCGCTCTATATGAGCAAGCTGATGGACTTTGGGGCTTCTGACAAGACCAATATCTCTATATATATATATATACAGTGAGTCGTTTATACGGACTGGACGAAAAATTACTCGAATAACTTTATCTCGAAGCAGCCAAGGCCATTTTTATTAGAGTAATTCTCCTCCTGTTTCCATATACGAGTTTACAATGAAGCCCATATAAACAAAATCCTTTACCATTTCAAAATTATAATATCCTGTTACGGCATGATGACCAAGCCGTTAACATTAAGTGCCCTTTTTTGCCTTCATTTACCAATAAACCAAACTTTATCGCTTTTATTTCAATAGCCACAAACCCACTAGTGATAGCTCGCTTATTTCTGCTGTCTTTTTAATTATGTGTTTAATGGATGAAAGGATGATCTTACCGCCCTGCTTAGGACACTGTAAATAAGTTTTGCCGAGGAGCTCGCTGAAACTATCTTTGACAAAGTATTAATTCTGATCTCCGGAATCGTTTAAGTGACCAGAGAATCTGATGACGATCACTAACTAGGTGAGTCTACCAGAACGTGCTTCACTCTACATTAACGAGCGGCAATCCCTGAAGAGGTTATACTATTCATTTATCTGTGTGCTGCCCATTGCTTCGTCCGCAAAATCTTTTTTAAATTTTGTATATTTCAGCGTTGCTGATAGTGTTACAGATTCCATGCTCGGCCATCCTGCGTTGCAAGTCGCCACGTATTCGCATTCTTCTTTATAAACATGTATTCTTTTGTATCTCTCACATTTTTTGTTAGCTGTCATATTGTATCTATCTTCTGTTAGAATTCTAATTGGGTATTATATCTGATTCCAGCATTTGCCGGTAGTCGGGTGTTGTTAACCGCCCTTCCTTTCCAGCCAAAAAAGGTCTATGAAAAGTTATGTTATGTTAAGTTATGGTCTGTCATGCCATAAATTTTTCTTTTCTTTCTAAGTGTATCGTATGCATCATCGGGCTGTTGCTTGTGCTAATTATTCTTTAAAAATAAAGTTTGGAAAATAAAATTATTTAATTCCCGAGCTTCTCAATATCGCAAATTACATATGAACATACAGGGGGGGCAACATGAAATTTCTTACCAGCGAACAGCATTTTCCACCGTTCTTTTATGTATATATATATATATCTACTTTTAATTCCTTTTTTTACTTATTCCTCACATCCACTCATTGGGAATTTTCGTTTGTATCGTTCTTCTGTGGTTTATATTTCTATTATTTCTATTGCGAAGAAATTATTTTTTTTTTCTTTTATCGATAATTTTTTTTCATCGATTAGACTTTTAATATCCCAGATCATTGCTGAAAAAAAGAATGCGATATTTTTAACTTTAATCCAATTAATTTCGATGCAGTTACTACGATTCTTCCAGATAAAAAAAAATAATAAAAAAAAAAAGTATAATAATAGAAAATAAATAGGTTATTTCGTCTTGATGGTTTCGTGTCAACTGTCTTCGTTTTCAGTTTCAGTTTTAAATGCATTTTATTTTCTTAACACTAACTCTTACATTCTAACAAAAAATGCTTAAATGCTAGCTTACAATTACTTAACAATCTTATCCTAACTTACTGGCCCCACACAGGCACTCTAAGCTACTCTGAATACGTATATCTATGTCTTTCGACTTCATTTACATTTTATTTAGGAATGCTTATTTTTTACACTTAAGACTAAGAAAAAAATTTGTTTACAAAAACTTAGCATATGTGTAGTACTCCGTTACACTACTATATTCCCACCCCATAAGCACTACTCGCATCTTCCAATAGCAACAAGTACATTATAATTCACACCCATAATCGTGATACAAAGTCCAGAATAAGTGATTCCCATACCAACGTCATAACCCAGTGGAAAATCCACTGCACACTATAATTCATACCCATAATCGTGACACAGAGTCCAGAATAAGTGATTCCCATACCAACATCATAACCCAGTGGAGAACCCACTTTACGCTGCCACAAGCGATTGTAAACAATCCAATGCATACAATCCAATGCATTCACACCGAAGTGTGATATATGGGTCAAAGCCAAAATGCCGACTCAACAATAACAACATAGTGCAAGAATTAGTGATGAAGTACTTCAATGCATTCTTCATGAAGTGTGTTATATGGGTCAAAGCCAAAACGCCGACTCAACAATAACAACACAGGGCAGGCATTAAGTGTCGGCAGCAAGCCGTTGTATGTCAAGCGGATCAAATTACCGACCGATCGTACGAACGATCATGGGCGCTGACACGAAAGGGTAATTAACTGAGACACTTGGAACAATTAAATGGAAATCTTATCAATAAAGGAAAAATGCATCGAGAGAATTATTTTGTACTGAAGCTATTGCGTAAATAGATAAAATTTGAATAAAATTTAGTATAAAAGGCAGTGGTTGGGAAGGACAAGAGAGAGGGAGATTTAGACACACAAACAGTAAATGCCGCAGCAATTGGTTTACACAGCGGGCCTTTATTGTATTATAAAACAGTCAATAATTTAATACTCCAAAATAGTAAAGGTCGCAGCCCTGGTTACACAGCGGGCCTTTAACTACGAGTATATCTACAAATTTAAATAAAAGAAATTATTATAACGATTAGCAAAAAGGCTTTCCTTCTCTCCGCTCGTGTACTCTTCTCCACATTGATACGTGGAAAGCACGGTACTACTGGGCGTAATACAACATATGGAGATTTTTTTATTTTTTATAACAATTTAGAATCTAACTTAAAATAAACCTTAGCCTACCTAACCTAAATGTACAATACACACAAAAACACACATAGACATTATACACAATCATATACATATATCAGTATACACCTTTGTATACACTGATATATGTATATGTTTCTTAAATGCTAACATAAACCTATGCAAGCTGGCCACCGCTATTCACAGAACAAATAAATTGGTCAGCTCTGCCTCATTAGTGAGGCTGGTCCGTAATTGACGGAAACGACGGCGAAACATTTTCCCCGTCATTCAACCACCAGAAATGCTGGTGCTGCCGAACGACATCCCTCTTATCGCGATTCCCCACCGCCCTACTGAACCTGAGAAGATCCACACTGCCATGTGCGAGGCCTCTGTTCTAGTTGAGTCGCCTGTCCCCAGCTGTCCAAGCTACATGGAAGATTAAGGGGACTGCTGATCTATCCTGGATCAACCCTTTCTGATCTAGGTAGAGGAATGCTTCCGGTGGAACGAAACCGTCAGAGCGCACACTCTCGTGGTAAAGGTAATTGGAGTAGAAAGCCCCAAATATCAGATTATTCGTCGTGGTCAATGCTCTTGCAATGTGCCCTCGAGTCAGCTTAACTGAGAAGTTGTCCACTCGTATTAGGTTTGCCCTGTTGTAAAGGACCTCATTAGGATAAATTTCTTCTACTCCGACTCTGGTGTTCTGTACAAGCGAAGACAAGCCCTAAGACAAGGACTCTCAAACACCCGAATCTTTTCCATTAAGCTTGCTCGTACATTGAACCACACGGGACAACCAAATACCAGCATGGGCCTGATAAGGGCCATGTAGCAGATTACCTTTACCCTCGCATCGAGTTGGCTGCTATAAAACAATCTCTTTGTAAGGGCAAAAGCACCTTTAGCTCTGGCCAGAGGAGCATCTACGTTTTTGCCAAAATACAGAAACTGATCTAGGCAGATTCCAAGGAATCTGACTACATTTCGACAGGCAAGAGGTTTTCCGTGTTGTCCAATGATAGAGAACTTTCGCCAATTTTTTCTGGTATCCCTAGAGGCTCCAGACAACGGCGTCCTAACGAGAATGGTTTCCGACTTCTGAAAGTTAATTTTCCACTTCCAGTCATCGCAAAATCGTCTTATCTTATCGAAGTCACTCTGCAAGAGAGTATTAATAACCACGATTTTTGGACCTGATCTGTACGCTATCAAATCGTCTGCGTACGCAATAGTATGGGGAGGTGAACCTATGAAGTCACTTGTATAAGTGTTAAATAGAATCGGAGAATTGACTGCGCCTTACTGAAGACCATTTTTCATTTGAAAGAGTCCAACAGAAGTCACATCACCATTTTTCACGATGAACTGTCTGTTGGTTAGCATATTATAAAGAATGTACAAGAGAGATTTACTGATCCCCAGCCTAGTCAGAAAAACCCTATAACCAAACGGTGTCGAAAGCCTTCTCCAAATCAACAAGGCAGGCACCAGTACATTGGTTTTTGCCTTTATTCCATTGGATATCGGACACCAGTTTATACGCGGCATGTGAGATATCATGTCCCGCCTTAAAACGGAATTGATTATCCGGAACTATATATTTGTCCTCAACCCACCTAGTAAGAGCTCTATTGATTACTTTTTCAAAAACCTTACTGATATTCGGAAGGGGTCTTATCGACCGGAGATTCGCCGGATTGGATATACCCTCTCCCGTTTTGGTGGTTTCCCAGGGTGGTATAAATGCCCACCGCTTCTAGAGGAAGATGTCGAAGCACGATGTTCGGAATACCATCGGTCCCCACTGATTTCTTAGCCCTGATTGGGTCGAAGATCTCAATCACCCTCTCTGGAAATGACATTATCTGCCATATTTTCGTCGCTGAACCGGGTGAAACCTGATCCCTCGGATCGCCTGTTCCCTATTTCATTTCGAATGCAGAAGTCGTGCCCCAAGACGCGATTTTCCAGGTCATAATTAGGGCCAATGGTATCAGTGGCCTTAGATACTTCCTGGAAAGTCGCCCCTATGGTCTCAACCTTTTCCTGCGGATCCTCGATCGCAAAGAAGTTGTCATCGTCAGCGGCTTCATTTGGATCAATACCTGCTATTGTCAGTAACCGTTCGTTGTCTGTTGTCCGGGCTATTTTAAGACACAGAAGGTCGTTTTGATTTTTCCCCCGAAATAATTTATTTATTTGCGGTAACATATTCGGATTGCTGGTGTTTACAGCCCGAACCTTGTTGTTCCAATACAAACTTACAGAAATTCTGTAATTCTCTTTTATTAGCGTTTGAATATTTTTAATCGACGACTTCAGTGTCCTAATCTCCGGGTCTGGCCGGTCAGAAGTCTACTTTTCTGTGGTGCAGCGCATCAAAAGTAGGATTGCGGAACAGTCGACACCGCGGTATTGTAGTGTCCATATTTTGTTTAATTGTCTCGTCCATTTGTTTTAGGTAATTGTCGATCTCCTCGTTTGACAAATTCCTATTAGACGGTGTGTGGAGCGTGTTCGAGAAGAGCGCTCTTTTCAAGGTTGCGGAGAAGCGTGTACATCGAGTCTTACTTTAGTTGTAAGAATATCTTTGGACAAACTCCTCCAATTCCTCAATTTCTTTGGGAATTGTAATTTCGGTGCTAAAACCGTAATAGTCACTGTCATACACGAATGTGCGCATACAGTTTAGCGTTTGTAAATTCGTACCTGTCAGTCGTATGCGTTCGTCGTACAGCAGTAGATCCAAATAAGACCCGCCTCTGGGAAACGACGGGTTATTCGTCGCTTTAAGACCGAGTCTGTACATGACATCGTGCTGACCCCACCAATCGAGTAGTAGGTTCCCTCTAGTATTCGGCAAATTATTTCCCAATCTCTGTATCTGGCGTTGAAATTCCCGCCGATTATAAAATAATTCTCCCCCGATTCCAGCCTCAGAAGTCGAAAAAGCGTGTCGAGCTCTGTAATGAATAGAGTGGATTGTGAAGCCTCAGGTGCATAAACAGAGGCCAAGTACAGCCGCTTTCCACTGCGGAGTGGTATGTAAATGACGACTGCCTCCAACACCCGGAACCTGCGCAACACTCCGTTGTACACTCTGTGAAATTTTATACCTTCTTTAATGAAGATCGCGACACCGCCTCCACGTTTGGATCTGGGCCGATTTCTTTTTCTAACAATATAATTATTGTACTCCAGTATGTGCTTATCGGTTAGCTTGGTTTCGCTGGCGAAAAGCACGTCAGAAGTTTGGTCTTGTAGCAATTTAAACACCGCGGTTCTTCGTTCGATCCTAATCAGTGAATTAACATTCACCGCAAGGACCTTCAAAGTTTGCTCCACCATGTGCGTACCCATAACGACATGTGTTGCGTTAGGCCCGGCAGCAGCGCGTAGATCTGGTCCACCCGCTTGGCCTGTTCTTGCACCTGCTTTTGCAGCTGAGCCATCTGCCCTTGGATTGCGAGCAAGCTTCCGTTGTTCTCGGCGTTGGCGCCGGAGAAGCAACAGTCGCTTGCTGTACCGTAGCCCCCCACCTTGACGCCATTTGGGCGTTGGAAATTTGAGACGTGACGGCTGGTGTTTGAAATCTGACAGGTGAATGTTTGACCTCCACCTTCTGCTGCCGAGCCTCTTAGGAAAACCCTGATTGTGTGGTGTGTGTCCCACGTTTCCACATAACACGCACGAGTGCTGCAACCTATCGGATGCCCCGTTAACACCCAGAGCACACTCCTCGGAACTGTGCTTCTTAGCGCACTTCACGCACCGAGGCTGCATTTGGCAGTTCGACGCGGCGTGCCCGATCCTCGGGCAGCGAACGTATTGTATAACGCCTTCACTCCTTTTTAGTTTTTGCCAGTGAACCACCTGGTAGTCTAGGACATTGATACTCCTTAGACTATCCAGACGACTTTCGGGACTGAGCTGCACCAGGAAGAACGGCAGACTCCGTTTCTCCCGCTTGGCTCTAGCTGTGGTAAATGGCTTTACCCTTACAAACTTGAGTCCTTCGCACTCCTTCACTTTGAGCAGTGCCAGGATCTTCTCAGGATCAGAAGACGGTTCCAACCCCTGCAGCAGCATCAATTGCCGCTTTTCACACTTCGGTGTGAATGAGTAGTGCTATGTCGTCATTTTCTTTAGGAGCCCCTTCACTTTCGCGTAGCCTTCCACTGTACTACAGTGGATGGCATGGCGATCGTTCGCCAATCTCATAATTTTAAAATTATTACCAATGACCAACTTACACAGGTCCTTGGTTGCATTTACCTCTAATTTATGGATGTTGATAGGTGGCACCTTCTCCTTCTTCTTCTGCTGCTGTTGTTGTTGTTGTTGTTGTTGCTGCTGCTGCTGTTTTAGCTGTTGCCGCTGTTGTGGCTGCTCTTGTTGTTGCTGCTGGTGTTTCTTAGACTTTTGTTGTTGTAGCACTTGTTCTGTTTTATTTGTCTGTTGTTTTTTCTGGGGCTGCTTTTGAGCAAGCTGCGACTGCTCTTGTTGTTGGGATTGCTCATGCTCTTCCCTCTTCCTTCTGACCATTTGCTGTTCTTTTATGGCTTGTACTCTTTTCTGTAGCATTATGATGCTGTTACTTATAGATTCGATTTCCTCCTCGTCATCGTCCGATTTGCTTGCTGCCAATGAAGCGAAATTTTTTCCTGCCCTCACTCCACCAAGCTTTACAGTGGACGTTGGTAGGGTGGGACGTTGTGCCAAGTTAGAGGTTGGCTTTAGCTTCCTTTTTCTCTTTGGCTTCGGCGTTTGGCTCGAACCACTCGAAGCCTCACCTGATGTCTCAGCCGATCCTGCTATTGGCATAGCGGACCGCTCTCCACAATCCATCACTTTTAAGCAAACACTTTTTCATTAAAAATTGTCTTTTTATTGTTTAATGTTTATTTGTAAATTGGAAGCATACACTTTAAGATTAAATAATTGTCTTATGTGTTACTGACGCCTAGAATTAATTAAAATATTAAACACTACTGAATAAACGTAAAACAAACATATCAATAAGAAAACTAAAAACTAAGTATTCTTGTGAAATTAAATGAACTAAGATAAAACAAAACCAAAACCAAGAACATCTCCATTAAATTAAATTTAATAGATATAAAAGAAAATAAAAGAGAGAAAAAAAAGGATAGAAAATAAACAGGACTTTAAGCTAAATTGGGTTGTTGACAAAAAAGGACTTAAGTTTAACACGAAAACGTCTAGTGCCGCCGTGCTCTCTAACATGCCTAGGTAAAGAATTCCACAGGCGGACGACGTGAACGAGGAACTGGTGCTCAGAAGATAGGCAAGTGAATCTGGGGGGAATAAGTTGGAGAGTTCGGTTTGAGGTGCTAGGGCGCAGTATGTTGAGGAGATAAGAGGGCTGATGAGTTTGAATGACATTGGATAGCAGTATAAGAGTTCGATAGCGAAAAAGGTGGTCAAGTGACATGTTGTATAGAGATTTGGAAAACAAAGATATTCTGTCAAAACGTTTAAGGTTAAAAACATAGCGGGTAGTATTGTTAAACGCAACATTCAGCTTTCTCCGGCACGCAGAACCACAGTTGGAAAATATTTCGCAGCCATAACTAAGTATAGGAAATATTAAGGTTTTGGCTAGCAAAAAACGCGTTTTTAGGGGGACATAGTAATGAGACATCCAGAGTTGTCGCAGTATGCCATATACCTTACCAACTGTTGCATTGAAATGGGTCTTCCATGTCAGTGTTCAGTTGAACACGATTCCTAAGATTTTAACAGTTTCAACATATTCAATTTCAAGGCCATTAAGCACAATATCGGGAAAGTAAGTAAGATTCAGTAATTTTTTGCTTATAACAATGCATTTGGTTTTTAAGGGATTGAGAAAAAGCCCATTGTTTTTTGCCCAGTTGAATATATTTTCTAAATCAGAATTAATTGCGCTCGAACAGTCTTCGATCATACCTAGTTGGCAACTACGGTAGAGTTGAACGTCAACGGCATACATATGAATGGAAGAAGAAACAATAGAAGGAATCTCATTTATATATATGGAAAATAGAAGCGGTCCAAGAATAGAGCCCTGTGGGACACCTTTATTATTTAGAATAAAGTCAGATGTCTGAGGTCCGACTACGACAGCCTGTTTCCTCAGTTTCAGGTTAGTTTAGTTAGTTTTATATGCATTTTATTTTCTTAATTACTAAAGGCTGAACTACATTCGGCAAAAAGTAAAGTGTGTGCACGAAAATGTTTTGTCTCTTTTTTCACAATTACAAATCTGTAGTTTTCTCTCAACTTTTCAAAAAGTAATTTACTTGAAAGTTGGAGTACCCCTTAACTTTCAAGTATTTTACTTTTTGAAAGTTCAGTATGAACTAATACATTCACAAAAAAAAAAGTATTAGTTCCTGATTTCATACTGAGATGGCTGTGATGTGCGCAGATTTTAAGCAAACAACACTAATTTCTGTCAGATTTTCAAAGTGTTGTTGTCATTGCACGTCACATCAAAGCAAATAAAATTCTTTTTGTTTATGATTTCTAAAAGCTTTCAAATGTAAAAAAATAGCTTTTTAGGTCAGTTTTTTACTACCAGGAGGCAGATGCGTATGTGTGTGAGCTCTCACTTTTTCACTTTTTGACTTTTTTGACGAATGTAGTTCATACTTTAGTCTTACATACTAACAAAAAATGCTTAAATGCTAGCTTACAATTACTAATAATTTTATACTAACTTACTGGCTCCACACAGACACTCTAAGCTACTCTAAATTCTTATAACTATGTCTTTCGACTTCGTTTACATTTTACTTAGACCTATTTATTTTGTATACTTAAAGCTAAGAAAAAAAATTTGTTAACAAAACTTAGCATATGGACTTTTTTTTTTTAATAAAAACTTAGTATCTAACTTAAAATAAACCTTAGCCTACCTAACCTAAATGTACAATACACACATAAACACACATAGACGTTATACACAATCATATATATATATCAGTATACAACTTTGTATACACTGATATATGTATATGTTTCTTAAATGCTAACCTAAACCTATGCAAGCTGCCCCCCCTCATACACAAAGCAAATAAATTGGTCAGCTCTACCACATTAGTGAGGCTGGTCCGTAATTGACGGAAACGACGACGAAACATCTTCTCCATCATTCAACCACCAGAAATGGTGGTGCTGCCGAACGACATCCCTCTTATCGCGATTCCCCACCGCCCTACTGAACCTGAGGCGATCCACACTGCCGTGTGCGACGTCTCTGTCGTAGTTGAGTCGCCTGTCCCCAACTGTCCGAGCGACATGGAAGATTAACGGCACCGCTGATCTATCCTGGATCAACCCTTTCTGATCTAAGTAGAGGAATGCTTCCGGTGGAACGAAACCGTCAGAGCGCACACTCTCGTGGTAAAGGTAATTAGGGTAGTAAGCCCCAGATATCAGGTTATTCGTCGACGTCATTGCTCTTGCAATGTGCCCTCGAGTCAGCTTAATTACGAAGTTGTCCTCTCGTACTAGGTTCGCCCTGTTGTAAAGGACCTCATTAGGATACAATTTCTTGTACTCCGACTCTGGTGTTCTGTACAAGCGAAGACAAGACCTAAGGCAAGCCCTCTCAAACACCCGAATCTTCTCCATTAAGCTTGCTCGTACATTGAACCACACGGGACACCAAAATACCAGCATGGGCCTGATAAGGGCCATGTAGCAGATTACCTTTACTCTCGCATCGAGTTGGCTGCTATAAAACAGTCTCTTTGTAAGGGCAAAAGCACCTTTAGCTCTGGTCAGAGCAGCATCTACATTTTTGCCAAAATACAGAAACTGATCTAGCCAGATTCCAAGGTATCTGACTACATTTCGACAGGCAAGAGGTTTTCCGTGTTGTCCAATGATTCTGGTATCCCTAGAGGCTCCAGACAACGGCGTCCTAACGAGAATTGTTTCCGATTTCTGAAAGTTGATTTTCAACTTCCAGTCATCGCAAAATCGTCTTATCTTATCGAAGTCACGCTGCAAGAGAGTATTAATGACCTTGATTTTTGAACCTGTTCTGTACGCTATCATATCGTCTGCGTACGCAATAGTATGGGGAAGTGAACCTATCATGTCGCTTGTATAAATGTTGAACAGGATCGGCGAATTAACCGCGCCTTGCTGAAGACCATTTTTAATTTGAAATATTCCAACAGAAGTCACATCACCATTTTTCACGATTAACTGTCTGTTGGTTAGCATATTATAAAGAATGTACAAGAGTAGTTTACTGATCCCAACCCAGTCAGCTTATAGAAAAGACCCTCTAACCATACGGTGTCGAAGGCCTTCTCCAAATCAACAAGACAGGCACCAGTACGTTGTTTTTTTCCTTTATTCCATTGGATATCGGACACTGCGTCTAAACTGAGACGCGGCATGTGAGATATCATGTCTCGCCTTAAAACGGAATTGATTATCCGGAACTATATGTTTGTCCTCAACCCACCTAGACAGAGCTCTATTGATTACCTTTTCAAAAACCTTACTGATATTCGGAAGGAGGCTTATCGACTGGAGATTCGCCGGATTGGATATATCCGTTCCCTTTTTGGGGATAGGTTGAACCACCGCCGTTTCCCAATGCGCTGGATAATGTGCATTATTCGTTACATTATTAAACAGGGTGGTGTAGATGTCCACCGCTTCTAGAGGAAGATGTCGAAGCACGATGTTCGGAATACCAACGGTCCCCCTCAGTTTCAGGTACGAGGAGATGAGTGATACAGATGAACTAGAGAAGCGGAAAAAAGTTTTTAATTTATGGCACAGTTGTGCATGATCAACGGTGTCGAACGCCTTAGAAAAATCGAGGAGCACCAAAAACGTCGCATCATTAAAATCTAACTTCTCCCTAATATCATTCACAATTTTAATGGTTGCAGTGATACAGCTATGGTGTTTCCTAAAACCGGACTGTAAAGGAGAGAGCAAGTTATACTTTTGGATGTGAGAACTCATTTGTCCTTGTAGTACTCGCTCGCTCTACTTTTGACAAATAGGGTAGAATTGAAATGGGACGAAAGTCGTTACTGTTAGGCTTTTTTTGGATAGGGATAATTTTTAACATTTTCCATTGTGTGGGATAGCAACCGGTCGTTAAAATAGAATTAAAGGAGTAAACTAAGTAGGGAAGAATAACTGGCAGGATGATTTTTATGAATTTGGGATGGATGTCGTCAAAACTAACGGCATTAGATTTGACTGATAACTGACATGAAACTAGTTCGACATCATCGATGCAGGCGAACTCTAAGCTACCTACCTCATGTGAAGTTGACGATGTAGGACGTTCAACATTTAAGGATGGGAGGGGAAGATTAACAAAACTTTTGTTAAGCTCGTTTACGTTAAAATTAACATCGCCGTCTTCTTTGTTTTTGCCAATACCAATTGCACGGAGATTATTCCAAAGCTGTTTTCCTCTAATCTGTGTATTTAGTTTGTTTTTGCAGAGCTCTTTTTTTGCCGCTTTAATTTTTCCCACTACACGGTTGCGCAGGGAACGATACATCTGGAGATGGATGTCTAACCTGTAACGCTTCCATGCATCATACCATCGATTACGTTGCTTGATTGAGTCCCTAATTTCACCAGTAAACCAAGCGTCACTAGAAGACGGCATATAAAATATTCGATTCCACTCAATGAGTGCGGCATCTACCACCAGCTGATTTAAGTTAATGCTTCTGAAGTCGCGGTTTTCATATATGAGGACGTAAAGTTAAAATTAAAAGTTAAGTACAGTAGGTCATGTGTTGAAAAACCGGGTGCTGACAGCTGGTCGTAAAGGAGAATGTCGCTTACATCAGTGACAAAGAAAACATCAAGGAGGGTACTACCTTCTTCAGTGAAGTGAGTAGCATGAGTAGTGTTAGCCGGGAATAAGTTAAAGGATCTCATGCCCTCAACCACAATTTGCTCAGCAAAAAGGTTGCTATTTAGGTCACCAGCAATGATAATTTTTGGATAAGAAAAAGACCAAAAATAGGAGAGGGATCGATATATTTATGTGGTCTGTAAATAGACCAAATTAAAAGGGCGCCCGAAGGATACTTCAGTTCAACGAAAACATAGTCAATCTCACTTCCGAGGTCAGACTTACATTTGAGGTGACTAGTTAAGCCGCTTCTTACGTATATTGCAGCACCACCACCTATTCTATCTATCCTATCCCCACGAAAAAGCCTGTACCCATTAACTTTATAAACCTTATCTTTGCAATAATTTGTAAACCATGATTCGCTAACGCAAACAACATCAATATTGGAACCTTCGAACAGATCTCTAAACTCATCCAATTTTGGAAAGAGGCTCTGCGCATTAATATGGCATATCCTCAAACCTGTTTTTTGCTCGCAAAGAATATTCAATATTGAGAGACAGCTCCCTCCACTCTCATCACTAATGGAATTCGTGGAATTCATGCCACTAGTTTTTGCCAGCATTTTTGTATAATAACAAAAATAGAGGAAACTGCAAATTAAAAGCAGGCGGCATCCTATTTGTCGTGATAAACTTGTTAGTATTCATTATAGACGAATTAAAGCAAAAATGGAGATGTTTTGTTTGGATGAATAATGAAAAACTTAAAAATAATTTAAAAAAACAGAAATGAAGAAAAAAAAAATTAAGTTAGCAGTTTAAATTCAAAATTAACAAAATTAACAAGATTATGTTAAGTAAAATAATATAAAAGAAGAAGAAAGGAAAAAAAAACAGTTTAAGAAATACTGGCGTTATTGTTGATTGTGGTTGTTATTTTCTTGGGGGTTGGCAATGTCGTAAAGTTTGGCGTAAAGTTTCGATGACAGATGGTTCATCATGTAGATGATTTTTTACATACACATTACCGCGTTTTGTAAACACAGTCTGCAGAAGTTTTTGTTTTTTTGAGTGTTAGTGCCGCATGTAATATGCTATTGTTTGATTTAGATAGACACTCACGGAGGTAAATATTGGAATCCGAACTTAATCCGCTGCCATGTAAATTAAGTTGTTTTTTGTTTACCTAACGATATTTCGCTGCGGAAGTTAGAACACAGTTCCTGTCGTACTCTGATCGGAATTTAACAATAATTTTTAAATTAATTAAATAATAAAGAAAGAGAAAACAAAAAAAAACTTTCGCTGAGGCTGGGAAGCGAACCCACAACCCCGAGATTTATTGTCAGGGTCTCTACCACTTCGGGGCTACCGAACACTCGAAAGTTTGTTGTTTAATACTATATTTATTTATTTATTATTATTTTTCCACACTTGTAAAGCCGAACACGAAATGCGTTTGATCTCCGCTGAGGTCTATGAACGACTGAATTGTCTTCGTTCCTCTTGGCTTCGGACACGCCTCAAAAAACATTCAAAGCGTTTTTTTTTTATCTAAGGGAAACATGGTTATTGACGTCTTTAGTTAGTTAGTTAGTTATCACTTTATTGTAGCTTAAATTGTACATTATTGATTTTACACATTTTACAGAGATATGGTATTTCACTACCTTACTACTGACAATTAAATAATTAGTGAACAATTATTATTGTAAATACAGCCTTAAGAAGGAAAACTACTAAAAAAAACTTCATTAAATCATTCATCGTGGTAGATAGAAGAGGAGGCAGTAGAAACAACAATTTGGTTTCATTACAATTAATAGCATTGTATGTATAATGAAGAAACAAAGAAACAGAAACAAAGTTAATAAATAAATAAATAAATAAATAACAATGAATAAATAAATAAATAAATAGTAAATAAATAAATAAACAATTAAATAAATTAATTAAACAAATATATAAATAAGTAAATAATAAATAAATAAATATATGCATGAATAATAATGCAAATAATAAATAAATAAATGAATAAATAAATAAATTGCTTAATAATAATTAATAATTAATAATAATAATTTGTAATAATTAATTAATAATTGGTTGTTGAGAACTGAAACCAATTTATTGCTACACATGCTGCATAATATTTTGTACCATTCAGTTTGGCAATGCGGTTTTTTATTTTTTCAACATTAGTTCTAATATGCAGCTCGTTAGTAGAGAAGTCCCAAGGCAGTTTCCAAATCAATTTTCATAATTTATTTTGTACTCTTTGAAGTTTGAGGAGATAACTTTTGGCACAATTCCCCCAGGCAAGAGATCCGAAACAAAGAATTGACTGGAAAATGGTTTTGAAAATGATCATCTTATTTTCTCTGCTCAAATCTGACTTCCGATTTATAAATGGATGGAAAACGCTTGTTATTATATTGGTCTTATTAATCGTTTCTTTAATATGCAACCCGAAATTAATTGTTTGTCCAGGTGTATCCCAAGATGTTTGACATTAGGTTTCCACTCAGTAAAAATATTATTTATAGAAAGGTTGTTGCTTGGGAAGAAACAGGCTTTTCTTTAACGGGTAAAAAAGATAGCCTGAGTCTTTGAAGATTAATTTTAATCTTCCAATTGTTTAAATAGGTTAGTAGTGTGCTTATAACCGATTGTAAATTGGTTTCAATATTGAAACCAATTTCAGCTGAACAGAAAATACAAGTACATATCATCAGCGAATAGTATGATTTCACAGTTAGCGAGTATTGGAAGGTCCGACGAATATATATTAAATAAAAGTGGACCCAAGACAGAGCCTTGGGGAACACCTGCTCCTAGATCTTGGGATCTGAAAATGTACCATTAACAGAAACTTTATATTTTCGAGAAGATAAAAAGGATTGAATTATTTTTATTAGATAAAGCGGAAAGTTGAGCATAAACATTTTATGTAGCAGGCCATTGTGCCAAACTGTGTCAAAGGCTTTCTCAATATCAAAAAGTACCAAGCCTGACTTCTGACATGTTTTACAATGCGGCGAACTTGGTGCACGGAACTGTGATATTGCTTGAATCCGAATTGTTCAGGAGGTAACAAATCAATGAGGTTAATGTGCGAGAGTAATTTTGTTTTAATTAAACGCTCAAAGCATTTACTTAGCGAATTTAGCAAGCTAATTGGCCTGTAACTATCAGGAAACAAGGTGCACTCCCAGGTTTTAAAATCGGAACTACTTTAGCTGTTTTCCACTTGTCAGGAAAATATCCCAGTTTCAGACATCTATTAAAAAGTGGAATGAATTTAATGCCGATTAGAGGCAAGTTCTTCAAAAATCAAAACCTGGCAATTTGTTATTTTTTAAAGTGGATAATACATCAACCACATCGTCGACACTAATGATATCCGTATTTAGACCAACATTATTTGCATTAATGTTATTTATTGATTGTTCAAATATCGATTCTGTATAAGGATCGCTTGAACCATTTAAATTTGTGAAGCTGTTAGCAAATACATTTGAAAGAGCATTCGCCTTTTCAGAAAGGGAGATCATTACAGAGCTCCCAACTTTAAGCGCAGGCAATGCACAGTTTTTTTTTTAATTATCTTTATTATGTTCCAAAAGAGTTTACTTCCTTTTTCTGATTTTTGAAGCTTTTGGCTCCAAACCTTATTTCTGTAGGAAGAAATAATGTATTTTAAAACGGCATTAAGGTATATATCATGAAGATGTTGAATGTTTCTGGTTCTAATCCACTTGGATCTGCAACCATTCCTTACCTTTATAACATTTAATATATAAGATTTGAGGTTGTTGCCAGACTCATGGGATCTGACTTTTTTTGGTACAGCTTGATCCACTGCTTCCAAAACGAATTCAGTGAATTGTTTAAAAGCCTCATCAATGTGAGTTGTGCTGTCAGAAAAAGGTGTAGAAGTAGCCAAATTGCTCAGCTTCCGACTGAGATTGCTTTTAAAACAGGACCAATTCGCGTTCTCGTAATCAAAAACCAAGTTCGGATTTTGTACTGGAGAGGAAGGAATATGTAAATTTACTGGAACATGATCAGAGCTGAGTTCATTGTAAGCCATAGGCTGGTCAAAAAAATTTTTCAAATTTTTTAAAAAGTAGTCCAACTTTGAAGTGTTAGATTGAGCTTTTGAAGGAAAGTATGTAGGATGGCGAGGGTACAAATTGTCGACAGAATGTCTTTGATTATATACAACCCTAGGTTCTATGTCTGCAATTTAAGTCCCCACCAACTAAAAAAGTTACATTAATATTTATCAATTTACGTAGATTATTACTGAACTCAAAACACTTACGGGTTGATGAAGTACCGCCAGGAAAATATACAGAAAAAATTTTAAGTAAAATACCATTACTGAATGGTATTACAATGCCAATATTTTCAATTAATTTCGTATTAAATACAGGAAGTAATTTATGTTGAATTGATCTTAGTACAACAACAGCAACACCACCTCCTCTCCTATCTACCCGATCTAAGCGATAACACTTATAATCTTTATTACTTAAATTATATCTAGGAGTTAACCATGTGTCCTGTAACAAACTTACATGTACATACATATATTATGTTTACACGCGAATACCTCTAGCATTCCAATATGTTATATTCAAACAAGTATGCATTATTTTTCTTGATATAAGAACTTAATAGCTAAATCCGCTTTTACACGTCGCATGTTTTGACAGATTTAAATGAGTGCAAAAGAGAGGGATAATGAAACAAAAAATACCCAATTAACCAAATTTCCCCTGATTTTCATTGCATCTTTTTGACATTTCTTTTTCTCCTTCTTCTTTCTTTTTCGCATTTGCTTCACTATTTCCTTGGCTGTTGTTACGAGCATAACATTTCAGTATGGCGGATGAACTTAAATGGACCAAAAAACTAACAAGCGGGCTTATTTTCAATTATGAAACACTGAGCGGTAAAGATGAAATGAAAGAGAGAGGGGAAAAGGCTTCGAGGAAAAATGCGTGCATCGCTGAATTACAAACGTACGCTGTGTAAAATCGGACTAATTGTGCAATGGTATTAAACTGCTCTTCTCTGGAGTTGCATTTACCTAAGAGCGAAATCATCTCAAACGAGAAAGCGTTTAATTCTTCGTAAAGAGCTGCATATTACCCTTTGAATTGGTTCCGTTGTTACTGTTCATCCAAACATTCGGAGTTGTGTTGCAAGTTTTTAAATCTGGCACAACTGATTTCTTGTATGATGTATGTAGTGGGGGAAAGTCCGTAGTACTCGGAGTAAAAATTTGCTAACTCATTCGTACTTGATGAGGTTTGTTTCGAGGAGAAAACCGAACACGAATTTCAAAATTTTTTTGTCTACTCACGCATGACGAGTCGTCTAACTTGTGTGAATCACTGCAGTTAGCGCATTTGATATTCTTTGAGTTGCATGAGTTTGTTCGATGGTTCTCGGAGCAAATAGCACAGTGAGTCCGTACATGGCAATTTTTTTCTCCGTGCCCATACATTTGGTAATTGTAACATTGAATTATTTTATTTTTCACTCTGCGCGCAAAGTCCCACTTGATTTGAGTTCTGAACACAGAACGAGAATTGCGTTCTTAACTTTATAGAACCAGATTCTAAGTATATTAAATAAAAAAAAGTCTACAAACTTGTCTTGTTTTTTCTTAATTATTTTAATGTTTTGACACTTAGGTTAGGTAAATACCAACCCACTTAGGCCTATAGGCCCATTGTGATGCCACTTGGATCTACGATCCTCTTACTACTGGAACCAGTTTGAGCTTATAATAAAGCGTAGGAGACTGTTAACGTTTAAGTTTTCTAGATCGTTTAGGTCGTTGTGGAAGAAAGCTCCTAAATGAAGCTTTCTTCTCTGGGAGAGAGCTGGGCATGTGCAGAGTAGGTGGAGGATTGTCTCCTCCTCTTCCTCGTCCATGCAGCTTCTACAGAAATCATTAGTAAAAGCGCCAAGCTTTCTTGCGTGCTTGCCTATGAGGCAGTGTCCAGTAATGACACCTATTATGGCGCTGAGATGTTTCCTATCTAAAAGGATCAGACACTTAGAGCGACTCAGATCCAGCCTTGGCCAGATTTGTTTGGTCGCTAGACATGTTTGCCCAGCAGTCCACCTAAGGTCTGTTCTTTTATTGGCATCCAGCTTTAGTGTTAGTTTGCACGTAGCGATTGGTATACCTATACTACCTTTGTCCGGTAGGATAGGTAGAGTGGTTCCAATTTTGGCGAGTTCATCGGCTCTGCAGTTCCCTGGATGCCCTGGAACGGCACCCAACAAAGTTGAATGTTGAACTGCTCTGCCATCTCCATGAGGGATGATCGGCATTCAAGGGCGGTTTTAGAATAGAATGAAACCGAGTCCAGGGACTTGATCTCGCCATGACTATCCGAAAATATGCGGATATTCTTTGCAGATATCACGCTTTTCTTCAGCCAGGACAGAGCTTCTTTAATCGCCAAAATTTCCGCCTTTAACACGCTACAGTGATTTGGAAGACGGAAAGTGTTGTTGATTCAAATTAAAAAAACAATAATTGAATTCTAAACTTATGTAATTATGTAAATTAAATATGACGTAACGTAACATAAAACAAATGTATAGCAACTTAAAACAAATGTATAACAAGTTAGAACAAATGTATAACACATTATAACAACATATAATGTCAAAGCAAAAGCAAATCACTATTAAAGAGATTGTTAAACAGAAAGGTAATCCTTATTTACAACAGAAAGGTGTGAGATTAATTCTGGTCCTTTGAGAGTGAACATTTTAAACATTAAATACTTTAAATACTTCAAATACTTTGTATTATAAAAGAGTGGATTCTCGCATCGTGTAATACATTTTAATTAAAAAAAAGAAAAAAACTTTAAATTAATCCAAATCCCTGTCTGCAAACTGGAACCGGTGCATCCGCTTCTTGGGAACAGTCAACGATCATCGGGTTCGTTCGTGGACAGTGCATTACAATACATCGTACATACAGTACAACATACGGTGCATTCAATTTAAATCTTATTCCAACAGTACGGTGCATACTGCAACATACAGTGCTTACACCGCAATATACTGTACATACAGGGTAATTACGGTGCATTCAATTTAAATTTCAGTGCAACAGTACGGTGCATACACCAAACATACCGTGCAATATACGGTGCAGTTCCCGCTAGTTACAGCACAGCCCTAGCTGTCGGAACCTACATACATACATACATACAAAAAAATATAAATTTGTAAGTACAATCCAATATTTTTTTAAATCCTAATCGTTGGCTTACCTTCAATTTTTTTTTCAACATCATGGCTAACTATGGAAAACTGCAAAAGTCCAGTTACTCAAGGACATATCCAATTATGGGAAAAGGCCAGAACACCAACGCAGCAAAAACTACATTGTAGGACGGCTTGATGTATTGGAGGGCAATTTTAAATCCAGCACAGAATACAATGCGGAAACGATTTCTTCGTTGGATGGAAAAATTAGAAAAAATTTTCGACAACATTAAGGAATGTTACCTGGAATATTGAGCAGACTTGCGGGACGGCTTAGAAAAGGCAACACAGTCAGGAGTACTGGTAAGTTCTGTGGAATCAAATAATCAGAAACAGGAATTAAGACTCCCAAAAATAAATATACCAACCTTTTCTGGCAACTATGAAGAATGGAGAGCATTTCACGATCTTTTTATTTCTTTAATCCATAATAATGGTTCTTTGTCAAAAATTCAAAAACTTCACTATCTTAAGTCAAGTGTTTTGGGAGAAGCTAAACGTCTTTTGCAGCACTTAAGGGTTGATGAGGGTAATTATGATCAGGCTTGGGATGTGTTAACCTCACGATATGAGCACAAGCGTATACTAGTCATCACCAAGTTTAAGATTTTCTTTGGCCAGCCGAATCTAAAACAAGAGACAGTATCCGGTATAAAAAATTTATTAGACACACTAACCGAATGTCGACACTCACTCAAAAACTTAGAGCTTCCGGTACAACATTGGGACGCGATTTTAGTTTTTTGTATGCTTAAAAACTTCCACCCACAACTCAGCAGATATGGGAAGAAAAGCTAGATTTGCCAACTTTTAAAGAATTTTCAGAATTTTTGGAAGCTAGATTTAGGACCTTGGAAGTCGTAGAACCACAACCAGGATTTAAATAAAGCAAGATTTCAAACAAAACTAATTTACTAATTATTAGTAAATCAAGAAACATTCCATATAACTGCAAAGTCTGCAGCAAAGGTCCGCATGCCCTTCGAAAGTGCAATAGGTTTTTAAAAATGGATGTGGTTGTCAGAAAAAACACGGTCGGCAAAATAGGAGTGTGTGCAAACTGCTTGGTGTACAGTCACTCGACGCCCCAGTGTCCAAGCCACTCACGCTGCTACCATTTCTGACAACCACACCATTCACTATTACATTAGGCACACATTCTCACACCATTCACAACTCCAAACAATCCCCTTCGACATCTAACACACATTCACACCGGTCATCAATAGTCCACACTGACGCAACAGTTTTTCACCCTCACACTCAACAGCAGAAAACAAGAGGATATACAAATTCATTTCACACTTACCATAACACTTCCCAAATTCTGTTAGCAACAGCTGTTGTCAAGGTTAGAGCCGCATCAGGAGAATTCATCCAACTTAGGGCGTTACTTGATCCTGGGTCGGAGGCTTCTTTTGTTACAGGCTCGGCGGTGCAGGCACTTAACTTATGCAGGAAAAGATCGTTTGTTGAAGTTTCCGGGTTGGGGAAAGTCAGCAGTGGAGCCTGCCACAGCTCTGTCGACTTGACTTTTAGGTCGGTTCACTCATAGTTCACAGGGCGCACCCGCGCATTCAATTTCAAATCCCTGACTGGGCTTCTGCCGGCCCAAAAGCTCAGCTTCAACAAATGGCCACATATAAGCGGCCTTAAACTTGCCGACCCATCATTCTTCACACCAGCCAATGTAGATCTTCTTCTAGGAAGCGAAGTCTACGCCGAAGTACTCCTCCCAGACGTACGAAGAGATGATCATATTGCAGCTCCGGTCGCCCAGAAAACTAGGTTGGATATTGATGCACCTGCAAATAGACAAAAGGTTAAGGCATTCCACAACTCAGTTGACCTCAACACACAACTCACAAAGTTCTGGGAAATCGAAGAAGCACCGTTCCTACAACACGAAACACAGGAAAACAAAAACTGCGAGAAGTAGTTCGTAACTACAACCCGAAGAACGTCAGATGGACGTTATGTAGTGACACTACCATTAAAGGAAGGAAGTAAACCTGGGTTAGGGTCCTCGAAGTCAGGAGCCTTTCGTAGTTTCTTCATCTGGAAAGATGTTTCCAGCAGAATCCCGTGCTATATAGAGAATAGTCCAACTGCATTAAGGAATACCTCGCCCTCGGCCATATGACAGAAGCTGATAAAGCGGCGAACGACGTTTTGAATACTCCATTTCATTATTTTCTGCCTCATCATGCAGTATTCAAAGAATCAAGTTCCACGACCAAATTGCGGGTTGTCTTTGACGCAGCAGCCAAAACCTCCTGTGGAACATCTCTCAACGACCATCTTTTAACAGGGCCTAAAGTGCAAAACAACATTGTCGATATCATACTACGACGGAGAGTACACAAATTTACCTTTACGGCCGATGTTGAAAAAATGTACAGGCAGGTGAGAGTAACACCTAGTGACTCATGTTATCAACTCGTGCATTGGTGTAACAACCCACAATAGCCAATTAAAACGTACCGCCTCCAAACCATCACTTTCGAAACCACTAGTGCTCCATACCTCGCGATTCGGACGATGAATCAACTGGCATCTGATGAAGAAGAGAGCTACCCACTTGGCGCGAAGATAGTAAAGGAGGACATGTACGTCGATGATCTCATCACCGGAGCTGACACTGTAGAAGAAGCCCTTATACGGCGGGAACAATTGCGAGGTTTGCTATCATCAGGCGGGTTTCATCTGAGAAAATGGATGAGCAACTGTGAAGAAATATTAAAATTCATACCAGGAATTGAAAGGGAAGATAATTTTTCATTACCTTTAGGTTCCCCTGATCATGTTAAGGCTTTAGGTATCAAATGGTATCCTCTCGAGGACATCTTCTCTTTTCAGTGTTGTAGGTCCAATCCATCGGATCAAACAAAAAGGACAATTTAGTCGACAATCGCCAAACTTTTCGACCCTCTTGGCTGGATCTCACTGGGCATTATTTGTGCCAAGCTGATTATGCAACACTTGTGGAAGCATGGCTCAGAATGGGACGATCCAGTTGCTGAAGAATTACTCAAATCCTGGAACACATTCCGTCAAGAAATCGCGTGCATCAACCACATCCGTATTCCTCGATGAATACATGCAAACCGTAAACAACAAGACGCAGAAATCCATGGCTTCAGCGATGCTTCACAAAGTGCATACGGTGCGGCAATATACCTTCGTGTACTGGATCAACAAGGTAAGATCCATATGCACCTACTGATATCCAAGACCAAGGTTGCTCCATTAAAGACCCTCTCACTGCCACGTCTGGAACTATGCGGAGCAGTCATGCATGCGACACTTCTGCAATACACTTCAACGGTTCTTGGGTTGAACGAAGCAAAACAGTATGCATGGACGTATTCAACGATAACCTTGGCCTGGATAGCAGCGCAACCATCAAAATGGAGAACATTTGTAAGCAACAGAGTAGCACAAATACAGCAGCTTACACAACAGGACATCTGGTACCATATCCCGACACAAGCTAACCCAGCTGACCTTCTGAAACAGAATTGGCAATTTCTGTTTTTCTGAAAAACGTACAAAAAACAATGTTTTCGACAGAGATTACAGCGATTCAACATGGGTTACCAACAAAAACTCTCAAATCCCTGAATCCGTTTCTTGATCCTGTAGGTATTCTTAGAGTTGGGGGTAGGTTGCATAATTTAGATCTCTGATACGAGCAACAACATCCAATAATACTCAAAAATAATCATGAAATAATCAAGGCATGGAAAGGACGAGCCTCAAAGACACACAAGGCGTACTTCGCCATCTTCATTTGTCTTGCCACTAAAGCAATTCACACGGAGGTAGTCAGCGATATGACTACCCAAGCATTTATAGCAGCGTTCAGAAGATTCACTGCTCGCCGAGGAATTTGCTCTCATTTATACAGCGACTGTGGGACTAATTTCATTGGAGCGAACGCGGAGCTCAAACGATGTTTGAAAGCTGCTCAAATACATTGGAAGAAGATTGCAGACACATTAGCCAAGGACGGAACAAATTGTAATTTTATTCCTACCGCTTCCCCCCACTTTGGAGGATTATGGGAAGCAGGAGTGAAATCAATAAAACACCACCTAAAGAGGATAACTGGCAACGAAATATATACCTTCGAGGAGCTCAGTACGCTTCTAGCGCAGATAGAACCCTGTTTGAATTCCAGGCCTTTATGTCCAATGACCACCGATCCTAATGATCTTGCAGCCTTAACACCAGGGCACTTTCTAATTGGTGAGCCTCTCAATAGCATCCCACAGCACGATCTCGCTGAAATTAGAACCAATTACGTCAACCGATGGCAGCGCGTTCAACGCATGTTTCAAAAGTTTTGGAAGAAATGGAGCTCGGAATATCTGGCACGGCTCCAACAACGACGAAAGTGGCAGAAACAACAGCCAGATATAAAAATCGGAGACCTCATATTAATAAAAGACGAGCGACTTCCACCCGCGAAATGGAATCTAGCTCGCGTAACGCAAAAACACTCAGGGCAAAACAACTTAACACACGTAGTAACGCTACGAACACAACACGGAGAGGTAAAAAGACCAATTGCCAAACTATGTGTACTACCCAGCAACGAAACGCCGACGGCAAACACAATTATTTGAATGATGAAATGCCGACGGCATTTCACAAAGGCATCCAAAATCCACTCACACAAAAAAAACACGTATCTCAAGCACACATCTCAACACACATTTCAGACACACATCTATAGAACGCATAATTTTATAATTTAGCTGATCGGCTTAAACACAAAAGTACAATTTCAATTTGCCGACGGCAAAACAAAATTCATTTCTCAACAAAGGCACAGCTGACAATAGTTGCTGACCTACATATTGCATGTCAACATGACGCTAAGCAACACATGTACTTCCAATCAACATAAGCAGTATGTTTTATGTATTAACATGGTCAGTATCAGAGATGTTGACATCGCACACATGTTGTGTAGTGACGTCACACAACTCATTCGTGCCGCCGCGAATCGGTATTTTACACACTCGCTCACAATCGCACACGTTTCGTAACCACATGCACTTATTTTTCTCAAATTCAAATAAAAAATAATAGCAATTACACTAATAAACATTTAAGTCTAACTCCCAGGTATATTTTCTCAGAGCCATGCATAACTCTGGGATGACACACACACACACTCGCAAGGCAATTGATGTACGCAAAGGGAAAACTGCATAGCAAACTACAAACAACAAAAACTTTCAACAAACGAATTGTAAAACAAACAAAAAGGAATATATTCTTACATATATGTATACATATATTTAAATGTTATCTTTTTTAAAGAAAAAAAAAACACTTACTCTATGGGACATATTGTAATTATGTCACCTCATACACTCACTAGAAATTTGAAACTTGAAATTTTATTTATTTTATTTTTTTATTATTGTCCCCTGGCCAATATCCTCAAACAACTTAAATGAAATGTCAAAATGTCCGACACCAAAATGCCGACAAAGTGCGGCGAATTCACAAGATGTCTAAGGATATGATCGCATTACGAACTTCGTTCACGGCCGTGGAGAATGTTGTTGATTCAAATTAAAAAACAACAATTTAATTCTAAGCTTATGTAATTATGTAAATTAAATAACGTAAACGTAACGTAACATAAAACAAATTTATAACAACTTAAAACAAATGTATAACAAGTTAGAACATATGTATAACACATTATAACAACATGTAATGTCAAAGCAAAAGCAAATCACTATTAAAGAGATTGTTAAACAGAAAGGTTATCTTTATTTACAACAGAAAAGTGTGAGATTAATTCTTTACAATAACAACCAGCATAGAATAATTTAATCAACTGTGGAAAATACAGAAAGAGAAGCTTAGATTTAGCTTATCTGAGAAAACACCGCCGTCAACTCCGTTATCGGTGTTAGATCCATCTGTGTATAGACGGATTGACTTGTCCTCCATGAAAGCATCTTCCTCCCAGAATGATCTATAGGGGAAACTTACATGGAAGTTTTTGTCAAACCAAAGTATAGGTATGGTGTAATCGATGTTCTCTGTGAGGATTCCTAATGTATTAAGAATGTTGGCGTGGCCAAATGAATTATTTGTCCACTTTTTAGTCGCTTTAAGGCGAATAGCTGCAGTCGCAGCTACTTGCCTGCTAAAAATGTCGAGGGGTGTCAAGTGAAGCAGAATATCTAATCCGGCAGAGGGCGTAGACCGCAAGGCTCCACTTGTGCATAGACATGCTGTCTGCTTAGTTTAATGCTGTTGACTGCATTTTCCAAGGCCATCCACCAGACAACCACCCCGTAAGTAAGTATCGGTATTATGACCGAGATGTATTGCTAGTGGATTATGCGAGGTTGAAGGCCCCATTTGTTCCCAATGGCTTCTTTGCAAGAGTATAAAGCTATTGTAGCTTTATTGACTCTTTCTGGAATGTTAGGTTTCCAGTTTAGTTTCCTGTCAAAAATGAGACCCAGACAATTTGCTGTACCGGAGAAAACTAAACTGGTACCGTTTACTGAAGGAGGGTCTATGATTGGAATTTTATATTTCCTAGAAAAGAGGACAAGATCAGTTTTGTGGGGGTTTATTCACAATCCACAGCGATCTGCCCAGCGGGTTAATCTATTGAGATTTACTTGAAGGAGTTCTTTAATGGTATTGAGATGTTTTCCTGATACGGATATGGCAACGTCATCCGCATAAGCAATCACTCTGCTACCACCCGCTTCCAGGTATACGAGTATCAGTAGTTCGTTAACTACTAAGTTCCTGAGAAGGGGAGAGAGGACGCCGGTAATTCCGGAAAGCTGGTTGGCTGGGGGGAGCATCACTCAGACTGAACTGGATGTATCTGTGGTCTGAAAAGGAGTGTTCAGACGATACCATCCAATTTGTTAGCCTTTGGGTGATGCTGTCGGAGACAAGAGTAATATCTAACACTTCTTGGCGGTTTCTTGTTATAAAAGTGGGCTCATTGCCAATATGGCAAATTAAGACGTTAGTACTTAAAATATAGTCTAAAAGTGACTCACCTCTATCATTGATGTCGGTACTGCCCCATACCGTATGATGTGCGTTAGCGTCGCATCCGATTATGATGCCAGTTTTTTACCTTCCAGCTTCCAGTACCACCCTTTCTAGGTTATCACCAGGGAGAGGGCCCACTTGGTCACATGGCCAAGGTAAGCCGATGCCAGCCAGTAGGAGTCTTTGGCAGTCTCTAGTCTGGCAACGGTTAAGTCGGGGTCGCTGAGGTTGGGAAGTAGAAATACATTAAGGCTACGTTTCACTAATATACAAGTTCTAATCTTACTTTTGTCTCTTGTATAGAGCGGAGCGTATGTGGGTGTCCTAAGTGCACAAACCACGCCTTCTACAATCCATGGTTCCTGGATTAGAACTATGTCTTTTGCGTTTTTAGAAGGGCGCAGAATGAGTGCGGCCGAAGCCTTTTTTGAGTGGTGGAGATTAATCTGGAGAAACCGTATCATTGCTACAGTTTTCCAGAGTCGCCTCGCCCACGGTGTTGTTGAGGTCCTCAGATTCTGAAGATGTGTCCAAGAGCTCATCTTCTATCTCTGATCGTGTAGGACCTCTAATTGCTTCGTCATCGGTTTCCATTTCCGACAGGGTGTCAGAAGAGGAGACCGACGGCTTGATAGTCACCTCGGACAGATTGGAGTCGTCGCTATCCAATTCTGGAAAGGATATCGACGCTCGGAGATCCGTGGTTGTGATATCAGGTATTAAAGGAGGAGGAGGTTGCTTACCAGCATCCAGCTCATCCTTTTTGTATACCCTTAAATGTATGGACTCGAATCCGAACCGAATCATGCCTTTCGTCTGCGCCAGAGGATTAAGGGATTCCTTATTGATCACAATTAACGCGCATCTATAAGAACCCCTTAGTTCCTCCAGTTTCGCGACTTTCCAGTCATGAGTCGGAAGAGTCGGGTTGCTGAGCCGGATGATTTCCAGAATACTTTCTGGAGAGGAGGGTTCGACTGGGATCCAGGTACGAGGTCGAGGTCTGCTGGGAATGTCTTACTTAGACACGACCTCGAGTTTTGCACCTGGCCAAATCTCTCCTAAACCACCGATGGCCTTGGTGAAGAGATCAAGAGATCTCTGGTTGGAACATGCGATGAGTTTGACATGGCCTTGGTGCCAGCCAGCGTCGCTTGTGATAGGAGGTGGTCCGGGGTTTTCCCGCATGATGGCCAAGAAGTTACTCGAAAGCTTCAGCTTGACCAGCTGCCACCATTCCGGTATAATGGAACCGTCGGTATCGTTCCTATCGATCAACGCGATCACCAATGCGCCCTTTAGGACTTCATTGTAAGACCTCAGAGATGGAGCAGTGGAAGCAGTGGGTAATTTTTAGCCCACTCAACCTTGCTCTTTATATCCGCACTTCTCTCAACCTCCGGAATGGATCCGAAGGTTTTGATAATGCGTGAATCATTTCGGCGTCTTGTATAGAGCGCCTTAGATGGAACTTGCCGATGCGGCTGAGATCCACATTCCTCCTTGGAGGGAGGGGCTTTGGTAGCAGCAACAAGTCCGTGGCCTGCCACAAACTGCTGCTAGGGGCGGAGGAAGTGATAGGACCATGGCTTGCCACAGTCTTAACACTCCCTGAAGGAGTTTTAGTAGCAGCGACTGAGCTATTTTTGGAGATGCTTGGCCCTCAGCCAAGTTGATCTTCAGCACGGGTCGTATGACACCTTGATCCAGCCCAGGAGATGAAGGGAGTGCTTTGGGAGTTGAGGAGGGGGAGGGGGAACATCCTTTGGTTTCAGGAGAAAAAGAAAGGCGATAAACCTTTTAATATTGTCGGTTTTCTCGCAAATTTTCGAAAAAGCTTTTAAAACAAGAATGGTCAGGTCCATAGAAAGGAATAGTTTTTCAGTGAATGTCAGTTTGGCTTTCGTTCTGGTTGTTCAGCTGAGGATGCACTCCTAAAATTTTGCGCTGAAATATATAACGGTTTTAATAATAGGAACCTAGCCCCTGCACCCTTCATAGACATAACAAAAGCCTTTGA
Source organism: Volucella bombylans (assembly GCA_949129095.1). NCBI lineage: Eukaryota > Metazoa > Arthropoda > Insecta > Diptera > Syrphidae > Volucella > Volucella bombylans. Next base: position 69,528,944 of record OX422142.1, on the reverse strand, counting down.
TACTGTAGATCATGCTATACTTCTGAGTAAACTCTACAAATTTGGTTTTAGAGGTATTATTCATGATTGGTCTCGATCCTACATTTCCAATAAAGTACAAAGAGTAAAACTTAGTGGCTTCTTTAGTTCCCTTCTTTCTGTCCCCGTAGGTGTTCCCCAAGGTTCTGTAATATTTCTTATATTTATTAACTCATCATTTTTGCAAAAATATCAGAGCTAAGTCACTGCATTTGCGGACGATATTGCTTGTATTTTCGGAAACAATTCAGCATTAAATCTTTGTGCTGACATCAATCATGATATTGAAGCACTAAGTCATTGGTTCAAATAGCATAAAATGGTTTTAAGTGACAAAACAAAAATCATGTTTTTTATTCAGAGTGGTATAGAAGTAGACTATGGACCTTTCCTGTTTCATAGTAGCAACTGTAATAAATATAAGCATAGTATGACTGTTTGTAATTCTGACGTAAACTTGCAGACGTATTTTGAAAAAAAATCTTGCTCTGACAAATGTTTTAGTATAGCAAAAATTAATCAGTTCAAATATCTTGCAGTTTTGCTTGATTGGAAGATGAATTGGTCGCAACACACTTAAGAAGTATCTGATGGCAGATACTAGGCAAATCTGTTTTCTAAAGTCTTACTGCTCACAGGATCTTCTTAAGCGTATTTATAAGCTGGAATATGGTTTATCTTCCTGGGGTGGCACTCATTATAATAAAATGCATCCTCATTACCCAAAAACATGTTATTGGTCTTATTTGTTAAAAAAACCGAAGGTATAATAGCTTAGTTCTCTTTAGAAACCTTAACATTTTACCTTTGAAACATTTTTATTGTTATAAAGTTTTGAAGGTATTCTTCAGGCTATTTATTAAATAGACGCTCATCTAACTACCGACTTAAAATAAATGAACAAAATCTCGTCCAAGTACCTCATCACAATGTGCAAATCTTTTTTAATTTTTTTTACGACAACCGATCCTAGACTTTTAAACAAGCTACCTTGTAATATAAGACGTATACGTAATGAGTCCAGTTTCCTTAAACAAATGAAATCATAGCTTTTAGACTTAAACTACAGAGATGTTCTTGGTCTGCTTTGTGTATTGACATAGAAAATGTTCGATTCTAATGTCTTGTCTTTAACTGTCTATATTTCAGTTTGAGATTTAATTGTTAATCTTTTTTGCTTGTGAATCTTCTCTCGCTTCTAGTTCTTTAAGAACTACAGATTGCAGATACCTTTTTTACTTAATATATTTCTTCCATTTGCATACACTGTTCTTTGTACTTTCTATTTTTAACGTGTTTGTAAAAACGTATTAAATAATAAATAAAAATATTATAATAATAATCTTAGTACACATCTATAGCACAAGTATATACAATGGAATCTTTCACGATAACCTTAAAACTGCTGAGGTTACTCCAATTTTAAAAAACGGAGATGGATTAAACGTTGCAAACTACCGGTCAATCTTTCTTCCCTCTGTATTCTTAAATATTTTCGAGAAAGGGTTAAAAAAAATAATTATTGCCTTTTTGGGGAAAACTTCATTTCTAAATATTCATCAGTATGGCTTTAGAGTTGGTAAATCGATTGAGGACGCACCTTTAAATTTTTGTACTCATGTCTGTTCAAATATATTACTAAAGCTTTTGATGCAGTGGATCATAAACTTTTATTATGTAAATTAGAAAAAGTTGGTTTCAGAGAGCTTACACTAAATTCTTTTGCATCATATCTTAAAGATTGGAACCAATTGGTAAAGAAGGATAAGTGAAACTTTTAGTGAATATCTCGATATACATAAGTATTAGTGTCCCCAAGGGATGAGTCCTTGGCCCGATCTAATTACTAATTTTTATCAATTCTCCATACTCCAAGAGTTTCATCCTAAATTTGGATGATGACATCAATCATTACTTGGAAGTCTTACGGCAGTGGTTATATCTACTTTCTTCGTATTTAATATTTCGCATTACAAATTGTAAGAAGTTCAGTGTGAATAAAGATACTTGTTATATGATGAATAGCTCTAAAATGTATTATAATGATACAAATTATTCGTCTAAATGCTTTTTCATTGATTCGGTCTACAATTTTAAGTACCTGGGCTTACTCTTTGACAATAAACTTAACTGGAGTTTACATACTTCCTCACTGAAAAAGTATCTCTTATATCACCTAATCTTTTAGAGACGGTGTACTATGGAGTAGTTTAATCAAAATTACAATATGGTCTAACTTGTTGGGGGCCGACAATATTATACAACCTCTGATTATTTCGCAAAAACATATAATGAGAATAATATAGAAAAAGAGACAAGGCGAGCATAGTTTTCCACTCTTTTTATAAAATTCTTCCACTGAAGTATCTCTACTTTTACAAAGTACTAAAAATGTTTTTCATAAGAACTGGGTATCTAAATAATTATAATTCAACTACAATCTAGTTATTGTTCCACACTCCTGTACTCATACTTTTTTTAATTCTTACACCTCAGTCGCACCTAGCCTGTTTAATCGTTTACCCTTAGAACTTCGACTTTAATGAAATAAATCAGATACCAAGAGCAATGAATTAGATACGGTCTTTTTCTTTTTTGTTCTTTCTCTTTTGTTAATTATATGTTCAGTTTGATGTTGTGATTATTATTTATATCTTGCACATTACCCCACTACTGTGATTGTATATTTTATAATGACTCAACATTCAACAAGTTTTTCTAAACTAAAGAATGTTTGTCTTTATTTATATTTATAAATGTGTTTTAATATGAAAATCACTTTCAGTAAAATATCACGCATTTAGTTTTAATAGTCAACTTTATGAATTTGTAATAACTTTTGTAATTTATATTATTGTACTAAGAGCTTCAAAATCTTTATATATGAATTATGTGAATAAAATGAAATAGATAAAAGAATGAATGAATGGAAAAAAACTACCTCAATTCTTTCCCCGCTATAGTTTTAATTTTCATTGTGAGAAAATCAAGTTTTCCATGTTCAGTACTCATGTACTGAATACTCATTTAATCAATTTATTATCAATTGTAAACAGTACGATGCCGTCTGCAAACGGAAATGCTTTAATGAGAATCCATGCAAATTTTACGCCCAGTGGAAGAAAGTCCACGATATCGTCTATAAAGAGGATAAATAAGGCTGGACACAGAGAACACCCCTGTTTTACTACTGTCTCGGCTTTAAAACATTCCGATAACGACTCACCACTCCACACAGCTCATTTTATATCATCGTAGAGGTTTTGTAAAACCCTTCTAAATTTCGAAGACATTTCTATTCCATACAATTTCATAAAGAATGTTTCGATTCACAGAACGGAAAGATGCCTTAAAATCCACAAAAAAACATATACTCGTAGCTTTCTTTTTTGTCTTATGAATGTCTCTGCTATGCTTTTCAATAAAAAAATGTGATTGAGTATCCAGACCTAAAACCTGCTGAAATTTTGTTAGCAGCGACTGTCTTCGTTTCCTGCTTACGAGGACTCCGTTTTATCCGAACCAACTCGGTGACTCCGCGGCCTTTTCTACCTCTGACTTCGACGAACTTGTTTAGTGGGTTCTTAGGCCACTAATTGCCACGTCGGCAGCTGAGCACTATGTCGCAAGAACGTTCGCACTTGTCGCAAGTGGTATTTCTCTCGTGACATTTCCGTAATGGTATCTTGCACTTTTTATGAGTGTTACAGAGTCCCTGATCGAGCGCCACCTAATAAATTTACTATTGGGTTTATTTAAAAAAATAATTGACCGTATATTGACTTTATTGACTAAAAGAAATGACATTGATTGAGTTCCATTTATATGATCCAGATGGTATATTTAACTTTCTTATGAAGAGATCTTCTTCCTTGGTTTCAAAACCACTGCGTAAGTTTTTTCATTAATCCTTCTCTTTGGGACTTTTTCCGAGCAGATGGAAAACACCATTTATCCAACCCGTCCCTAAAAAAGGTAAATCTTCTTCTGTCTCCTCCTGCAGACCCATTGCACGTACGTCCCTTCATTCTAAGGTCGTGGAAACGCTGTTAAACCGTCAGCTCATGAAATATCTCAAAGCATGAAAATTCCAAAGCGTACATAAATCTGGCAAAAGCAAGATATATACACTTGATAATTCTAAGTTATTTGATAGAGTTTAGCACCAGCTTCTTTTGACGAAAATGCGTGTTTTTCGGATCGACGGCTCTCTTCTTCAATGGATTAAATTCAAGTTGTCTCGGATGGTTTGAATCTGATATCAACAAAATAAATACTTTTGTACCCAGGGCTCCGTTCTTTTTCCGAGACTCTTTTTAATTTTCATTAATTATCTCTTATCCGCTACTTCTAATCCTATGTTTATCTTTGCTGACGACAGTACTCTCTGGTTTTAATATTCGTTCACGGACTCACGTTCTATTTCTTCGGCTGTAGAACGTGAACGGCAGCGTAGGCTAAGCTCACTAAATTCTGATATTAACAGCATATTCAAATGGGGAACTATTAACAGAGTGAAATTTAATGCTTCCAAAGTTGTCTGCTCTCGTTAAGTGCCATTAACAGTGACAACTTACGTTGGAATAACCACATTTTCGATGTCACCAAAAATGCTGGAAAATGTCTAGGTTTCCTCAAGTAATGTAAGAAATAAGACTAATCAGGTGCTTCTACAAAACCCCCCCACTTGCTTGATAGGATTCAAAACGTATTGGTGATACTAATATCAGTCAGTAAAATGCCACCCTCGAACACCGACGTAGTGTCTCCAGTTTCACTTTATTTTATCGCTATTTCCACCATCAGTGCTCCATGGAAATCGCTAGTAGCATTCCGCCCCTTCAAACCTTCAACCGTAATTTATGTCGCTCTGTGAATGCTCATAAGTATGCCCTCAAGTCCACCACAAGTGATCTGATAGGTTCACTTCAACATGCCATAGCGTACGCAGACGACATAATCGCGTACAAATCAGGTCCAATGACTGAGGTCATTAATATGCTTTTGCAACGTGACTTCGACAAAATTAAGCGATATTGCGATGACTGGAAGTTGAAAATCAACTTTAAGAAGTCGGAAACCATTCTGTTTAGGACGCCTTTGTCTGGGGCCTCTAGGGATACCAGAAAGAATTGGCAACAATTTTCTATCGTCGGATAACACGGACAGCCAATTGCTTGTCGAAATGTAGTCAGATACCTTGGGATCTGGCTAGATCAATATCTGTATTTTAGCAAACATATAGATGTTGCTCTGGCCAGAGCCAAAGGTGCTTTTGCCCTTACAAAGAGACTGTTTTATAACAGCCAACTCGATGCGAGAGTGAAGGTGATCTGCTACATGGCCCTTATCCGGCCTATGCTGGTATTTGGATGTCCCGTGTGGTTTAACGTGAGAGCAAGTTTATTGGAAAAGATTCGGGTGTTTGAGAGGGCTTGTCTTAGGACTTGTCTTCGCTTATACAGAACACCAGAGTCTGAGTACATAAAATTCTATCCTAATGAGGTCTTATACAATAGGGTGGACCTAATAAGATTGGACAATTTCGTCATTAAGTTGACTCGAAGGCACGTTGCAAGAGCAATGGTCTCATTAAACAACCTGATCTCCGTTACTTACTACCCCAATTAAATGTATCACGAGAGAGTTCGCTTTAACGGCTTTATTCCTCCAGAAGCGTTCCTCTATTTAGATAGCAAAGGTCTGATCCAGGACAGATTGGCGGTGCCGCTAATCTTCCACGTCGTTCGAACATCTGCGGACAGGCGACTCAACTACGACAGAGACGTCGCACATGGCAGTGCGGAGCGTCTCCGGTTCAGTAGGGCGGTAGGGAGTCGCGACAGGAGGGATGTTGCTCAGCAGCACCAAAACTTTTGGTGGCTTGTTGAAGGGGAGGACGCTTCGTCGTCGAACTCCTTCAGTGATATGTAGCTTCATGTGAAGCAAAGTGGGCAAGCTTAATTTTTTTAGCCATGGCCGGCTTACATAGTTTTAGGTAGGTTTAAGTTAGATTTTAAGAAAAAAAAAATATATAAAAACAAAAAAAAAAAAATATATAAAATGAAAAAAAAAATTATATATTTATATATGAAGTATATATATATATTATGTGTATATATATATATGCATGTAGATGTAAGTAGGTTAAGTAGATTAAAATTTAGTTTTAGGTAGTATATAGGCTTTTAGTTTTAAGTTTTATAATAAAATTAAAATAGTCCATGTACTAAGTTTTTGAACATGTTTCGCGTCATATACGTCGAAAGACATAATTTGTAAGTATTATGGTTAACTTAGAGTGCCCGCATGGGGCCAGTAAGTTAGTATAAGACAATTTTAAGTTATTTAAGCTAATTTTTAAGCACTTTTTGGTCTAGCATGTAAGAGTAAATTAATTAGTTAAATAAAAATGCATTTAAACTGAAAACTGAACTGCCTTCAAGCAAACTTTCGGACGTTCTCTAAAATATAGTGATATATCCTGCGGCAAATTTCGAGAATTTGTCTAGAATCGTTAAAATGTTTCAGTATTTTTTGTATATATATATACTCGTATATCGATACGTAAAGTTTCAAGGGGTTTAAAAGGTGTATCAGGTTTCTCAAATTTAATGTTCTGGGGACTCCATTCCTATTTCTGTGTTTGGTATTTCTAACAATTTTTAATAGATTCAGTGATTTTAGTTTTCATGTATGGGAAATAGATGACATGTTTTATGTGCAAACGAATATCATCAATACCTCTATGGTTATTGATTGCGTGAAAGTCTTTGCTTAAATTGTTCTCGCTCTCTCACTTGTTTTACACCTTTTAAAAGATCAGTACAACAAATAAGTCGAAAGGTTTTATTACTTGATAATATAATATAAATTATTTGTATATGATAATTTCAATAAACGTATTATATTTTGCGAAAACTTTCATCATCATTAATTTTTTTTTTTTCGTTAAGTTTTTTAGGAGAACATATATATTCTGTGCTGCTTGTATTTGAACACAATTTCTAGGGCAATGGATGATCACGTGTTAGCTGTCTGAAAGATGTATTGGAGACAAAACTCGTTTAGAGGTCTTATAGATATACCATCATTTAAATTCTCTTGTGTAGAATAACAGTTAAATAGCCTGTTACTTGAACTGATATAGTGTCGTTAATGTTTTCTTCAATGTTCTGAGTGATTGGGTGATCGATTTTTGCTCTGTTAAGAGCGTCTGTGTTAAGGTTATTCTTCTTTTTTTTTTACACACTATCTCGTGGTCGTATTCTTCTAATCTTAGACGCCAACGTACCAATTTTGAATTTGGACTTTAAAGGTTTGGGGAATCGCATTAGCACTTTGGGTTGATACAATCAATTTCTTTTTTAACAAATTTGATTTCTCTATTTGTACCTATAAGTTGGATTCTTTTAATTGTGTAAATACTTTGTTAAAGTTTTCGATATGTGCTTATGATGACGTTGAGTACACAATGATGTCGTCTGGGTAAACTAAACATAATGACCGCCATCTACGGAAAAGGCTGTATCGATATCTCACGGATCCATTTTTATCTGGTAGAATGCGCTGGCTATGTCCAGGCTATGCTACGTTTGTTTGTATCTTGTTCAAACATTGAAATAATTATACGGTTCGACCTTTAATGGTTCTTCAATAAGGAGGTTTTGGGTGTGTAGGGTTTTTCCACTTTGTGTAATATGCGTAGAGTAAATCGGGTAGAAAAATGCGGTTAAATAAAAAATACATTTTTCCGGTTTCAATAATTTAGTTACAGCAAAGAGAAAGTTTATTGGTCCGGAAATCACTTCCATATTTTAACAGTTAACTGTCATACATTTCTACTACAAATTTGCAATTCGTAATCTTACGTTACGATTCTTTGTTTACGTAAGAATTTAGTTGTTACATTTAAATTAAGTTTTAAATAGATATGACAATTTCAACAAAGAAAATAAGTATTTGAAATTAGATGCAATTGTATTTCCGAACAGGAGGGTTTTATCAGTTGAAGAGTTATTGCATATTTCTACTCTACAAAACCACTATTTCGCTGTGTAAATTCCTTCTGAAATTGAAACGTCGGTTTCAACAATGTAACATCGCCGTTACATACGTCTACTGGTACTCTAATAATTGTTTTCATATTCAACAAGATAATGTGTTTTCCTGAATTAAAAAAACTGGAGGTTGTCAATAGTTTTCTTCCTAAATCAATTTTTGCATTAAGTTGGGAAAGAATATCTAGACCTAATCGGCCATGGAAATAACATTATGAAATTTGAATATCAGGAATCTAAGTTCACCGTATTCATTAAATTCTTTAAAAATAGGTACTGATACTTTCCTGTCTAATTTATGATTATTACTGAAAATTTTTGATAATAAATAAATCAATACTTATTTACGAGTAAATATAAATATCCGACGGAATCAGGGATCTGAAAATTTACGTTTTCCAATGCATACATAGCCCGTTGATCTTAGCTTGTGGATCTTTGTTATCGAAATTCTGGTTTTCATAACTGTAGTGCTCATCTAGTTGAGGTACGTATAAAGGGGGTTGATACCTTTTCGAGTTCTGCATATCGACAACGTAGCAAGAAATATTACTGCGTCTCCTTTAGGTAGCCACATTTGATGGTTTATGGGATGTTGGTTGTACAAATCGCGATTGAATTGCACATAATTCTATTGGTTTTGGAGATGATAGTTTCGGAGTTTGTATTATAAGCATAAGCAGCATTTGGGAAGGGTTAAATTGGGTTGGTGCGGCAATCTGTGTTTGACTGCGGAAACACGAGAATTGGTCTGTTTGGAACGTAGTTTTTCCGAATATTTTGGGTTTTTTGGGGACTCTGGGGTTGAGTTGACCTCTAAGTCTGCTGGCGAAATTCCTTGTCCATATATATTAGAACATGTTCTATTGTTTTATACAGTACGATAGGGCAATGGCAATTATTGACAGTTTCATAGCCCTTATACTGGAGCCAATTGGTTCTCTTAAACCCGATATAAACGAGTTCAAGCACATTTCGGCAAAAAGCTCTCCTTATTCCTTAATCACATTTTGATCTTGTGTGTGGATTCAAACGTTATTGTTTAAAGTGGATTTCAGTCAAAGCGAATAAAATTCTTAACTGCCCCAGGTATTCTGAGAGATTCAAGAATCTTGCGAACATTTAATGCTGTTGCTGAAGTGGAAGCCTGACTATTGTTATCCATATTGAGCCTTATATCGAAATTTACAAGCGATGACAAAGAGACAAAATCTGAATTAGTTCCAATTTCGTGGATTCTGATATCGAGCTTAGGCTCTGATTCTGTAGGGCACGTCATTTACTTGTCTGCGACCAAAATTAGGACGATTTTTTCGTAGATGTTTGAGTGAGCGAAAGTTCCAATAGAATGCACACCATGTTCCAAATTCCAATTTACATATACAACAATGAAACACCAGTGAGCGCGGTTTCTCGTAATAGTAGCAAGTCAAAGGTGTTTCAGGATTGCTCTGTAATTAACGGGTTTTCCAATAGGGACTTGACAAATTTGAATTTAATTTGCAAATGCACTGTTTCACTAATCATCAAACTGTTACTGTCAATTTATTCAGTAAACTCAACATTTTCATCATGGTAAAGTACACTAAGGAGCAATGTCTGCAATCATAAAAATTTTCTACCGAAATTCGGAGTCGGTGACTGCAACTTTAAGAGCGTTAACTCCAATTTTCGGTCGTAATTCTCGCCCTAGTAGACAGGCAATAACAAGTTTAGTGCAAAAATTTGAGTCTACATATTCGTTGTGTGATGTTGCCGTGTTAGTGAGACAACGGGTTGGTCGAAGTGTCGAAAATATCGCTGCCGTTCAGGCGTCCGTAGCAAACGATCCAAATCAGTCAATTCCACGGTGTTCTCATTGGGCATCGCTCAGACCGCATTATGGCGTATTTTGCGTAAGGATCTTATTTTACACCCATACAAGATCAAGCTGACTCAAGAATTGAAGCCGATGGATCATTTGAAACGACGTACGTTCTCCGATTGGGTTCTGGAAAAAATGCGCCAAGATGATGAATTTCATCGCAAAATCATCTTCAGTGACGAAACTTATTTTTGGCTCAATGGGTTCGTCAATAAGCAAAATATGCGTTATTGGTCGGGTGAAAATCCACATGTGCTTCATGAATCACCACTTCATTTACAAAAAATAACTGTTTGGTGCGGTTTGCATGCCGACGGCGTTATTGAGCCATATTTTTTCGTCGACGATAACGATCGTCACGTTACTGTAAATGGTCAGCGTTATCGCGCCATAATCACCGATTATTTGTGGCCCGAATTGGAAGATATGGACTTGGACGACATATGGTTTCAACAGGATGATGCCATAAGCCACAAGCCACACAGCACACGCTACAATCGATTTATTGGAGAGTAAGTAATGTGAGCGTGTTATCTCAAGAAATGGGTCAGTCGATAGGCCGCCTCGTTCGTGCGATTTAAGGCCGCTTGACTATTTTCTGTGGGGCTACGTTAAGTCATTGGTTTATGCCAACACGCCGACGACGTTGGAAGAGCTCGGCCGTGTGGCCGTTTCGTTGAAAATTGGGTCCAACGAATCGACCGCTGCAAACGTGCCCGCAGTGGCACGAACGAAGTCGAGTTCCATTCATAAATGTTTTGATTGTACTTCAAGCCGATAATAATATCTCAAATGGTTTGCGTTTTATTTTAAAAAAAAATTGTCAGGTTCTTATTGGAAAACTGGATATATGACCCTTCCCGTATAACAGAATCTTCAAGTACTTGCGTTGATCACATTTTCACCCAGTTTAATATCTGTAATAAACTAAAACTTTCTGGATGTGTTCTCGATTTGAAGATTACTGATCACAAAATGATCGCTATTTTTATGAGTCAGAAAATATATCGAAACCTACTTTAGTAATTCAAAGAAAAGAGCATTATATTTCATTACAAAATATTTTGAAACATGAATTTTGGGGTCAGGTTTATTCGGAAAAGGAGCCATATACTTCATACGCTTTTTTTATTACAATTCTGTAAAAACATATAGTCATGCACTTCTATATATATGGACATCGCGATTAGGACGCGTACTGACGGTTTTTCCAGGAAGAGACGGAAAAGTAGAGAAATAACTAGACCCATAGTTAAACTTTGTGTTATTCCTTCGGAATAATGATATTCAGGTCATATTTAATTTTGTATTGTCTTTTATTTCAATATTAAATTTTTTGCTTTTTAATTTCACTAAAAGTACGTCATATCTTCTTATATAAATTAAATATATAATACTTAAAGTTTCATTACTGTATCTAGAGTAAAGTAATCAATGTAATCACCAATACGGTATAGGTTAGAGAACCTTTACTAACATAACTTTCCCTCCGAAGTGAGTGGAACCCCTTCTGTGTTGATACAAGGGTTCCCCATCTGAATCCCGGATTCAGATTTATGGCGTAGATTTTATTATATCATATATACTTTGAATATTTATTGCAGACGCAGTTCTGCAATGGCGGGCGGCAATGTTGAAGTCAAAACAAGACACAGTGTGCCCTTACTTACCACTTAATTTTAATAATATTTTCTAGTATGAACTTACAGAGGTCACTTGTATTGCCAAACTGTCTTCTACATAAATTAGAACCGTCCTCTCTATTGCACATTTTCTCAGCACCTTCTTCTTAAAACTAACACTCAGCGAGGTACCTGACGAAGTTCAGTCTTTAAAAGACTTCCCTAGACAACCAGGTGATTTAAATTGGTTGAAAAAGAAATAATATCACATCTGTATGATCATATGAAGTCTACACTAAAGTATTGCGGTATATTTGTAGACCCATGGTGTAATATTGGAATTTTACAACACTCCCTTAGAGTAGAAATGCAACGCACTACGCGGAAAAATGTGATCTGTCCACCGTCGAATATCAAATGAGTTCTCTCGTTCAAAGAAATCAGTATATTCTATTACATAGTCTATTCGCACCTTTCGCTCATTCTCAACAAAATACGAGTATATTGTAGTCAGATATCAAATGATTCTCTTACGATCGATATACAAACGTATGTATATAGATAAAGCGCTGGTCGCGTTTGTAAGGGGATCAGAAGGAGACTTTCAAAAACTGCTAGGCATTCCTGACTACCCCACCTGTCTGCTCGCTAACTTCATTTTTTCTCTGGTATCTTCATGCCATTTACGAATCTTGCTGCGCAAGTCATCCACGTAGTCGTTCACCTCTTTCTGCTCCATAGGTGGGGATCCGAATTTTGCTTCACTTGGCAACCGAACTCTTTGACCGAATAAGATATCGGATGGTGTGTGTCCTGTTGAACTATGGACGTTTAGGTAGGCCATTAAGAAGAGGGGTATGTGTCGACCCCAATCCCGCTGGCAGTTGCTGATGACCTTAGACAGATGCTTATTCAAGGTGCGATTGAATCGCTCAACCATTCCATCAGATTGTGGGTGTAGTGGCGTTGTCCTTGTATTTCTTATTCCGAATTATTGGCATATTTCCTGGAAGACTTTTAATTCAAAGTTTCGCCCTTGATCAGAGTGCAGCTCCATTGGGAGCTGCTCACCCAGTTGTTGACTATCTGTTCGGCTACGGTCTTAGCCTCTTGATTTGGGATGGCAAACACTTCCGGCCACTTACTGAAGTAATCCATGACCACGAGGGTATATCGGTTACCATTAAAGGTTTCGGGAAGCGGCCCAGCGATGTCGAGGGCTATTCGTTCGAAAGGTGCTCCGACATTGTATTGTTGCATTTGTCCATGTGGCTTTACTTTTGGACCCTTGGTAGCCGCACATCTTATGCACTTTTTGCACCAATTCTCGACATCTTATTTAGAGCTTAGCCAATAGAAACATTATTTACCTTTTCCAATGTCTCGTTTATTCCCAAATGACCTCCTGAGATTCCGTCATGTATTTCATGGAGTACTTGGCTGACTCTGGACCATGGCACGATTAGCTGTATACGAGATGTTGCCCCATCTGCATTTTCCCATTTTCTCTTCAGCAAACCATCCTGCACACAAAGCGAGTCCCACTGTGCTCAGTATGCCTTCAGAGTTTGGCTCTGGTCTGATATCTGCTGCCAGCTTGGTCTTTCCTCGTATTCCTTCCAGGCCAATATTGGTTCGACGTCATTGTCTGCCTGTTGGGAGGAACGGATTTCGTCTATACTCCAACCCTCTATTGACTCAGTCCTGATTACTTGGATAGTGGCCTGTTCTTTCGCTTCTACATGGTTGCAGTGTTCTCATTTTACTCCGCACGGTCGACGAGAGAGAGCATCAGCATTTGAGTGGAGTGTTCCCTTGCGGTGTTGTACTTCAAAGTCGTAGCCCTGCAACTGCTCAATCCATCTTGCAACTCGGCCTTCAGGGTTCTTAAATTGGAGTAGCCATTTCAGAGCTGCGTGGTCTGTCCGTAGAATGAACTTTTGTCCGTAGAGGTACTTATGGAAATGCTTCGTAGCTAGAAATAAAGGCAGAAGCTCGCGCCAAGTTACACAGTAGTTCCTTTTAGTTCTGGAAAGTACTTTGCTGTAATATGCTATCAGATCACAGCTCCGACCCAAACATTGCTAGCATCTGCGTCCACGATGAACATTTTTCCGGTCGTGGGGTAACCCAGGATGGGCGAATTGCACAGCTCTCGCTTCAGTTCTTGAAATGCTTTTTCACATTCTCCAGACCACCTGAACTGTCGGCCTTTTTCCGTAAGTTGGTGCAGGCTCTTTGCAATACCAGCAAAATCTTTTACGAAGCTTCTGTAGTACGTGGCGAGCCCCAAGAAGCTTCTCAGTTGGTGTTTATCTTTTGGAGGAGGCCAGCTTTTCACGGCTTCAATTTTGTCAGGATCTCTCCTTACTCCTTCCGCTGATATAATGTGACCCAGATATTTTACTTCCGGACGCAACAGGGAGCACTTTTCTGGGTTAAGCTTAAGCTGAGCACTTCGCAGCCTCTCAAACACTTCTTTTAGATTTTCGCGGTGCTCCTCGAACGTCTTGTCTATGACGATAACATCGTACAAATACACTGGTCAGGTTTTCCAGGTTAGTCCTTGCAATGTTCGTTCCATTATTCGCTCGAATTTGGCCGTAGCTTTGCACAGTCCAAACGGCATGACTGCAAACTGCCAAAGACCGCTTCCTGTAGTGAAGGCAGTTTTCTCACGATCCGTACGATTTATCTCTACCTGCCAGTAACCGCTTTCAAGTCAAGTGTTGAAAACCATTTCGCTAAAGAAAGCATATCCAAAGTGTCATCGATTCTCGGAAGTGGGTAGCTGTCCTTTTTAGTGACATCATTGAGACGTCGGTAGTCTACACAAAATCTCGTGCTGCCATCTTTCTTCTTCACGAGGACCACTGGAGATACCCACGGACTTTGCGATTTTTCAATCAGTCCCTCAACTTTCTGCTTTGCCAATGGAAGACGCCTTGCAGGTTGACGTCTTGTGTGTCAAATATGTCAGCGTACTCACCGAATAGTTTTTCTGCCTGGATTCGCTGATCTTCGTCCAGATTACAGAGGCTGAGAATTTTGTTCTTGATTTTTATGCTCTGAACTGTTGCTACCGGTGTTGCACCCTTTTTTTCCGTTGTGGTGGATATAGCCTCAACAGGTACACATTTTTCCACTATCTCCCTCCTTTTTCACCTGTACCCTGAATGTCTTTGGATTTAGAATCCTTACAGGGACCATGTTGTGCTTTGGCTCCACTAAGGTCTTTCCCAACATGAAGTCTCTTCTATTTTCTGGCTCCATCAAATGTGTCTATTGTTGCCATCCATTTTTTTCCCCACTGACTATTTCTACTAGAAGGCTTTCGTTTTATCGTTTTGCCAGCGAGACTTAGATGATGGTCCTGGGGCCGTCGACTCCTGCTACCAACTTCTGCCCCGCGAAGTTGGTGCTTAAGCATTTCCCGACTGATGGCTTCGGGAAGGTTGACCGGCTTCCTCTGTTTGCTTGTCACCACAGTGAGGGCTGCCTTTTCGTAGCACCAGTTCTTTACAATGCCCTTGAATGTGTCCTATTTTATTGCGATTCCAGCAGCGCATTATTCGTCTACCCCGTCAGGTATCTCGTTCCTCTGCACTAATTATTGTGCAGGAGCATTCGATATATGCTACTTCCCTGACGAAATGTGTTCCCCTGGAATCTTGATTGGCTGCTTCCATAGCCACAGCGAAGGCAAGTGCTTCAGCAAAGGTTTTTTTCCCGGCCATCCTTACTGCTGACTGTAGCTTCGAATCTGTAATTCCCCTGATGAGTGCGTTCTTGCCATTTCGTCGGTAATTTCCTGGCCAGCGGTGGGGTATGATAAATGTGCCAGTCTACTCACGTCTGCTTGGAGTTGCTGCAGTTTTTCTCCTCGTTTCTGCGTTCGGCTTTGCAATTAGACCTTGTAGACTTACTGCATGTGGCTATCACCAAACCGTTTGTCGACAGCCTGTACTAAAGTTTTATAATCGTTAGGGCAAAGCACTTTTCCTCGTTGTCACAGTCGTCTCCATTTCAAACTGCTTCTTATAAGTAGACCATGACGTCTGGCCATCGAATGAGGGAGGCTTCAACTCTATTCTCCATGGACCGTGTTCGTGAATAAAATGTATAACTACATATATTTTTGTTAAAATAATTATTAATATTGTAATCTATGTTAAATCTAAGTTAAATTAATTGAACTTAATCTAATGTAACAAGGAAAACGTAACGTAACGAATTGGAAATATGTTATTTAGTACATTATTTATTTTGTATGACAGTTGTAAGTCGAATATGGAAGAATTTCCGGAAAATAATAAAGATCACACTCTTGGCTGTAACCCTTGATTGGAAAAGACGTGTTTTATTTAAAAACCGCATTTTTTCTTTCTATTACCCCACACAGTAACCCAAAAAACCCAAAAAAGCCCTACACACCCCAACATTTGGTCCTTCGAGCCGGATAAATTTAAAACATTAAACAATTTAAAAAAGAAAAAATTATAAAAAAGAAAAAAAGTGCAAAACATACATATATATATATAAATAAGATACTTAGAGACTACAAACATTAAACATTTAAAAGAAAAATTAATCAAAATTGCAAGTGCAAGTGCAAGAACAAAGTGCAAGTGCAAGTGCAAGTGCAAGTGTGCAATATATATATAGATATACATATATAAAACAATAAAAGTACATACATTTACTCCCTCGCGGTCGGTGTCTTGCCCCTTCTCTTGCTCCTTTTAAAGACTTAAAGACTCTCGGTGGTTGTGCATTGATTTGAATTCCCGCGCCGTGTAAAAATTAAATTAAGTACCAGTCATCTTTAACCTCAACTGTCACCAGCTGGGCAAAGCTGACCAAAGGTCGTAAGTTGCTGAAATAAAATATTTAATTAAATATCATTTTAATAAACTGTATCTAATAAAATTAAAATAATAAATACTTGATACACCCTTATTGGTTTATAATTAATTACATTTTCAAATAAAAACCATTTAAAATGTCAAAATTGTCCACGGGTGCAGACCAAAAAGGTGTTCTGGAGCAGATTCTTCGTGACCACTCCAACTTCAAAAAGACTGGAGCATCACGTCGTACAGCCAGCTATCTGTCAGGTCGTCTTCTTATTCTAGAAGGGAACTTCAAGAATGCGCTTGGTCTTCAAGCGAAGATTCGACGAGGAGAAATCGAAGAAGGTCTGGAAGAAGAAGACTTTGATGAAATTTTTGATCTGCTTCAAGAAACATATTTCACTTACCGAGGTGAATTGGTCGACGCTATAGACAATGCCAAGTTAGCATCCAAAGAGAAGATTGTGGAAGGTGAATCCACAGGTGCTTCTTGCAATGAACTTTCATTGCCCCCAATTCAAATACCACATTTTGAGGGCTCGTACACGAAGTGGCGGGCTTTCCACGATGTCTTTTTGTCGTTAGTCCACACAAATAAAAAGCTGGGTGAAATCCAAAAACTTCACTATTTAAAATCATGTCTTACAGGTGAAGCTGCTCGTCTGTTGCAGCATTTAGGTTTGTATGCTGGCAATTATGACAAAGCATGGGAACTGCTTGTCGCCAGATACGACCACAAACGAGTGTTGGTAAACGCTCATTTCCAACTTTTTTTTGAGCAGCAGCAGTTGATGAAGGAGACGGCAAGCAACATCAAATCTCTACTGGACACATCCCAGGAATGTTTCCACGCCCTGGGAAACTTAGGATTGCCGGTTGGTTCTTGGGATGATATTTTAATTTATATTCTGGTGCAAAAATTACCTGCTTTTACTCAGCGTTTGTGGGAGGAGAAGTTGGGTAGTTCGAAGGAGTTGCCAACACTGAGACAATTTACAGAGTTCCTGGAGACACGTTTTCGAACCTTGGAAGCAGTAGCTGGAACGAGTAGCATCAAGGTCAGCGGTTCTTCTGTACACAAGGCTGTTGCGGTCGAGAAGAAAACGGTGTTGCACGTCAGGAAGAAGCAGTTTGCATGCCAGGTATGTGGTAGAGGTCAGCACTCCCTTCGAACTTGTCAGAAGTTCATTGCCATGGAGATCTGTGAACGATCTAAGGCAGTGGACAGAATCGGGGTTTGTCGGAACTGTTTGGCGTACAGTCACAAGACGAACCATTGTCAAAGCAGTGTGCGCTGCTATTACTGCAAGCAGGCACACCATTCTCTGCTGCATGTTGATAATCTCAGCTCTAAACCTACAAGGGATTATAAAAATATAACAACAGGTACACAAACATTTCATATAAGGTCAAAATTTAACCCACCTAAAGTAGCCTCTTCTGAAGTACATCAGCCAAGTGTTCTTCTGGCAACAGCAGTTATTCGAGTTAGGTCATCAAATGGTAATTATTATCATCTTAGGGCACTGGTCGATCCTGGATCTGAAGCAACATTCATTACTGAATCCGCTGTCCAGTTATTAGGGCTTCATCAGCGACGAACTATCATTCAGGTATCTGGATTGGGAAAAGTTAGCAGTGGTTCATGTCAACGGTATGTAAGTCTTACCTTTGGGTCTCTGGTAACACGTTTCGAGACAAATACCCCAGCTTATGTGTTCAAGTCCCTGACTGGTCTTTTGCCGTCCAAGCCTCTAGCTCTGCAAAACTGGGAACATATTCAAGGTTTGAAGTTAGCTGATCCACAATTCGACAAGCCTGCGACTGTTGATATTCTCCTGGGAGCTGACGTTTACTCTGAGTTTATTCTAGGATCCATTATACGCGGTGATGATGAAAGATCGCCAATCGCACAGGAATCAGAGTTAGGTTGGCTTATCCTTGGGAAGGTTATTTCACAAAATAAAAAACCTGTCCATAGCTTCTTACAGGTTCTCGGCAACGACACTCAGCTGCGAAGGTCCTGGGAACTAGAGGAGTTGCCTTTCAACACTAAGGAAACTGCGGAAGAGAAAACTTCTGAAAAGAATAACAACACAATAACAAGATCGCCTGATGGTCGATATGAGGTATCGCAGCCATTTACAGACGGATGTAAGCCTGGGTTTGGTGCCTCGAAGTTAGGTGCCTTACGTAGGTTTCATCAACTGGAAGGAAGATTCCAGGAAACCCCCACACTACACAAGGAGCTTCAACAGATGAAAGAGGTTGACGAGACGAATACCATACTGGACACACCACACCATTTACTTACTCCTCACCATGTGGTATTCAATAGACCGGAATGTAAACCTGGGTTTGGTGCCTCGAAGTTAGGTGCCTTACGTAGGTTTCATCAACTGGAAGGAAGGTTCCAGAAAAACCCCGCACAGCACAAGGAGCTTTCCAAGTGTTTACAGGAATGCAAGGAGCTTCGTCAGATGCAAGAGGTTGACAAAAAGAATACCTTACTGGATACACCACACCACTTTTTCATTCATAAGCATGCGGTATTCAAGAAGTCAAACAAAACCACGAAGCTTCGTCGCAATTGTGTATACTACAAACGTTTTGTTCGAAACTGCCGGGCACAAGCTGGAAAAAGAAACAGAGGTCCACTAAAGGTAGACGCAATCGGCACAAGACTTTTCGAAATTCGTGAAGAAGACACTGCCGTGGAGATGTCGAGCGAAAAATATCTGCATAGGATGAGACAGCGCCCGAAGTGGACAAGACGGAAGCCGGGATCGAAACGCGGACACCTTAATTCTCTTCAAGGACGAAAAACTACCGCCGCTGCAGTTGAGATTCCGACGAATTATTGGCGCACATCCCGGAAAAGACGGACTTGCTCGAGCGGTTACGGTACGAAACGAAATAGGAGAACTTAATCGGTCGCTTTGAAAATTTTGCTATTTGCAATCAAATATTGCAAGCGAAAAGCGAGACATTTGAACGACACAACACAAGATTCTAAACAACACACAGCATTTTAAACGACACAACACAACGTATATAAAACAAACACTTTAAATAAACTCAAATGAAAATCAACGACATTTCTTCGTTCTTAAAAAACAATTTATTAAATTAATAAAACATAATAACACAAACTTATTCTATCCTAGAATCCCTACACAACACAACACACATTCAGTCCACTCTAAATCACACAAAATCAGACATTCCGGATAACGCTGTGGAGTTCCGAAACTCCAAAATGCCGACGGGAATTGGAGAGTCAAAACCCCGACGGAATTTGAAGCTTCTTAGTGAACACTCAACGTTATCCACAGAAAACACATCATTCATACCAGACAACGTTGCAGAGTTCCAAAATCCCAGAATGCCGACGGGAATTGGAGAATCAAAATCCCGACGGCACTTGCAATTTTTCACATGAACACTCAACATTGTCCACTCAACACAACACAACACTTTAACAATTATCCCATTTTTACAAATATTTCAACATAAAACACTCAAATGTAAAAATAAATAACTTAAACTATGGTAAATAATCATAAATTACATAAATAGAGAAAATAATAATAAATAAATACGTAAATAAAAAAAAAAAAAAGAATATGTCAAAAAAAAACTTACTGAAGATGAATTGCAACAACAATTCTATACGAAGGCGGATTCATGGCTTTACACAAAAATGTAAATACCACACACACACACCACACACACTAGGAAGGCTAATTCGGCCATCATCATCAACTAACCGTTCGCGAAAATTTCGTCGCACAGCATCGCACTGCACAACCAAAAATTGCGTACGCGGAGAACAGTTATCGTACAAAATAACACCACAAATTGTACCGAGTTATTGGGAAAATAATTACAATGAACTTTTATTATTATTATTTTTTTCTCATTTTCCCATTTCTTTTTCTCTTTTGTTTTTTTTTGTTGCACTGCACACGAAATGTCACTTGCGCGAAACCGAAAAAAATCGATGCACATTAATATGTACACACGCACGTACATATATACAATTGTGTACTCGCGCCGATGTACACAATTCAAAACGAAATCGAACTGCGCGAAGGAAGGGGAGCAGACAATTAATATAAATAAAGACACTTACCTTTTTAACAAACAAAAAACTAAAAAAAAGTGGGAAAAACCAACGAAAATAAACTAAAAAAAAAAGGAACCGAACAACACACGCGATAGGAAATTGACCCAGATTTGGTCAACGATCAAAACAAACTGTTGCACTATTGCAATTTGTCAATGACACATATTTTATCTCCCTTTGTTGCTCGTTTGTTATATCGTCGTCCTTGTCACCTACATGTAATGTCTCAAATTAATAATTACACGATTTTGTCTCATTTTACATGTCTAGTCAACACACTCACACAACACACAACTTTTATGTCAGAAGAGGTACAGTACGGTACAAGAGCGAGGACACTTGCGGACGAAATTCGTCCACCGGGCGGGAGAATGTTCGTGAATAAAATGTATAACTACATATATTTTTGTTAAAATAATTATTAATATTGTAATCTATGTTAAATCTAAGTTAAATTAATTGAACTTAATCTAATGTAACAAGGAAAACGTAACGTAACGAATTGGAAATATGTTATTTAGTACATTATTTATTTTGTATGACAGTTGTAAGTCGAATATGGAAGAATTTCCGGAAAATAATAAAGATCACACTCTTGGCTGTAACCCTTGATTGGAAAAGACGTGTTTTATTTAAAAACCGCATTTTTTCTTTCTATTACCCCACACAGTAACCCAAAAAACCCAAAAAAGCCCTACACACCCCAACAGACCGCTTAAAGAATATTCTCGCAGTTTCTGTTTTCACACTCTTTCGCAACTGTCGAGCTCTTTTGCCAGTTGCTCAACTTTTCTGTCCATTTGTTCGAATTTATCGTCAACATTCTTCTCTATTCTATCAAATTTTTCATCGACGTTCTTCTCTATTCTTTCAAATTTGTCATCGATTTGTTCGAACTTTTGCTGGAGAATGTTCTGTTGTTCTTTACAAATGATAGAACTTATTCTTTTCAAGACCAATCGCTTTAATCAGTACAGATACAATTCACTATTTAATTGTTTCTCTCAATACAATCCAATTTCTCAACCGCTTATACTTTTCCTATCTTTTACTTAAACCACTTAAGCACATCTCCTAATTAACACTTCAAATTCAACTGATGAACTGATTTGCATACCTTGAGGATGCTGGTATTTATACTCGAATGACATACATCGAGAACTATCCTCACCATCCAGCGTCTCATACAATTTCCAATTTCCTAGAAAATTCGATTCCGCTCTCCAGTCATCAATAATCGAGACTTTGTTATTCAAGTATCGAAATCTTCTGCTCTTCGAGTATCGACATCCTCTGCTATGTAAATCTAGATGTCACTACTTACATTTAAATGGTTATCATATTATTGTGATAACCACTTAAATGTGAGCAGCGACACCTAGCAGAAAATGTCGATACTCGAAGACCAGAAGATTTCGATACTGGAATAACAAAGTCTCGACTGGAGAGTGGAATCGAATTTTCTAGCAAATTGGAAATTGTATGGGACGCTGGGTGGCGAGGATTGTTCTCAAGGTATGTCATTCGAGTATAAATACCAGCATCCCAAAGGTACTCGTATGCAAATCAGTTCTAAAGTGTAATTTGAAGTGTTAATTAGGAGAAGTGATTAAGTGGTTAAAGTAAAAGATAAGAAAAGTATAAGTGGTTGAGAAATTTAATTGTACTGAGAGAAAGAATTAAATAGTGAATTGTAATTGTACTGAATAAAGGGATTTGTATTGAAAAGAATAAGATCTATCATTTGTACCCACACAAACATTTTACATTGGTGTCAGAAGTGGGATAGGACTTATTGTGTGTTAAAAAAAAAAAAAAAAAAAAAAAAACCTGTGTTTTCTGACTATTTGAAAAAGCTAGAATGGGTCGAAAACTATTGCAGTTGACCCTCGTCCAACTCAAATCCGAGTTGAACAAGAGAAGCCTCAGCGCCAGTGGAGGAAAAAGTGACCTGGTGCTCCGACTTCAGGAGGCTTTGAACAACGAGGGACATGATCCTGATGCATATTCCTTTGATGTTGACGAGGATGAACAGACAAGTACCGGCAATGACATGGCTGCAATGATGCAACTCCTCTTATTAAAAATGGACGAACAAAACAAAAAAATGGACGAACAAAACAAAAAAATGGACGAACAGAAGAACAGTCTCGACCAACAAAAGAAAAATCTGGAAGAACAAAAGAATAGTCTCGAACAAAAGCTGGATGAACAAAAGAAAAATCTAGACGAGCAGAAGAGCAGCATTGAACAAAAATTCAACGAACAAACCAACAATCTGCACGGTCTTCAACAGAAAATGGATGAACAAAAGAATAATCTGGAAGAACAAAAGAACATTCTCCAGCAAAAATTCGAAGAAATCGATGACAAATTTGAAAGAATAGAGAAGAACGTTGATGACAAATTTGATAGAATAGAGAAGAATGTTGGCGAAAAATTCGAAGAAATGGACAGCAAAGTTCAGCAACTAACAAAAGAGCTCGACACAGTGCGAAAACAGAAACTGCGAGAATGTTCTTTAAGCGGTCCAAGGAGAAAAGATTTGAAGCCTCCCTCATTCGATGGCCAGACCTCATGGTCTACTTATAAGAAGCAGTTTGAAATGGCTGCCTGTGCAAACGACTTTGGCAATAAGGAGAAGTGCTTTGCCCTAGCGATGGCCTTACGTGGTCCTGCGGCAGAATTGTTACAAACAATCGATATCGAAAAGAATAGAGACTATATGGTTTTAGTGCAGGCTATCGAGAAACGGTTTGGGGATAGCCACATGCGGGAAGCTTACAAGGTTCAATTGCAAGGCCGTATGCAGCAACGAGGAGAAACACTGCAACAGCTCCAAGTAGACGTGAGTAGACTGGCACATTTGCATATCCCACAGCAGGCCAAGAAATAATCGACGAAGTGGCAAAGGACGCATTCATCAGGGGAATTGCAGATTTGAAGCTACAATCAGCAGTAAGGATGGCCGGGAAAAGAACCCTTGCTGAAGCACTTGCCTTCGCTCTGGCGATGGAAGCATCCAATCAGGCTTCCAAAGAAATGCATTTCGTAAGGGAAATAGTATCTGGTGAATGCTCCTACTCAAGACCAACTACCATGCAAAGAAATATCCCGCGGGAGAGACGAAGGATGCGCTGCTGGAACTGCGATAAAGTAGGACATTTGCAAGGGCATTGTAAAGAACCGGTACGACGAGAAGGCTGCCTGCACTGGGGTAACAAGCAAATAGGAAGAAAAACCGGCAGAAACGAATACACAGAAACCGATCAAACTTCCCGAAGCCATAAGTTGGGAAATGCTTACTTCGCGGGGCAGAAGTCTGTAGCAGGAGTCGACTCCAGGGTAATTATCCCAGTCTCACAGGTAAAACAATGCAATGAAGTAGTCAGTGGTAAGGAAGCGAAAGAACAGGCAACTATCCTAATGATCAGGACTGAGCCAATAGAGGGTTGGAGTGTAGACGAAATCCGTTCCTCCCAAGAGGCAGACAATGACATCGAACCAATATTGGCGTGGAAAGAACACGAGGAAAGACCAAGCTGGCAGCAGATATCAGATCGTAGCCAAACTCTGAAGGCATACTGGGCACAGTGGGACTCGCTTTTTGTGCAAGATGGATTGCTGAAGAGAAAATGGGAAAGTGCAGATGGGACAACATCTCGTATGCAGGTAATTGTGCCACGGTCCAAAGTCAACCAAGTACTCCATGAAATACATGACGGAATCTCAGGAGGCCATTTGGGAATAAACAAGACGTTGGAAAAGGTAAGGGAACGTTTCTATTGGCTAAGCGCTAAACAAGATGTCGAGAATTGGTGCAAAAAGTGCATAAGATGTGCAGCTACCAAGGGTCCAAAAGTAAAGCCACATGGACAAATGCAACAATACAATGTCGGAGCACCTTTCGAACGAATAGCCATCGACATCGCTGGGCCGTTTCCCGAAACCTTTAATGGAAACCGATATACCCTCGTAGTCATGGATTACTTCAGTAAGTGGCCGGAAGTGTTTGCCATCCCAAATCAAGAGGCTAAGACCGTAGCAGAACAGATAGTCAACAACTGGGTGAGCAGATTTGGGGTCCCAATGGAGCTGCACTCTGATCAAGGGCGAAACTTTGAATCAAAAGTCTTCCAGGAAATATGCCAATAATTCGGAATAAGAAATACAAGGACAACGCCACTACACCCTCAATCTGATGGAAGGGTCGAGCGATTCAATCGGACCTTGAATGAGCATCTATCTAAGGTTGTCAGCAACTGCCAGCGGGATTTGGATCGACACATACCCCTCTTCTTAGTGGCCTACCGAAACGCGGTCCATAGCTCAACAGGGCACACACCATCCGAGATCTTATTTGGTCAAACAATTCGGTTGCCAAGTGAAGCAAAATACGTAAATGACTTACGCAGCAGGATTCGTAAATTGCATGAAGACACCAGAGAAAAGATGGAGCTAGCAAGCAGCCGCATGAAGACTAGGTACGATATCAAGGCGAAGTCTTCCGTTTTCAACGAAGGAGATCTGGTTTGGCTGTATAATCCTCAGCGTAAGAAAGGCAAATCACCAAAATTGCAACAGGACTGGGAAGGTCCATACAAGGTGATAACCCGCATTAATGACGTTGTCTACCGGATCCAGCGTGGGGATCGAGGAAAATTGAAAGTGGCCCATTTGGATAGAATGTGTCATTTCAACGGGATGCTGAATGACGAAGTTGTTCGTGACGAACAACTGTACGGAGGGAGCAATGTGATAACCACTTAAATGTGAGCAGCGACATCTAGCAGAAAATGTCGATACTCGAAGACAAGACGATTTCGATACTGGAATAACAAAGTCTCGACTGGAGAGTGGAATCGAATTTTCTAGCAAATTGGAAATTGTATGGGACGGTGGATGGCGAGGATTGTTCTCAAAGTATGTCATTCGAGTATAAATACCAGCATCCCAAAGGTATGCAAATCAGTTCCAGAGTGTAATTTGAAGTGTTAATTAGGAGAAGTGATTAAGTGGTTTAAGTAAAAGATAAGAAAAGTATAAGTGGTTGAGAAATTGAATTGTACTGAGAGAAAGAATTAAATAGTGAATTGTAACTGTACTGAATAAAGGGATTTGTATTGAAAAGAATAAGTTCTAACATTTGTACCCACACAAACATTTTACATTATTATTTTATTAATCTTACATACACTGGGGATCATTAGGATGAGGCCATACATTTTGCAATTGATGTTCACTCTTTATACCTGTTGGAAATTTTGTACCCGTAAACTGTTACTACGAGCACCTATGCACTGATACATATTTTCTCAATAGCAAGTCATAAAATTAAAGGGTAAATAAGAAACGACCGTTGGAATGTCCCAACAACAATCAATGACCTACTGGAAAAGCGTATAAAAAGATGCGCCGCTAGGATGAGGCCATTGCGAATATTTTTTTGCAGGAGCTCACATCAGCGATTCTTTTCAAGAATATTTAAAAAAGCGTTGAAAAGAACTGTTTTTATTTAGTTTAAAAAAGACGCGTTTCCGAAAGACTTTGACAGCGGCAGAAAGAGGAAAAATAGATGCTTTCAATGAGGTGGGACTCTCAGGCCGAGAAATTGCAAGGAGGCTTAATAGCAGTAAGACTTTTTGTCTAGAATCGTCATAAAATAAACATCGCGCATATTAACGGCAATCGAGCAGCCTGCAATCCAACAACAAGTAGCAGTGCGCGCAAATCCCCTCACACAAACAACACCAGGTGGCCATAAACCACAAACATAGACCAACCCAACTGCAGGGAAAACCACTACCACGGGCGACAGACACTCGAATAAGTCGCTTCACGCGGCGCGAAGAAGGACACCACAAAGAATAGCAGCCGATATCATTCGACACAAATCTGATGAGACAATGATAACGGAACCTGCGACCGACATTGGTGCGACGTGCATCTGCATTGTACACAGATTGTGTGTGACGATAGTCACCCTCTCGTCACTTAGTTTTCGTTGTTCAACCAAAGCGATTATCTTAGATTTTACAGTCCACGAAATAAAGATACATATGTAATTTTAATTAATGTGTGCATTTTTATTTTTGAGCTATCCGAACATTTTGGTCCAATCGAGCCAAATCGGACAAGGGCTGGTACAATTGTCAATTTATTTAAAAAAAAAAATCATCAGTGCGATACTGTGTATTATTCCCTCTGAGTAATGTGCGATAAAAGCCATACGTGCGGCCATTAACATTTGTGTGCAGTGCGTAATAAAATAAATACATATAAACAAATACGAATTAAGATCAGCCGCAATCTTACAGTGCAAAAAATCGAACTTGTGCAGTGCATTTGAGTTCAATTTAGATTGAAACTCTTGTGAGTACGTCTCAAACATCTTTGTGCAGTGCTGTTGTTTAAAGGCAAACAATTAAAGAGCTCATTCCATACGTATTTGTAGCAATTTCCGAAGGGTCGACCTGAATTTCTACGAGTGCGTACGGTCTTACGGTCAGAGCAATTTTGAGCACCAGTTAAATTACCAATTTAAACGAGTGCAATGGGCGATACAGTGCGTAGAGATGTTTTTCGCTCGTCTCTAATGCGTGTTGTGAAATTCATCGACCAGCCAGGATGTGAAACAGCAGATGAATCACTATTGCATGCCAAGCTAACGGCTATCGAAAGTGCATACAGCAAATTGTTAGAAGAGCATCTGTCGCTGGTGGATAAGGCGGCGGATAACAAGGAGCTGGATGTCCACGACATCTACTTGGGCGCAGTTGAGGACGTTTTTCAAATCACTACGGCGAAAATCAAGGCGCGCATAATAGTGCTAGAGCAGCAGAGCGCTGCAAATGCAGTTGTTAATAACGCATCAACTCCGACACCAAATGTCATTCAGTTGCGGCAGGAGCGGCCAACCAAAATTATTACCTTTGAGGGGGACATTACGAAGTGGCGCGAATTTCATGACCTTTTTATTAGAGAGGTACATGCAAACCCGGCATTGGCTAACGTGACCAAGATGCGCGTGCTCTCGCAGGCGCTTAAGGGACAGCCTGCAGGGGTGATTGGCAGATGGAGAATAACCGAAGACAACTATGCTCACGCTTGGGCGAAACTAAATGAAGTCCACGACAATGAGCAAAACATCGTGGATGGGCATCTAAACGCGTTACATGCCATACCGGCGCTTAATCGAGAAACCTCAAGAGCACGTGGGATTCGTGAAATGGTGAACGAGGCCAATGTGCACCTCAGTTCATTGCGTGCACTCGGGCTCGACATCACAACATGGGACCCAATCATTGTCAACATGTTGAGGGCAAGATTGGACCCCGAGACCAATCACGCATGGCAGATGAGCAGAGCAGACGTACGTCAGATCGCTACCTTAGCTGAATTTTTCGCATTCTTGGAGCGAAGAGCGAGTGCGATGGACTCAGCATTCTTTGATCTTACGCTAAAAGGTGCTGAGCAGCCAAAGGAGCGGCCCAGCAGAAGTGCGAATGGCGGAAGCAGAGCTTGGGCACCGCCGAAGTGCCCCTTGTGCAGACGTCCACTACAGGCACGAAGGAGCAACATAGAGCATAACAATCAACGTGCGGCCTATATGCTAGAACCGGAGTAGTTAAGTTTGGGCCACCAAAGTGCGGTGACAGCATTAGGCCAAGTGGAGCGGAGCAGAGCAGCGATGCAGGACTGTCAAGCAGTGTGTACAGTCAGAGCAGGCCAAGTGCAGCGGAGCAGAGCATCAGTGCAGGACAGTCTACCTGTGCAGACACACAGAGCAGTACCAAGAGAACCAGTGCGCTTTTAGCAACAGCCCGGGTCAAGGTGAGAGTTGGAGTAGAGCGAACTATCCGAGCAAGGGCGCTACTTGACAGCGGAAGCCAAGTCAACCTCATTACAGAGCAGTGCATTCAACGAATGGGCATTTTAAAGCGTAAGTGTAAGTTGCAGGTGAGCGGCATCGGAGCTGAAGCCAACGTGCGGCTAACAGGCGTCATCCAAGCGGATATACTATCGGAGGTCGATCCGACTTTCTCATTGAACTGTGAAATGCTCACTATCAAGAAGATATCTTCGTGTCTGCCAGTAACAGACCTACCACAAGGGCAGGCATTTGACTTCGACGGAATGCCGCTGGCGGACCCTGGATACAACAAACCAGCGAGCGTAGAGCTTTTACTTGGAGCGCAAGTATGGGCAGATGTTATCAAGGGAAACATCAGGAAGCACCAGACCGGACTGACAGCCCAGGATACACACTTCGGGTGGATCATTTTTGGGCATGTACGGATGAACGAGGAACGAGCATTACGAGCAATGGTGGCACAAGCGCAGTCACCAGATGAGCAACTAGACAAGCAGATCAAAAGATTCTGGGAAATTCAAGGGCTGAGCAGGGCGACATTGATATCGGCAGACGATAAATGGGTCGAGGATAATTTTCGAAACACACATTACCGGGCCCCATCTGGGCGATACGTTGTCACGATACCCATACATCCTAGAGCAAAAAGCTTGGGCAGTTCAAGAGTGGTAGCCATGAAAAGGTTTTTCCAACTCGAGAAGAGATTGTGCGCGAACAAGGAGCTGAAGGAGAAATATACAAATTTCATGCGTGAATATTTGGAACTGGACCACATGAGAGCAGTCAGCAAGGAGACAAATTCAGACGAAACCACCTATACATTCCTCATCATTGTGTTACAAGAAAGTTTCGACTCGTCTTCGACGCATCGAGCAAAACTGACAGTGGCACTTCACTAAATGACGTGCAGCTTCCAGGAGCTAAACTTCAGGACGATCTAGCAGAGATTGTCATGTGTTTCCGGTGCTTTAAGGTGGCAATAACTGCGGACGTTAAAACGATGTACAGGCAAGTGCGAATCAACCTCAATCAGTGGAACCTGCAGCGAATATTCTGGAGAGAGCATCCAGATGAAGAGCTTCGTGAATTTTGGCTGACGGTAGTAACGTACGGCATGCAATCGAGGAGCTTCAACGCAATAAGAGCAATGAACCAGTGTGCGGAGGATAACAAAGATGCGTATCCTCTGGCGTTTGAACCAATAAAGAAAAATTTCTACGTTGACGACATGCTAACAGGAGCAGATAACGAGGAGCAAGCCATCATATTGGGAAAGGAAATAATGTCATCGCTAAGAGCAGGCGGGTTTGAGCTTGGAAAACATATGTCGTCAAGTGAGAAAGTGCTATCAAAATTGTGCGGCACAGAGAGCAGTGATAGCGAGCGAACGATTGCGGAGGATGCTAGTACATCCATACTTGGTCTGGTTTGGAACTCCTCCACAGACGAGATTAAATTCAAAGTGCGCGACAATGTTGGTAGTCGCCAGCTGACCAAGCGAGCTGTCATCAGCGAAATTGCAAGACTATATGACCCCAACGAATATCTTGCACCTGTGATAGTGCATATGGAGCGGCCGTCTACTTGCGGTCAACATTAAGCAACGGCTACTCGAGCTGCAACCTGGTAGCAGAGGGTCCCCCCCTTAAAAACGATCTCCATACCGAGACTAGAGTTATGTGCGGCCGAGCTTTTGTGCAAGCTCATGGAGCAAGTGAGCAACTCAATGAATGTCCAACAGATGCCCAAAACTTATTGGACCGATTCAATGGTGGTGCTATTTTGGATCAAGAAGATTCCCTTCGAGCTCAAAATTTTCGAAGCCAACAGAGTTAGTACGATCCAAGACCTATCTGGGAGCCATCTCTGGAGGCACGTACCATCGAGCGACAACCCACTGGACATAGCATCAAGGGGGATTTCAGCGGCGCAGTTCAAGGATGCTACAATCTGGTGGAAGGGGCCACATTGGTTAGGATGTCCAGAGCAAGAATGGCCAACCGTGCAGTTGTTCCTAACTACCAAACAAAGAGCAGGAGCAAACACAGCCTTGAAACCAATCATCGTTTGAGGATTGACTGAGCGCAGAGTAAACGAGCTAAGGATAAAAGACACCAGTTTGTTAAAGCGAAGATCCACATTGCAGAGCGTGCTAAGGGTTACATCCTTGGTTTTCCGGTTCATACGAAAGACTGGTGAGCCAAGGCCTAACGGAGCAGTGACACCAAAGGAGATGGAAGAAGCGCTAACCTATTGGGTGAAGGTTTCGCAGAGAGAGGCATATGATAAGGAGCTTCGACCGTATTCATCCCGCTATCTGGTCATTGTTCCGGTCAAGAGCAAATTGAGCTGCCACATCATAAGAGAGTCGCATCGCGAGACTCTGCACGGAGGAGTGCAGCTCTGTATCCAGTACATCAGGCGGCAGTTCTAGATTCCGACATTAAGAAGGGCAGTGAAATCCCAAATCAAAGGGTGCGTTACCTGTTTTAGGCAGAATCGGCGAACATCAGAGCAATTGATGGGCAATCTGCCAAAAGAGCGTGTGCGGCAGGCAAGAGCCTTCAAGCACAGCGGCGTGGATTACGCCGGAGGAGGAATATGGGAGGCCGGCGTCAAGTCACTAAAATACCATCTGCGCAGGGTAATGGGCAAGCAGATCTTTACGTTTGAGACCTTGGCGACAACACTAGTGCAAATTGAGGCGTGCCTTAATTCGCGGCCATTAAGTGCATTATCAGACGACCCAGAAGACTTGAGAGCGCTCTCGCCTGGACACTTTTTGATAGGTGAGCAGATAGTGCAGCCACTGACTGCTGATGTGAGCGAAGTTCCGCAGAACCGACTCAGGCTATGGGCCATCATCCATCAGATGCAGCAGCACTTCTGGAAAAGGTGGAGTGCGGAATACATTTACAAACTACAACAGCGGTTCAAGTGGGGAGAGAAGCGCGACAACGTAGCCATTGGCGATTTAGTGTTAGTTAAGCGTGAGAACATGCCACCTACGGCATGGCCTCTCGGACGAGTCACCGCAGTTCATCAGGGCAGAGATGGACTTGTGCGAAGCGCGGATATCAGAATGGAGCATACGACACTACTGCGTATAGTGCAAAAATTGTGCATTATCCCCAAAGACGATTCAGCCACCGAGAATTGAAGACGAGCCTTCAATTTGGGGCGGAATGTCTAGAATCGTCATAAAATAAACATCGCGCATTGCTCGATTGCCGTTAATAATCGAGCAACCTGCAATCCAACAACAAGTAGCAGTGCGCGCAAATCCCCACACACAAATAACACCAGGTGGCCATAAACCACAAACATAGACCAACCCAACTGCAGGGAAAACCACTACCACGGGCGACAGACACTCGAATAAGCCGCTTCACGCGGCGCGAAGAAGGACACCACAAAGAATAGCAGCCGATAACATTCGACTATTCGACACAAATCTGATGAGACAATGATAACGGAACCTGCGACCGACATCCGTGCGACGTGCATCTGCATTGTACACAGATTGTGTTTGACGAGAGTCCCCCTCTCGTCACTTAGTTTTCGTTGTTCAACCAGAGCGGTTATCTTAGATTTTACAGTCCACGAAATAAAGATACATATGTAATTTTAATTAATCTGTGCATTTTTATTTTTGAGCTATCCGAACACTTTTGTAAACAGTTATCTTCCACTATGGGAAAAATCAAAAAGGACGCACGGCAGAAGCAACAACATTGCGAGAAAAGCAGTATCCGCGATAATCTGAAAAATTGGCACTAAACAGAGGAGAAAACTTAAAAGGGAACCTGTTTTGAGGCAAGTACACAAGGAGCATCGAATGAATTTTGCAGGAGAACATTTCGCTTGGAGCAGTGAATCGAAACGCGTTGCCTTTTCGAATGAAAAAAGTTTATCCTTGACGGCTCTGATGGTTAAAACTTTTATTTCCATGATCTAAGAAAGGAGGTGCTTATTTTGGCACGACATCACAGCCGTACATCAGGTGTAATGGTTTGGGGAGCTATTACCTACTAGGGCACAATCGAGTTGGAGTTTTTGTCCACAACAACGAATGGAAACAACTACAAATGTTTGCTGGAACGGTCATTTCCAAAAGTGAGACACATTTTCGGACTTGGATATTTCAACAGAATAATGGCGCTATCCACACTTCCAGGGTTGTTAGAAGTTGGATTCAATCAGAAGACGTGGAACTTTTGCCATAGCCGCTTTACTCACAGGACTTAAACATAATCGAAAATATTTGGGAATGGTTATCTCGTAAAGTGTATGAAAGCGGCAGACAATTTGAAGACAAGGACACTTTAATCAAAGCTATTTGTGATGCCTGGGCCCAAATTTCTCTTGATTATTTAAAAACAAAAACTGTATGATTCTATTGCAAAACCTCTTATAGAGGTCATATCGAAAAATGGCGGGCATACTCATTATTAATGTAGAAAAACTTAATAAATAAATGTTTTAAAACCATAAAATTTTAACATTTTATTCCTTTTGTCCTTTCCTTCGAAGATTTTGCGTGTGGACTCATTCTAGTGGCGCATCTTTTTATACGCTTTTCAAGAAGATCATTGTTTGATCTTGGAAAATTCCAACGGTCGTTTCTTATTTACTCTTTAATTTTATGACTTCCTGTTGAGAAAATATGTACCTGTTCACAGGTAGTAAAAGTTTGCGGGTACAAAATTTCAAATGGGTATAAAAAAAAATCGAAAATCGATTGCAAAATGTATGGCCTCATCCTAGTGATCGCCAGTGTAATTGTAAAAATTAATAATCTTAGACTACAGCGCTAGCTTACATGGCTTTCTGCTGCAATTGAATATAATTTAGGTTAATTAATATTATTATAAAATACTAAGTGAGTTCTGGGACGGTCGGGAGTGTACAAATCAAGAGTGACTTGACTCTTGATTTGAAGATAAGATCATTTAAATATGACTGTCTATTTTCAGGTTCTGTAATATTTTATACAATTTTTTTATGTTCAGTTCAGAGGGAACTGAAAGAACATTTGAAGGATTGCTATAATTGAATGCCTACTGCAAAGTTTATTTTACTGCATTCAGTAGTTAGGTGTTTAATTGTAAATGTTGCGTTTGTAAGGCAAAGATGGCAATTCGGGGGAGGTTCCTTAATGAGTAAGAAGCTGTGGGTTAATCGGGTGTGTCCAAGTCTGAGACGAAGAGAGTATCTATCCATTAATGTTATGGTGGCCGTCGGATATGAAATGGGTGTTGCTTTAAGATTGATGGTCGTATAATGATGTGAGTATTCGTTCCATATTTGGCCTTTCTTTGGTCCCAGTGGGTTTTAATTAATTTCTTTAAATCGTTATTGCTGAGTCGATAAGAAATTACTTCTGCATTTATGTCCGCTGCGAGTTTGGCGTTCAGGTCTGCAGATTCATTTCCTCTTATACCAATGTGTGCAGGTACCCATACGATTATTATTTTTGTTCCTAGGGATATTATGTTGTCTCGAATTTGGTTTATGACTGGCGCGTGGTTTTTAATGGCGGAATGGACAGAAAGGCTATCGGTACAAATTATTATTCTCTGTTTTTTTTTTGGTTGCAATTTGTGTTACTTTAAGAATAGCTAAGTTTTCAAATGAGAATATGGAGAAGTACTCGAAGCTTGAGAATTTTTCTGCAGTTTGAACTTCGCATTTACTCTTGACTATTGTCATTTCTGTGCCCATGCCATTTTTTGATTCGTCGGTGTACAAAAAACTCCAGGTGTAGGTCTGGAAGGTGTTTATTACCTCATGGAAGAGTTGGTAGACGGTTTCCTTATGAGTAGCGTCTTTTCTATGCTTGGATAAGCTGATGTTAATGGCTTCTTTCGGAAGTAACCAAGGCGGATATTTTACTATTTATGAGGTCTTCACATTTGGTACGATGACAATATTATTGTCAGAATTTAATATTTTATACAGGGTAACATAGATGGTTGGCATCTGTTTCCGTTTCAGTATTTTTTTTTAATCTGTGAGGATTGGGGAACGGTATGGGTTGCAGATTTTGGGGATGAGTTGGGATGTTAAAAACTTTCTCTCGGCAAGCATGTTCTTTATTGGAAAAGTCCTAAAAGATTTTAATGATGTCCTTATAGCTGAGTGGTATGGAGAATTAAGTATCTTTAAGTTTATTATATATGGCAATTGCCATATATAACTAGCCCATAATCAATCTTTGACAAAAGAATAGTTTTGGTTATATAAATAAGTGTGTTTATGTGGACATAACTAATTTACGATCAAAAATTTCCCCTAGTATAAACAAATTATTTAAATTTTGTATATTTACATTACTTAATCCTAAATCGAAACCAAAGCAGTTTATTTTGTGCATGTACATGTTTGCTTTTGTCAGAAGTTATTAGTGCTCCTGACCAGGTACATCAATTACTAATGTCATTAAGTACTTCCTTAAATAAATGAACGAATCGGTTTTTGTCATTACATTTTGCCACTAAATATAAGTAATCTGCATAAAGCGAGTGATCAATGTTTTTAAATTTAATAATTCCTTCATTTAACGCGTTATAAGCAATGAAAAAAAGGACTACCGAAGAGGAGATCCTACCCCCGTTTCATAAATCATGTAAA
Source organism: Volucella bombylans (assembly GCA_949129095.1). NCBI lineage: Eukaryota > Metazoa > Arthropoda > Insecta > Diptera > Syrphidae > Volucella > Volucella bombylans. The sequence goes on along the minus strand of OX422142.1, from coordinate 69,493,892 downwards.
TCTGAGAATATGTTGTTTGGACCTAAATCTCCTGTTTATTACAAATGATTTTAAGAAATTATACATTCTCGGTCCAATTTCCATGACTAATGAGACAAACGAAACTAATGAGACATGGTTTCTGAATGAAATAAACTCATCAATATGCAGCAGTGAGTCGATGGTGCTCCGACCAATTCTAAAAGCGACTTGATTTATCAGTTTCAGTTTTAGTTTTAAATGCATTTTATTTATTTAATCATTAACTCTTACATACTAACAAAAAACGCTTAAATGCTAGCTTAAAATTACTTAACAATCTTATACTAACTTACTGGCGCCACAGAGGCGCTCTAAGCTACTCTAACTTCTTATAACTATATCTTTCGACTTTATTTACATTTTACTTAGAACTATTTATTTTGAATACTTAAGGTTAAGAAAAAATATTTGTTAACAAAAAATTAGCATATGGACATAATTTTTTATTTTTTATAAAAACTTAAAATCGAACTTAAAATAAACCTTAGCCTACCTAACCTATAAACACAATACACACATACACACACATAGACATTATACACAATTATATACATAAATTAGTATATAGTAATATATGTATATATTTCTTAAATGCTAACCTAATCCTATGCAAGCTGGCCATCGCTATTCACAGGGAAAACAGATTGGTCAGCTCTGCCTCATTAGTGAGGCTGGTCCGTAATTGACGGAAACGACGACGAAACATCTTCCCCATCATTCAACCACCAGAAATGCTGGTGCTGCCGAGCGACATCCCTCTTATCGCGATTCCCCACCGCCCTACTGAACCTGAGGCGATCCACACTGCCGCGTGCGACGTCTCTGTTGTAGTTGAGTCGCCTGTCCCCAGCTGTCCGAGCGACATGGAAGATTAACGCCACCGCTGATCTATCCTGGATCAACCCTATCTGATCTAGGTAGAGGAATGCTTCCGGTGGAACGAAGCTGTCAGTGCGCACACTCTCGTGGTAAAGGTAATTGGGGTAGTAAGCCCCAGATATCAGGTTATTCGTCGACGTCATTGCTCTTGCAATGTGCCCTCGAGTCAGCTTAATTACGAAGTTGTCCACTAGTATTAGGTTCGCCCTGTTGTAAAGGACCTCATTAGGATTAAATTTCTTGTACTCCGCCTCTGGTGTTCTGTACAAGCGAAGACAAGCCCTAAGGCAAGCCCTCTCAAACACCCGAATCTTTCCATTAAGCTTGCTCGTTCATTGAACCACACGGGGCAACCAAATACCAGCATGGGCCTGATAAGGGCCATGTAGCAGATTACCTTTACCCTCGCATCCAGTTGACTGCTATAAAACAGTCTCTTTGTAAGGGCAAAATCACCTTTAGCCCTGCCCAGAGCAGCATCTACATTTTTGCCAAAATACAGAAACTGATCTAGCCAGATTCCAAGGTATCTGACTACATTTCGACAGGCAAGAGTTTGTCCATGTTGTCCAACGATAGAGAACTTTCGCCAATTTTTTCTGGTATCCCTAGAGGCTCCAGACAACGGCGTCCTAAAGAGCATGGTTTCCGATTTCTGAAAGTTGATTTTCAACCCCAGTCATCGCAAAATCGTCTTATTTTATCGAAATCACGCTGCAAGAGAGTATTAATAACCTCGATTTTTGGACCTGTTCTGTACGCTATCAAATCGTCTGCGTACGCAATAGTATGGGGAAGTGAACCTATCAAGTCTCTTGTAAAAATGTTGAATAGGATCGGCGAATTAACCGCGCCTTGCTGAATACCATTTTTAATTTGAAATATTCCAACAGAAGTCACATCACCATTCTTCACGATGAACTGTCTGTTAGTTAGCATATTATAAAGAATATACAAGAGTGGTTTACTGATCCCCAGCCTAGTCAGCTTATAGAAAAGACCCTCTAACCATACGGTGTCGAAGGCCTTCTCCAAGTCAACAAGGCAGGCACCAGTACATTGTTTTTTGCCTTTATTCCATTGGATATCGGACACCAGTTTAGACGCGGCAGGTGAGATATCATGTCCCGCCTTAAAACCGAATTGATTATCCGGAACTATATTTTTGTCCTCAACCCACCTAGACAGAGCTCTATTGATTACCTTTTCAAAAACCTTACTGATATTCGGAAGGAGACTTATCGACCGGAGATTCGCCGAATTTGATATATCCTTCCCCTTTTTGGGGATAGGTTGAACCACCGCCGTCTTCCAATGCGCTGGATAGTGTGCATTATTTATTGCATTATTAAACAGGGTGGTGTAGATGTCCACCGCTTCTGGAGGAAGATGTCGAAGCACTATATTCGGAATACCATCTGTCCCCACTGATTTCTTAACTTTGATTGTGTCGAAGATCTCATGGAGTTCTTCCTTCGAAATGAACGGGGGTAGGTCACCCTCTCTGGCAATGACGTTATTTACCATATTTTCGTGGCTAAACCGGGTGAAACCAGAGCCGTCGGATCGCCAGTTCCCTATTTCATTTCGAATGCAGAAGTCGTGCACCAAGACGCGATTGCCCATTTCGTAATTAGGGCCAATGGTATCAGTGGCCTTGTGTACTTCCTGGAAAGTCGCCCCTATGGTCTCAACCTTCTCCTGCGGATCCTCGATCACAAAAAAGTCGTCATCATCAGCAGCCTTGTTTCGATCAATACCTGCTATTGTCAATAACCGTTCGTTGTCTGTTGTCTGGGGTATTTTAAGACACTGAAGGTCGTTTTGATTTTTCTCCGAAATAGTTTATTGATTTGCGGAAACATATTCGGGCTGCTAGTGTTTACAGCCCGAACCTTGTTGTTCCAATATGAACTTAAAGAAATGCTATAATTCTCTTTTGTTAACGTTTCCACATTTTTAATCGACGACTTCAGTGTCCTAATCTCCGTGTCTTGTCGGTGTGTTAACTGTCTGTACAAGTTTTTAAGTCTTGTCAGAAGGGATTGCGGAACAAGTCTTCGTTAGTCGTACGTCGATACCGCGGTATTGTAGTTTCAATAGTTTGTTTAATAGCCTCGTCCATTTCTTTTAGGTAAATGTCGATCTCCTCGTTTGACAAATTCCTATTGGACGGTGGGTGGAGCGTGTTCGCGGAGAGCGCTCTTTTCAAGATTGCGGGGAAGCGTGTCCATCGAGTTTTACTGTAGTTGTAAGCATGTCTTTGGACAAACTCCTCCAATTCTGCAATTTCGTTGGGAACTGTAATTTCTGTGCTAAAACCGCTATGGTCGCTGTCATACACGAATGTACGCAGACAGTTTAGCGTTTGTAAATGCGTACCTATCAGTCGTATGCATTCATCGTACAGCAGTAGATCCAAATAAGACTCGCCTCTGGGAAACGACGGGTTATCCGTCGCTTTAAGACCGAGTATGTACATCACATCGTGCTGACCCCACCAATCGAGTAGTAGGTTCCCTCTAGTATTTGGCAAATTATTTCCCCAATCTCTGTGACTAGCGTTGAAATTCCCGCCGATTATAAAATAATTCTCCCCCGATTCCAGCCTCAGAAGTCGAAAAAGCGTGTCGAGCTCTGTAATGAATAGAGTGGATTGTGAAGCCTCAGGTGCATAAAGTGGGGCCAAGTACAGCCGCTTTCCACTGCGGAGCGGGATGTAAACGACGACTGCCTCCAACACCCGGAACCTGCGCAACACTCCCTTGTACACTCTGTCAAATTTTATACCTTCTTTAATGAAGATCGCGACACCGCCTCTACGTTTGGATCTGGGCCGATTTCTTCTTCTAACAATATAATTATTGTACTCCAGTTTGTGCTTATCGGTTAGCTTGGTTTCGCTGGCGAAAAGCACATCACGAGTTTGGTCTTGTAGCAATTTAAACATCGCGGCTCTTCGTTCGATCCTAATCAGTGAATTAACATTCACCGCAAGGAGCTTCAAAGTTTGCTCTACCATGTGCGTACCCATTACGATATGTGTTGCGTTAGGCCCGGCAGCAGAGCATAGAACGGCAGACTCCGTTTCTCCCGCCTGGCTCTAGCTGTGGTAAATGGCTTTACCCCCACAAACTTGAGTCCTTCGCACTCCTTCTCTTTGAGCAGTGCAAGGATCTCCTCAGGATCAGAAGACGGTTCCAATCCCTTCAGCAGCATCGATTGCCGCTTTTCACACTTCGGTGTAAATGAGTAGTGCTCCGTCGTCGTTTCCTTTAGGAGCTCTTTCACTTTCGCGTAGACCTCCACTGTATTACAGTGGATGACATGGCGATCGTTCCCCAATCTCTTGATATTAAAATTACTACCAATTACCAACTTACATAGGTCCTTGGTTGCATTCACCTCCAATTTATAGGTGTTGATAGGAGGCACCTTCTCCTTCTTCTTCGTCTGCTGCTGCTGCTGCTGCTGCTGCTGTTGTTGTTGTTGTTGTTGTTGTTGCTGCTGATGTTTTAGCTGTTGCCGTTGTTGTGGCTGCTGCTCTTGTTGTTGTTGCTGGTGTTTCTTTTGCATTTATTGGCGTTGTTTGTGCACTTGTGGTATTGTATTTGTGTTTTGTTTTTGTTTGGACTGCTTTTGAGCAAGCTGCGACTGCTGTTGTTGTTGGGATTGCTCATACTCTTCCCTCTTCCTTCTGACCATTTGCTGTTCTTTAATGGCCTGTACCCTTTGCTGTAGCATTTTTATGCTGCTAACTATCGACTCTAATTCCTCCTCTTCGTCGTCAGATTCGCTTGCTGCCAATGAAGCGAAGTTGTTTCTTGCCCTCACTCCACCAAGCTTTACAGTGGACGTTTGTAGGGTGGGACGTTGTGCCAAATTAGAGGTTGACTTTAGCATCCTCTTCCTCTTTGGCTTAGGCGTTTGGCTCGAACCACTCTAAGCCTCACCTGCTATCTCAGCCGATCCCGCTATTGGCATAGCGGACCGCTCTCCACAATCCATCACGTGAATTTGTAATACAGAACAAACACTTTTTTATTATAATTGTCTTTGCAAATGAATTAAATAAATAAACGAAAAAAAAAACTTTCGCAGAGGTCGGGAAGCGAACCTACAACCTCGAGATTTATTGTACGGACCTCTACCACTTCGGCTACCGAACACTTAAAAATTTACTGTTTATCACTCTATTTTTTTTTCTGCACTTTTAAAGCCGTCTGGTCTCCGCTGAGATCTATGAACGACTGGCGGTACTTCACTCCCTTGTGCTAAATTTCCCTCCTGCTCAACCAATCGCTTTAGCGAAACTAGTCTTTAGAGCTCTGGCAGGGATAGGTTTTTTGTTTCCTCTCTTTCATAGAGCTGTAAAGCAACATCATGCTTCCTCTTTCGTGACGAACCAATCGTTGCTTCTTTTGTTTGGGCAAAAGAAGAAGAAGAGTCCTCTGTAACACATTAAACTTCGGAGCGTTTGGTAAAATTTGTGCCTGCAGTAGCTGAACCTGCAAATATGATGAAATATTATTTTTATTCATGCAGTCAAAAAATGAAAAATCCTTACCCTCCAATCTATTTAGCACCAGGTTCGGTGAATCACCATTAATTAATTCACATAACTCTTTTTCCCACGGTTTTAATTTCATTTTTCTATTTCCAGTTTTATTAACATCACATTTTTCTTTGGGTCTCGCTTTGATATTTATAATTTTTTTTTAAATTTGTGCAATTTGAATGGGTTTTCCAAATTTGCTTTCATACTCCGATTTAAATCTTTCTAGAGCTAGTTTTTTATTTTTTTCATTTCAGGTACTTGGCTTTTCAATAACAGAATAATATTATTTTTAATAAATTGTACTAAGAAACTGTTACTCGTATTTCCATCACTTTTTACTGTCGTCTCTTCTGCACTATACTCACTCAGTGAACTCATCTTTGCAATTTTAATTAATAGAATGAATGGGACTGAGATAACGCAGTGAGACAAAGGTTTTGCATACCAATGTGAGCTTTAGCTTATTTCAAACGCTTAATCTCGGTACCTTTCGTTCCGCGTTATATCTCCGTCTACTGAGACTGAGCGAAAGCTTTTTGCATACGACCAATTGTATTGTTCCATCCGTCCCTATATCTTTACTCTTGGGCCCTTGGTAGCCGCACACCTTATGCATTTTTGCAACAGTTCTCGACATCTTGTATTGCGCTTAGCCAATAGAAACGTCAGTTGAATAGAACGTTAAGTTGTTTTCCGCAGCGAAGATCTCAACACACCGTCCTTCGGGTGTAGTCTGTCCAGAAAGTCGAAGCCACCCAGAATTGTGTATATTAAAGTCGCACGTAATAACATTTCAGTAAGAGGATACAGGGATACAATCCTTTGAATGGAGTCAGACAGCGCATCAAACTCGTTGAAAGTTGAATTGCTGTCAAGTTTGGGGCTTCTGTTGATAAAGCAGTAGTGGATAATTTGCTTACGGAGATGGAATTTTAACC